>JAPKLY010000120.1:705936-747637 GCA_026898435.1 Prunella vulgaris
GAAGCTACCGTGCGCTGGATTATGACTGAACGCCTCTAAGTCAGAATCCGAGCTAGAAGCGACGCGTACGCTCACCGTCCGCTTGCCGACCCGTAGTAGGGGCCCCCGGGCCCCCAAGGGCACGTGTTGTTGGCCAAGCCCTCACGGCAGAAACATCGCGTCGGCCGCCTTGAAGTACAATTCTCATCGAGCGGTGAGTAGAATCCTTTGCAGATGACTTAAATACGCGACGAGGTATTGTAAGCGGTAGAGTGGCCTTGCTGCCATGATTCGCTGAGATTTAGCCCTTCGTCGCATCGATTCGTCCCTCCACCCCTCACCAAAATGCCTCTTCCTTTTTTCCACCCATTTTCTAAAAATGAGGCTTACGTGTCGGTTTTTGGGCAGGACGGGCCGCGGAAACCTCCCAACTCCCGAAACCAAAATCCCTCTCCCTTTTTTTCCACCCGTTTTCCAAAAATGAGGCTTACGTGTCGGTTCGGGGGCAGGACGAGCTGCGGAAATCTCCCAAGTCCCGGTTGGTTTGGTCAAAATTTTCCCAAGTCCCAAAATTTTTCCCGGGGAAACGGGTGGAATGCCCAAGTCCCGCATGATTCCATCCAAAAACTCCCTCCCTTTTTATTCCACCCATTTTCCCACTTCGAGGCTGTCGGATCAGTTCAGGGGAAGGACGGGCCGCAAAAATCTCCCAAACCCCGGAAGGTTTGATAGAAATTTTCCCAAGTCCCAAAAATTTTCCCGGGGAAATGGGTGGACGCACCAAGTGCCCGAGTCCCGCGTGATTCCATCCAAAAACTCCCTTCTTTTTTATTCCACCCATTTTCCCACTTTGAGGCTGCTGGATCGGTTGTGGGGAAGGACGGGCTGCGAAAATCTCCCAAGCCCTGAAAGGCATCCCTCGCGGATGAATTTCCACGTTCCTGCCGAAAAACATGGTGACGTGCAAAGTGATTTGAATGCAAATGATACATTGTCACAACAAAACATATCCATCCACTTGACAAACGGATGTGAACTTGACTTGGAAGCTATTCGATTGCCTGTCCAATCGATCGAGAAAAGAATGAAAAAGAAGCTCGAGGGTAGAAATTCAGGGAACTCAAATGCAAAATCTAACTGCAAAAATGGAAAGGTTTCGCGGCAAATTATTGTCATTTGATTTATTCTCAGATTAACCGGCAATCGTTCAGTAAACCTAGAATTCGGAAACTCAAAAGCAAATTCTAACTGCAAAAATGGATTCCTCGATCTATTTTGAGGGGGCGACAAGGTTTCATTGCCAACATGAGTCATTTGATTTTTTTCCGATTAATCTGCAATCGATCTAGAAAAGATCAAAAAACTTGAAATTCGGGATCTCAGATGCAAAATCTAACTGCATAAATGGGTTTCCCAGTCGATTTCGTGGGGGGTGGCAAGTTTTCGTGGCAAATGGGTAATTTTTACCCATTTTTAGTGATTTTTCCCCCTTTTTATCAGCAAGTTTTCGTGAAAAAACTCCAAGCGGTTCTATTTTCAAGTTTTTTACCATGTTTCCCGATTAATCGGTGATCAATCGTGAAGAACGTTGCGTTTCGGCACCTCAAATGCATAATCTAACTGCAAAAATGGATTCTACATGCGAGATTTGTAAGGAATGGAGTATATGGTTTCGTGGCAAATGGATGGAGTATTCCCTGGGCAAATATTAATTAATATGTAAATATGATTCATGACTATTTACAATTTATTTACATGTTTTCATAAAAATGTGATATATATATATATATATATATATATATATTTACACAAATTGTAAATAGTATACCAAAGTGGATTCTACATGCGATTTGTAAGGAATGGAGTATATGATTTCGTGGCAAATGGATGGAGTATTCCCTGGGCAGATATTAATTAATATGTAAATATGATTCATGACTATTTACAATTTATTTACATGTTTTCATAAAAATGTGATATATATATATATATATATATTTTTTTTTGCACAAATTGTAAATAGTATACCAAAGTGGATTCTACATGCGATTTGTGAGGAATGTAGTATATGGCAAATGGATTTGTGAGGAATGTAGTACATGCGATTTGCAGTCCTTAGCCACTTAGTTTCTAGTGCTGTCACCATCAAAAACTTTTTTTACAGTTATATAGGGGGGGAGGTGCTCACTCAAGGCAGATGGGCGGGGACTAGGCGCTGTGCGCCGCAACCACCCGACATCTACGCACTCGGGTGAGCATTGTTCCGATCCGGTAGGGTTTTTCTCTCCCCCTACTAGCCAACGTCCCGGTACCGTCGCCGATCAGTTTTCCGGCCGATCTCCAATGACCAATGGACGGTTGTGGGTGTTGCGGAAATGATGGATGGCGCACGGCAAGTCCGAGCTCCGGCCATCATATCGGTTGATGAATATGGGCAGAGGCAACATGTAGCACCCCCACGGACTTGCAGTTGCAATGTGTACCACCCGCCGATGGGCAGACGCAGGGTGTTCATTCTCGCCGGATGGGCAAACGCAACGTGTACCGACCCAGCGAGGTTAGACACCAACGCGTGCCAACCATCATGCCGGATGGGGAGACAGCGTGTGCCATTTTGTCGGATGACAGACACAACGAGTGCCGTATTGCCGGATGGATTGACATAGTCAATGCCCAAGTCCCGCGGGTTTTTCTTTTTTACAGGTGCTAGTCGAGTGCGAGCGGCAAGCTGTGGAGCGACTCCCCTGCCGGGTGGGCGGATGCAGGAGCGAGGCGAGTGCACGCGCCAAGTCAACTCCCCCGCCGGGTGGGCGGACGCAGGAGTGAGGCAAGCGCGAGTGTTGAGTTTAGTCATCAGCTCGGCTAGTCCCTTCGTTCGTGTCCAGCGGGGTGTGTGCTGCTGTTCGTCAATTTTTATTCTACTGCCCGCATTGCTTTGCATTGTGGAACATCGATCGTGGAGTGATGTATCCAGGCACCTCGTACACGGCGGCGTGTGAGTGGTGTTTGGCTTGTATCGCCACGTCGGATCCCTGCCCTGGGCAGCGATGGCTTCTCGAGCAATGTTCTAAAAATCGCTAGTCGCTAGTCGGTCGGATCACTAGGGTCTAGCGACTAGATGGAATAGTCGGGGACTAGTCGGAAACTCCTAAACGGTAAATATAATTAATTATTTAATAAATTAATAATACATTATGTATAAAATAATAATAAACTTTTCTTTTAATATTTTTGTTAATTAATAAAATTATAACCTGGACCTTACTAATAAATAAATGGGAAAGCTGGGCCAAAAGCCCATGAGACCTATATCTAAACCTAAAATTTTAAATTTCAGAAACCCACTTATCCACATTGTACCATCTATTATACTCTTGTTCTCTTCCTCGGCCATTACCACGGATTTTCAGCGGCCACCACCTCCACCTCAACCGCCGCCTCCTCCCACGCCGGTGCTACCCACGCCTGTGCGCTACATCAGACAAAGTCGCAGCCTCGCCTCCGCCCTGCCACACGCGACGCACCCGCTGCCTTCCACGGGCACGCCACGCTGTCAATTGAAGGTATAATTGATTCTGATTATATTTTATTAGGGTCAAAATTATTTTGAGCAAGTGTGGGCTCCTCAACCGCCGCCTCCTCCCACGCCTGTGCGCCGCCGCTACATTAGACACTAACATTTTTGTCGTCTTGCCCTGTTTCTGAACGTGTAAGTCACCGACTTGGCACCTAGACCCAACTAGTTGGCGTCTAGGCACCGACTAAAGACCCGAATGTTTTTTCTTACCGATTTGGGTTTAATCAGGTCGGCCGTCGGCCGACTAGGCCATTTTTTAGAACACTGGTCTCGAGCATGACCTCTTTATTACATGGTTCAAGTGCAATCACACCTTGGCTGATGCTTGTTTTCTGTGCTATATTCCTACGGAACGAAAATCTTTTGGCTACCACTGTCCCTTGCTCCTACCTGCAGTGTAGCCCCGAACGGGGATGCGGTGTGGGTAGGACATCTAAGCCTCCATCGTGTTTTCGCATTCCGTGCACTTCTCCACATGGTTTGCTTGGTTTATCGACACACGTTGTTGCGCTTGACCTCTCTGATGCAGAAAACAAAATGTTCGTGAGGCCACGGCCTCTATTGACCCTTCGAAGGGCATTCTACGCTCTCCACGGATGACTGTCGATTAGGTTTTAATTCGGTGCCCCATAGCCCGGGTCATGCCCGGTAGGCATCGACGAGGAATGCTACCATGTTGATCCTGCCAGTAGTCATATGCTTGTCTCAAAGATTAAGTCATGCATTTGTAAGTATGAACTAATTCAGACTGTGAAACTGCGAATGGCTCATTAAATCAGTTATAGAGCTAATACGTGCAACAAACCCGGACTTCTGGAAGGGATGCATTTATTAGATAAAAAGTCGACATGAGCTCTGCCAGTTACTGCGATGATTCATGATAACTCGATGGATTGCACGGCCCTCGTGTCGGCGATGCATCATTCAAATTTCTGCCCTATCAACTTTCGATGGTAGGATAGTGGCCTACTATGGTGGTGACGGGTGACAGAGAATTAGGGTTCGATTCCAGATAGGGAGCCTGAGAAACGGCTACCACATCCAAGGAAGGCAGCAGGCGCGCAAATTACCGAATCCTGATACGGGGAAGTAGTGACAATAAATAACAATACCGGGCTCTTCGAGTCTGGTAATTGGAATGAGTACAATCTAAATCCCTTAACGAGGATCCATTGAAGGGCAAGTCTGGTGCCAGTAGCCGCAGTAATTCCAGCTCCAATAGCGTATATTTAAGTTGTTGCAATTAAAAAGCTCGTAGTTGGACTTTGGGTTGGGCCAGCCGGTCTGCCTCATGGTATGCACCGGTCGTCTCATCCCTTCTGCCGGCGATGTGCTCCTGGTCTTAACTAGCCAGGTCGTGCCTCCGGCGCTGTTACTTTGAAGAAATTAGAGTGCTCAAAACAAGCCTACGCTCTGGATACATTAGCATGGGATAACATTATAGGATTTCGGTCCTATTATGTTGGCCTTCGGGATCGGAGTAATGATTAACAGGGACAATCGGGGGCATTCATATTTCATAGTAAGAGGTGAAATTCTTGGATATATGAAATACGAACAACTGCGAAAGCATTTGCCAAGGATGTTTTCATTAATCAATAACGAAAGTTGGGGGCTCAAAGACGATCAGTTTCCTTCCTAGTCTCAACCATAAACGATGTCAACCGGGGATCGGTAGATGTTGCTTAAAGGACTCCGCCGGTACCTTATAAGAAATCAAAGTCTTTGGGTTACGGGGGGAGTATGGTCGCAATGCTGGAACTTAAAGGAATTGACGGAAGGGCACCACCAGGAGTGGAGCCTGAGGTTTAATTTGACTCAACTCGGGGAAACTTACCAGGTCCAGACATAGTAAGGATTGACAGATTGAGAGCTCTTTCACTTTTTTTTTTGGTACAAAATGTAAATAATATATACCAATGGAATAAACAACCAAGTACACGGGGCATACCGCGGGGTCACAAGAGACTAGCTATGAGGTTGACCACACCTCAAGATGTAAGCCCAAATCCCCAAATGGGATACCCTAAACAACATCTCAAAACACACCCCCATCCTAGTAGATGAACCTACCAAGTAAAGGAGTGAACACCTAAACCCCACCCGTCAGGGAGGTAACAAAAAACAACATAAAACCGGATCATCAACCGAAACCATAAAATGGCCCAAATAGGTGAATGATCTACATAAAAAATACAAATACTAAGGGCATACCCCTGTTAAATAACCAAAATCCTAAATGATCTTCATCATAAATACAAAATACAAGGGGCATACCCTGGTCGATAAAATATCCCAAATGATCTACATCATAAATACAAATACACGGGGCATACCCCAGAAATAACCAAATGCTAAAGGCACAAGTACACGGGGCATACCCCGTAAATAACCAAATGCCAAAAGCACAACAAGTTTAAAAAGTAATACACTGAATAGGGTACAACGCATACAACACCCTATAAACATGCACTTTGATACAGCGAATGACACATGCCACAGAGAAAGGGGTACCATCGAACACCCTTGCATTCCTCGCTTTCCAGATATTGAAGATCGGGGAACATAGAGTAACTCTTCTCGCTTTATGAAGAACATCCGAAGTGTGAGGTTCCTTGTGCAACCATTTGAGCGCGCTAGCAATAGTTGACATGCGTCGAGAAATAAGCAGCTATCTCCTAACCTCATCCAAAATAGGTTTAGTAGACCAACATGAAAAGAAAAGATGATCAACAGTTTCATCATGAATGGCACATAAAGGACAAACACTATCAATATCAAGATATGATAGGTTTGTCCTTGTGTTAAGCTTTTTGTGAGCTACAAGACGAAGAGAGAAAGAAAGCTTAGGAGGAATGAAATCCATCCAAATAGATAGCTTCCAAGGTTGATTCTCATTTTTCCTGCGAAGAAAGTCATAAACTTTAGCACAACAAAACTTAGGACCAACCACCATAGAATTAAGAAATCTAATGGTAGACTCAATATCACCACATTTGGAGACCAAAAGATTTTTAATCTCCCAAATTCTTTTCAGAAGAGGGGAAGATTGTTTATTAGGAGCCCAATTCCAAATAGTGGAGGATGAGAGGTAAAAGTAATGGTCCCATTTAATACATAGAGTGTCTGATTTATTGTGGATAGCCCACAACACTTTGGCCAGCAAAGCATGATTCCAAACTTTGATATCACACACATCCAAACCCCCTTCCTCTTTGGGGAGACAAAGACTAGACCATTTAACCAACAATCTCTTTTTCCCCCCAAAGAAAAGCTCTACAAAGAGAATAGATACGAGAAATAACGGTAGAAGGAAGATGGAAGCATTGCAGCCAATAACACTCAACCCCTTGAGCAACAGATTGGATTAACTGGAGTCTACCAACATAAGAAAGAGAGTTGGCTGTCAACGCATTAATGTAGGCAGCAATTCTATCCACAAGTGGTGCATAGTGCACAACCATAAGCCTCTGTGCAGCAAGAGGGATACCAAGGTATTTCACCGGGAGGTACCCAATAGGGTAATCAACAAGACTCAAGATCGAGTCAAGTTCATGTCCAAAAATACCAGTAGTGAATATGCATGACTTTGCCAAATTTATAGAGAGGCCAGAGACCGATTTTAATTCATTTAGGGTATCAATAAAGATTTTAACCGAAAGAAAATCACCCCTTGAGAACAACATCAGATCATCAACATAGGCTAAGTGGGTAATCCCCAACTTATCACACTTGGGGTGGAAATTAAAATCAGTATCAGTGGTATTCTTTCGAAGAAGCCTCGAGAGGTACTCCATACAAATAAGGAAGAGACCCGGTGATATAGGGTCACATTGCCTAATTCCCCGTTTACCTTGGAAGAATCCCTCAGAAGACCCATTAATAGCCAAAGAGTAGCTAGGGGAAGTGACACATTCCATAACCTAAGAAATGAATAATTGGGGAAAGCCCAAGCCATGAAGAACATTTCCAAGAAATTCCCACAAAACCGTATCATAGGCCTTCCTAAGATCCACTTTAATATTGCACCTAGGAGAGATATGTTTTCGTGGGTATCCTCGAAGTAATTCCTGAGCAAGGAATATATTATCAGTGATATTCCTTCCTTTAGTGAATGCGGCCTGAGCTTGATTCACAAACAAAGGAAGTGTAGACCCAAGTCTAATCGCAATGATCTTAGATATGATCTTGTAGACCCAAGTTACCCACTGAAGGGGAGTGCTCGGTTTTGGGAATCAAAGAGATGATAGTGACATTGAATTGTTTAAGTAGGCGACCATTCCTGAAGAACTCAAGAACAGCTTGTACTACCAACTCACCAACTATATCCCAAGATTTTTTGAAGAAATGGGCAGAGTACCCATCGGGACCAGGTGCCTTTTCATCCCCATCGAGAAAAGGGCCTCTCTGACATCAGAGGCAGTTACGGGCCTAGTAAGCTCAAGAGCATCAATTTCATAAAGGCAGTAGCCTTCAGCAAATATAAAGGGGTCAGTGGGGGTACATGGGACCTCAGTGCCGAATAAGCCCTCAAAATAGCCAATGAAGGCAACATTAAGCTCATGAGGGGAGGATGTAGGTGTCCCATCTGTTGATAGGCGAACTACCCAAGGATAATCACGAGATTAATTAACCAAGGCTAAGAAGGTCGCCGACAAGCTCAAAGAATACGTCACCAGCTTTGGCCGAAGTCAACATAGGGAAGCTCGCCAAGAAGAGAAAGAAGCTCGCCCAGACACCCAATGACCCAAGACAGATGACCAACCATGCCTGAGAGAGAGAAGCTCACAGGCGAGCTTGCCCTTTTGAAGGGTAGCTCGCCCATATCCAAGGAGACCAAGCAAGAGTCCACCTCTACATTGCACCAAAACGACGCAAGGCAGTGGAGCTCGCCCAGAAGTTTGCCTAGTTCTAAGACATAGAAATCATTTGTATATACAACAAGTAGATATGTAGTAGGATAAACATTGTAAAGGTAGCATGAAAAGTGAGTAAGGACAAGTGTCAAGGACACTAGTCAGCACTAGAAGCCAAGAAGGCACACAAGGTGCCACCTCACACATGCAAATCTATAAATAGGTCTCACATGTACCTTTCTCTCTCTAAGCTTTCATAATACAACAAACTCTCTCTCTCACTAAGCTCTCACTCTCTCTCTACATTCAAAGCTAAAGAATAATTATTCTTAGTTTATTGTTTGGTAGATTCATAAAGATTAAAATAGCCATTAATCCTTCCATTAATGAATTCTACCAACAATTTGGTGCTAGAAGGAGGGCACGAACCTCCGATTCTGAAAAATCCAAGAGTAATTTGTGAGAAAGTTTGAAGATTTGAAGGTGTTCTTGACTAAAACCAAGAACACTTTGAAGATACCTTGAGATTCCCAGTTTCCAGTCAAATTCCCAAAATTTTGGACATATAACACAACAAAACAGACCCTAAACGCATGTGTGTAGGCAAATAAACCAAATTTTAGACAATTTGCGTGCATGCAAGGCTAGAACGGATCGTGAACAATTTACCCTTACTGGAAACCGCCGACCTTGATGACCTACTGTCTCGAAATCGAACAATGTCGAAAGAAGATACCTCCGCAACCACGAGGAGATGAAAGGGACGTACCCCCCAGAATCAAACTGATGGGGAGGCCTCGCGCTGAGCTTCCCAGAAGAATGATGCCCCGCGAGCTCCTCAACGAGCTACTGGGGTTCAAGATGAACTGAACCCCGTGATTAGGGTCATAATTGCATGTTTTTGTATCTATTTCTATATGGGTTTGATGTGCTTATGTTCATATTTGACCCTAATTTGGTATAAATTGTGCTATTAACCATTTTGTGGCGAGAAAATATATTTTGTAGTGAAAACGAGCAAAAACTGGCAAGAGACGAGAAAGTTCTTAAAAGTTCAGAAAATGTGAGGTGATCCAATGAAGACAAATGATATACCATGTCGAAGAGTTTGAAGAGAAAAATAATCGAGTCAATCGGAGCTCTAGAACTCAAGATATGAAGAAAACGAGAAAGTCGAGGATCGATCGCACAAGTCGAGGCCAAGCTCGAGCGCAGCCAGGCCAGACTCGTGCGACCACGAGCCGCATTTGTGCGACGAACCTCTGGTTTGGGCGACGACGAACCGCACGAGTGCTCACACGAGCCAGACTCGTGCGGCCACATGCTTGTGATCGTGCGACGGCTCGGATTTCCAATTTTCGAAGGGCAGTTTTGTCTTTTCGTGCGTTTAATGAGGGGCATATTGGACCAAGCATTGTGGGCACTATAAATACTCTAAAGATCAGATCTAAGTGAGAATCCAAGTCACATTAGTTCATAATCATAGTGAGATTCTTATATTAGAGAGAGAGAGGTAGTTACTTGGTGGTTTCTTAAGATTTCTTCTCACAAATTCTTAGATAACTTTTGATCTACCGTAGTGATTATTGATCCGTGAATTCCTGTATTCTCGTCTCGTCTAAGGCTACATTCTCACTGATTGAATTTCAATTTCCATTGTCGGATTTCAAGTTAGCATTTTAGAGGTAAATTGTATCTTTCCAATTTTCATTGTAATAGGTAATTCTATTTGCATTTCTTGCTTAATGATGATTGTTCTTAGTTTAATTGTTCTAATGTTTACTCAATTAGCCATGAGCTAATTCCTTCATGTGCTAGTGTATGATGCCTATGGAGTAGTGTAGTGATATGTTGATCTTTTGAATGCTTTGAGTTGTTGTATGATCAATTCTCTACATTGATGGAGTGAATGAATGCTTGCATGTGTAGATGATCATTAGGGCCAATAGGGAGTTAGTCTCTTGCGAAAGTAGAGCTTATTTCCTAAATTTTCTTATATTAAGGCCAATGCATATCAAGTGTTTGATAAAATTCCTAAGATATTGAGAATTATCTCTAGTGAATTAGATGAACAATTAGAGGCTTTGATATGTTATTAGGGAAACCTTTTGCATGTTAGAGTGGCTTGCCCATTTATTATACACAATCTCATTGCATGATAAAGTGATGCTTAACTACATGAAACATAGGATAGTACACTAGCACATACTCCTCATATTTGCTCACTTTGCAAACACAAGGTGATAGGTAGTTTACTCTTTTGACGCATTAGTAGACGATAAAAACCTTTCTCCTTTATTGCTTTGTTAGCTAGCCAATTGAAACAATGAATTTTCCTTACAAGTCCCCGTCTCCTTTGGGTTCGATATATTTTAAAACTTGGTCAAGCTTACCACGCTCATAGCGAACACGTACACTTGCGTGAGGACTTATTTACACCGAACAAGTTTTTGGTGCCGTTGGCGGGGAGACGGCTTATTTGTTTGGTTGTTTGTTGTTTCTTTTATTTTTGATTGGTTTCTATTGTGAGAGTTTGATACTCGTTTTCTTGTAGGTATATGCAAACAAAGAGACAAGGGGGAGATTTATTACCCTTTGATTTGTATCCTTAAACGAGCCTACGAAGAAGAAGAAGAGAAGCTAGATTGAATCGAGAGAACATGGAGAATAATATGAATGAAGCTCGAGAAGAGATAAGAGAAGAAGAACCAATAAGAGGACAAGTGCATCATGGTGAAGAACACTTGGCTCCACGAGAAGCTCCACAACCACAACCTATACCACACCAATACCAACCTTATCCACCACAAATTCAACCATACTATCCACCTCAATATCCCAATTACCCAAACTACCCAAATTACCCAATGAACCAACCATACTATCCACCACCACCACAAAACTATCCCTACTATCCATACCCACCACAACCTCAACACCAAAGACCACAAATCGTAAACCCACTGCAAAATAATGAACCATTACTCCGAGACTACTTTGAGCCAAGAGTAAATGAGCATTATGATGGTATTGAGAGACCGCCTATAGATGCCGAGACGTTTGAGCTTAACACTAATCTGTTGAAGTTGTTAAAGGAGTCGCCTTTTGAAGGATCAAGTGATCGAGAAGATCCCAATGCTCATCTCAATAACTTCATGGAGTTATGTGACACGATCAAGTGCAAAGGGATGTCGGATAATGAAAAGAAGCTCCGTTTCTTCAATTTTACCTTGACCGGGAGAGCTAAGACATGGATCTGATCTATGAATCCGAAAGCAGCCACATGGGAGGAGTTAAGTTCACAATTTCTCAAGAAATTTTACCCTCCATCAAAGATGCTAAAGGCGAGGGAAGAGATAAAAACTTTTCGACAAAAGGCGAGAGAAACCATATCAAGTGCTTGGGAGAGGTACCAAACCTTGTTGTTGGCTTGTCCTCAACATGGTTTGAAGGATGAAGACATACTTTTGACATTCACAATTGGATTGCATGAAGGAGACAAGAATTACTTGAATTCTTGTGCCGGAGGCTCGGTTTGGACTAAGACCGTTCGCCAAGTGAATGAGATCATCGAGAATATAGCTGTGAATGATGCTTTTCAAAGAGATTCCAATAGTGGAACGGGTGATCGAGTTGCACTTCTCGAGGAAAGATTGACAAATGTGTGCATTTTGGTCTATGGAGGCCAAAACCAAAACCAAGCTCCAGCCCTTATGCAAGTGAATGTTGTCGAGAGTATTCCTCATCCTACTACCGCTACCCAAGAAGAAGTAAGTTACATGGGTCGGCCTCAATACAACAATTCTTTCCAAAATAATCAAAGGTCATATGTTGCTCCACCTTTTCGACAACAAGGAGGTCCGTATCCAAATCAAAGTAACCCTCCTTATAACCCGAATAGGAGGCATGAGAATTTTTCATATTCTAATCCTAAGGGGGCAATTCAATTGCCACCCGGGATTGATCCGGGGTCTAAGCCACCTAATAATAAAGGGAAAGGGAGCATGGAGGATACTTTGACATTGATTTTGAAGAAGTTGGACAATTTTGAAGTGGAGTTTAGAAAGATGAATAGTGAAACAAACAAGAGAGTTGATGACTTGTATACTTCACAAGGAAGTCAAATCAAGAGCTTGGAATATCAACTCGGGCAAATTGCTTCGTCTTTGAGTCCACAAATCAACAAGGGTAAGTTTCCTTCAACTATCGAAACTAATCCAAGAGAGCATATTAATACTATTTCTACTTGCAATGAGTTGAAGAGTGAGGTGTTGAAAAGGAATGCTATGGAGAATTTTCATCTTGAATTGGTGGAGGAAGTTAAATGTGTTAAGGGGAAAGAATTTGTTGTGAAGGGTGATGAGAAAGTAATGGGGGTAGTTGAGAGAATGGAGAAAAATGATAGGAAAGTTGAAGGGGTAGAAAAATTAGGGGGTGAGGAAAGAAAGGTGGAAGAATGGAAAGTGGAAAAAGATGTGAAGGTGGAAATTTCGAAAAGAGTGAAAGACAAGCTCGATGAGAGATTTAAGAAGTTCTTTGAGATTTTCACAAAGCTATATTCAAAGATGCCTTTTCTAGATGCTATTGAGGAATTGCCAAATTATACAAGGTTTTTGAGGGATGTTATGGCAAGGAAGATGAAATCCAATGAACCGGAAATGGTCAAGCTTACTCATGGGAGTAGTGAGTTGATACGAAAACATCTACCTAAAAAGCTTAGAGATCCGGGGAGTTTCATTTTGAGTTGCCACATCAAAGGAAGTAAGAAGATGAAGGCCTTGTGTGATATAGGTGCAAGTGTGAATATGATGCCACTTTCTATTGCTGAAAAGTTGGGCTTACATGAGTTTAGGCCAACAACAATAAATGTGCAATTGGCCGATGGTTCTAAAGTGAAGCCTAGAGGGGTGATAGAAGATGTGGTTGTTCATGTGGGGAAGTTCATTTATCCCGTTGATTTTGTTGTACTTGATATTGAGGAAGATATTCGAAATCCTATCATTTTTGGGAGACCTTTTCTTGCTATGTCGGATGCCTTGATTAATATCAAGCGAGGAGAGGTTACTCTCGGAATGAATAGTGAAAAAGCTACTTTTTCAATCCATGACAATTCCGAGAGTTCCCCGAAAAAGATTGAAGGAGAATTGAACAAAGTAATGCTAGATGGGATGGAAAGTGATGAAAAGGTAAAAGACAACATTCTTGATCTTAAGAGTGAACTTTGTGTTGATGATCTTTTCGAAAAGAAAAAAAAGGTGAATGAAGATAAGGGGGTAACGCAAGTGGTGAAGAAAGTGGTGAAGAAAGGATGTTTTTGGACAAGAAAATTGAGTGATGTAAGTCACTCAACCCTTATTGATTTTGATGTCACTTGAGCTTTATAGCGTCCGGCTAGGGGACGTTAAATCCAAGCGCTAGGTGGGAGGCAACCCACCCTTATATCCTTTTTCGTATCCTTTAACGTTTGTGTTGTTTAGTTTTGCTTTTTGATTTTAGGGGTAGAAGCATGAATGTCATTTTTAGCTCATGATTTTGTGCTTTGATTGCTCTTTGTGGATTTTGTGCTATTATGTGCAAGAATAGATTTGAGGAGCATATTTTGCTTAAGGTTTTGAGATATTCTTGTTTTGGGAGTTGATATGGAGTGTGCATGGTTTATTGAGCTTGAGTTTCTTGATTAATCACTCTTTCCAAACTTTATTAGGATTCTTGATCCGAAAAAGTTTGGGGGGGTGTGATTCGTGATTAATTTTTCGATTAATTGCTCATTTTCATGATTAATTTGATGATGTTCAATGACCATTTATGTTACATGAGGAGTTTTAAGTTGTGTTGTGTAGGAAAATGGAAGAAAAATGGTTTGAAAAAGGTGTAAAGAGATGAAAATTCGAAGTGGTGCAAAAAGGCTTGGATTCGTCCCCACAGGCCAGGATTCGTGCATCCAAAAGCTTCGGATCGTGCGTCGGCTCGCTGGTTCGGGCGACAGCGGTTCGCACGAACGCTCGCACGAGTCCGGTTCGTGCGATAGCTTACTGGTTCGAGCGACAATGGTCCACACGAATGCTCGCACGAGTGCGGTTCGTGTGGCCATAGGTATTGGTTCGTGTGGTACCTTGTGGAGTCCGAATTTGACCAAATTTTGGTCCAACTTTGACCACACTTCCCTAGGTTTGTCCACTCACTCTTTGTCCTCATTTTCCACTTATTCCACACACAAACACACACTTCTCTCTTTACTCTTGCACTCCATATTCTCTCAAAACCAAGAAGGAGAAAGTTGGAGAAAATTTCCATATCTCAATCTCTACAATTTTTCTCATCAATTCCTTCCAAAGGTAAGTTCTTTTAAATCTCCTCATTCTATTTCTTGCAATTTTATTGAAATTCCATGGTAGCATTGTCTAGAATGAGAAATTCAATTTTTAGGGATTCTTGAGCTTAAATTGGGGATTTTTTATTTTAGCTTAATTTTGGGCAATTGTTGATGAAATAATGCTACATTGTTGATGGGTAATCCATGGGGAACCCAATTGCATGCTAATTTTGTGAATTTTGGACTTAATTGATGATTGAATTTTTTAGTGTAGGCATAGTGACGAACTTTTGGGAATTTTATGCTTAAATTGTTTTGTCAAGATATTGTTGTGCTATTTGTTAATGAGCATGAGTATATTGATGCTAGGTTGAGTTAATGATGTTGATTCACCTATGATTTTTGCTTATTTGAGGTTTCATTGATATATGACATTGGCATGACTATAAGTTGCATGATTCCTTTGATTCTAGAATTAAACTCATTATGTTCAATCTATTCTACTTAGTGAATGTAGTTGATAATGAATTGAGTGTATTGTTCTTCACTTGCTCATGTATTTAATTCTTCTAGAAGTGTGTTGTTGAGCTTATTTTTCATATATCATGCTTTGAGCTTATTTCTTGTAGGATATGTCTAAGAGAGGCAAAGGTAAGAGCAAGGCTTCGAGCTCAAAACCTAATAAAGGATGGAATGATCCAATATGTGAAGAAGAGTGTCTAAAAGAGTGTGGAGAATCACCTACCCACTATGGATTGTTCTTTGAGGAGAAAAGGAGCTATTTTTTGAAATTTTCTCAAGTCTGTGGTATTGATTTCCAAGAGGGAAGATATTATGATAGGAGTTCCTTAGAGGAGTGTAACTTTGGGAATGACATTGAAGATTTGTTTGCTAATATCGGATGGAGCGGATTGCTTAATCTTCAACATTTCGACTCATGCAAGGAGTTAAACATTGAATTCTTGAGCACACTTGAAGTGAGAGAAGTGGATGGAGTTCCGATTCGAGCAAGATTTCGGGTAAAGAATGAGAGCTATGTCATGACAACAAATCAAATCAATGAAATTTTCGGGTGTGAAGAAAATGTTGAGAAAGGAAATTTCTATGCATGGGAAAAGTTTACTAGAGCTCAAGAAATATGAAGAATGATTAGTGATGATGAGAACTTCAATCCTCAATTTTCTAAGTCCTCTAGTCTTGTTAATCCTATCTTGTATTGTGCTCACCGGATCATAGCAAACACTGTCTTTGCAAGAATCGAGCCGAACAGGGTGAGAAGTGATGACTTGTATATCTTGTATTCGATGCTCACTTCTAAAAAGGCGGACTTCGGGGCCTATCTTTTGAAGAATCTTAGTCAACAAAATGTGCGGACTAATTGTGCTTATGGAGGACTAATTGCATTTATTGTTCAAAGGGCTAGTCCTTCACCCGAAAGGGAAGGTGCAATGGGCGCATTGATTGATGTTGCACATTTGATAAGGTCTAAGAAGTTTAAGAGGAAGTTGAAAGTTGTTTGTGTTGTAGGGCGGAATATTCATGACCTCTTTCCCTTACTTGAGTATGAGCTAATCACCATCAAGAAGAATGAGAATTTGAAGCTCGATACACCCGAACACATTCACTTTAAGGAACAATTTCATCAAAGGATGAACAAAAGAGCAAGGGGTGCTTCAAGTTCTCAAGCACGAGAAGAAGAACAAGTTGGGGAGGAAGAGCATATGCAAGAGAAAAACCCTTTCGAGCAAGAAGGATTTCGTGTGTTTGAAGGGTAGACGTTTAATGAATAGGGGCATGAAGTTCAATCTTTGAGGATTGATGTGGGTGACCTTAAGAATGAGTATTCTTATCTTCGTTCTGATGTCACGAGGCTCACTGAAAATTATCATTCCCTCAACACTACTGTGGACTCCATAAATAGGACCGTGAACACCATGAGCAATAACATGAACACCATGGGAACGAACATTGAGGAGATTTTGGAGGCACAACGAGCTATGATGCGGTGGCATATTGGTGAAGGGCATTTCACTTACCCACCGATGGACCCCCCTTCGTGAAGTGACGATTTATATCTAACTTCATAAGGATGGGTAACTCATTTTTTTCTCCTTATCATGCCTTCTATCTCGTATTTTTAGGATTTGAATTTTGGTTTGTAATGATTTTACTAAATGATGGTGGTACTTCTTTTTAGGTAGCTTAGTTCTCTTGGTATTTGTTCTTGTGATGGATTATTGATGAATTTGATCTTAGGATTTATGATGCTTTTATTGAGTGTGCTTAATTCGTATGCATTGCTTGATATTGTCTCCACTTCTTAGCCAAACTTTTTAGACTTATGGTCCAAAAAAGTTTGGGGGGGTGTGATCGTTTTGCCATTCTCTTCGCAATGCTATTCTTATATTGATTTTGAGTGCTTCTATGATGTTTTTAGACCATATGCTTATCATGTGCCTTGTTTTGCTTGTTGATTGATTGCCATATTGTTGCTAGCTTTGAGTAGTGTGGCATGAGATATGTTTATGATTGTGTGGATGAGTTGAAAGTTCATGTTGGATGTAGTGGAGTTATGGCTTGATTCTTATCTTGTCTTTTGTGCTATGGATTTGATGATACTTGAGATTTTGATGATATGAGCATTTTTTATATGAGATGAGTCATGATCACCCTATACCCGTGAGGTTTTGAGCCATTTATGCCCGTTTCAATCTTGAACGGATGATATTTTTCTTGATGTGAGTCCACACATGTACATTTCACTCTAGAACTTGGCTTTAGTCTTGTTTGAGGCTACATTAGACATTGAATTCACATGATATGATTTGAGGCCATCTTTGATCCTCATTGAGCTACTTTTCCCTATGAGCTTACCTTGATATTATTATCCATTGCTTACCATTTTGTGCCTTTAGACCTTTCCTTTGGCTAACCACACTTTAAGCCATTTTCCTTCCTTTTTGGAACTCTCTTGTCCCTATGATTAGTAGAGTGAAAAGAAGGAAGGAAGATTGGTGATATGATGAAGAACATGGTGGCCTAAAGTGGAAGATATGAAGAATTTTATGCATGGATTGAAAATTTGTGAAAAAAGGCAAGTGCTAGCAAAGCATGAGAAAAAGTTGACTTTTGTTGAAATTATGGTCAAGTTGACCTTTGTTGTGAGTTTGGCTAAAAGTTGCAAAGAAGGGAAGAATGATCTTGAAAGTGTGATTTTGAAGAGCATGGAGAATGTGCACAATTGCATGAAGATGTGAATGACTATTACTTGATTCCTTCCATGCTTTACTAATCATACTTAGTCACTCTAATGCATATCTATCCTTCCCTACCAAAGAGCCAACATTACAACCTTATGAAAGTCCTCAATGATGTGTGAATGATTTGTCATTTTAAGTGGTGGAGAATTTGAGACTTGAGCCAAGCTTATGGTAGTATTTGTATCATTGTGTGAAGATTGAGAGAACCTCAAACACTTGAGAGATGAGTTATACACTTCTTTGTGAGGATCATGACTTGTTGATTTGATAATTTGTTCATTGATTCGATTTTGATTGTTGATTTGATGAAATTGCATTTTAGACTTGTTTGATATTGAGCTATGATTCTATGGCATTTGATTGTGTGCTTGATGCTTCATACATACAATTATTCCCCTATCTTATCGCTTCGTTGCTCGAGGTCGAGCAACAATCTAGTTTGGGGGTGTGATTAGGGTCATAATTACATGTTTTTGTATCTATTTCTATATGGTTTTGATGTGCTTATGTTCATATTTGACCCTAATTTAGTATAAATTATGCTATTAACCATTTTGTGGCGAGAAAATATGTTTTGTAGTGAAAACGAGCAAAAACCGGCAAGAGACGAGCAAGTTCGTAAAAGTTCAGAAAATGTGAGTTGATCCAATGAAGACAAATAATATACCATGTCAAAGAGTTCGAAGAGAGTGTCGCAACGGAAAAAGAATTGAGTCAATCGGAGCTCTAGAACTCAAGATATGAAGAAAACGAGAAAGTCGAGGATCGATCGCACAAGTCGAGGCCGAGCTCGAGCGCAGCCAGGCCAGACTCGTGCGACCACGAGCCGCATTCGTGCGACGAACCTCTGGTTCGGGCAATGACGAACCGCACGAGTGCTCACACGAGCCAGACTCGTGCGGCCACATGCTTGTGATCATGCGACGGCTCGGATTTCCAATTTTTGAAGGGCAGTTTCGTCTTTTCGCGCGTTTAATGAGGGGCAGATTGGACCAAGCATTGTGGGCATTATAAATACTCTAAAGATCAGATCTAAGTGAGAATCCAAGTCACATTAGTTCATAATCATAGTGAGATTCTTAGATTAGAGAGAGAGAGGTAGTTACTTGGTGGTTTCTTAAGATTTCTTCACACAAATTCTTAGATAACTTTTGATCTACCGTAGTGATCATTGATCCGTGAATTCCTGCATTCTCGTCTCGTCTAAGGCTACATTCTCACCGATTTAATTTCAATTTCCATTTTCGGATTTCAAGTTAGCATTTTAAAGGTAAATTGTATCTTTCCAATTTTCATTGTAATAGGTAATTCTCTTTACATTTCTTGCTTAATGATGATTGTTCTTAGTTTAATTGTTCTAATGTTTACTCAATTAGCCATGAGCTAATTCCTTCATGTGTTAGTGTATGATGCCTTTGGAGTAGTGTAGTGATATGTTGATCTTTTGAATGCTTTGAGTTGTTGTATGATCAATTCTCTACATTGATGGAGTGAATGAATGCTTGCATGTGTAGATGATCATTAGGGCAAATAGGGAGTTAATCTCTTGCGAAAGTAGAGCTTATTTCCTAAATTCTCTTATATTAAGGCCAATGCATATCAAGTGTTTGATAAAATTCCTAAGATAGTGAGAATTATCTCTAGTGAATTAGATGAACAATTAGAGGCTTTGATATGTTATTAGGGAAACCTTTTGCATGTTAGAGTGGCTTCCCCATTGATTATACACAATCTCATTGCATGATAAAGTGATGCTTAACTACATGAAACATAGGATAGTACACTAGCACATACTCCTCACATTTGCTCACTTTGCAAACACAAGGTGATAGGTAGTTTACTCTTTTGACGCATTAGTAGACGATAAAAACCTTTCTCCTTTATTGCTTTGTTAGCTAGCCAATTGAAACAACGAATTTTCCTTACAAGTCCCCGTCTCCTTTGGGTTCGATATATTTTAAAACTTGGTTAAGCTTACCACGCTCATAGCGAACAAGTACACTTGCGTGAGGACTTATTTACACCGAACACCCCGCATTAAGGAACCACGCCAACGACCCTGACGAGCTTCAGCGAACTATCGCTGCTCTTCAGAGGCTGCATCAAAGGCAGCAGGGCGACCTAGCCCAGGCATCCCGGCAAGCTCCTGCCAACAAGGCCTGAGAGCAGACGACTAGGCCAACTCAGGTCACCCAAACTCGGGGGCAGGCCAGCGACCTTCACGCTGAATAAGAGGCATGCTCTGCTCAAGCTCACCAGTACAGAGAACGGACCGGCAAGGCCAACGTGGTAGAAAGGCTAGGCTCGCGAGATGGGTGAGCTTCAGTCTATACCGGGGCATCCGCCACCCACCAATCTCAAGGAAGGGAGGTCCTCCAGGGCAGATTAGGGCCCAGACGTGAAGAAGATGAACGAGTGGTGGCCCCTGCTTCATCCCGAAGGGGAGAGTCGGACCTACAGCCTTGTAGGTCTGCCCTTGATCGTTTGAGGAGGCCGGTGGCCGACAGACTTGGCCCCAACGGAGGCCGCCAGTTCCAGGCCGTCACAGAAGGGCTGCCCCAAAGCGAGGGACTGCGGGGACGTGTGTCCACGAGACGCACGGCCTTTGAATAGCCTCCATAGGAGGTAGCACATGATGACGAGCTGGCCACACTAAAGAAGGCCGTTCAGCAGCTACAAATGCAAGTAACTGCCAAAGCTAGCGGACCTGATGCCACCACCCTACCAGTATCTCCATTGGCACCTGCCATTTTAAAACCACCGGTTCAAAAGAAGACCCAGTTCCCGGTGATGTCCGTATACGAGGGCAAATCTGACCCGAAAGTCCACCTGGCCAAGTTTGTGGACTACATGATCTCCGTAGGTCCCATGGATGCCACATAATACCGGAACTTCCCGCTGACCCTCGGGAACCAAGCCCACCGCTGGTTCTCGTCACTCGTCACAGGGTCAATCCAATCTTTTGGCCAACTCACGCGGGAGTTCTTGGCTCACTTCTCAGGATTCGGGTCATACTTGACCCAGAAGCACCGGCCCGCCAACATACATCAAGGCGAGAATGAAACTGACCAGCAGTACCTGGAAAGATTTGACAAGATTTTGCTGGAAGGTGAGCCGGTGAGTGAAGACACCAAGATTGTGGCCGTAATGGCCGGACTGAAGAAGGGCACCAAACTCTGGAAGGAGATGCACCTTGCATACCCGAACACCTACACCGAGTTTAGACACAAAGCTGGGGTGTACGTGGCCATGCAAAAGGCTTTGATGAAGGAGGTCGGTGCCTCCGTGGAGAAGAAGCAACACGGGAAGAAGTTCGGGGGCACTTACAAAGCTCCCCGGAACTTGAAGGCTTTCGGTGATGGAAATGAGTTCAAGGAAAAACTCAACCAAGTACTTAACGTCTCTGTCGACCATGTCTTTGCTGCGGTCAAGGACAAGGCAATGTTGAACGAACCTAGGAGGATTCGTTAGGACCGCACAAAGCTTAACCCCCAACAAGTTTTGTGCCTACCATCAGTCTATCGGCCACTTCACCAGCGAATGCCGTGACCTCCTCAAGCAATTGTGGAAGTTCTACGAAGATGGGAAGTTGGCCGAATTTGTAAAGAAGGCACCAGCCAAGAGAAACAGGATTGAAAGGAGGGAGGTCTCCGATGATGAAAAGGAGGACGAGGACCGACATGGTCCTCAACACAGGTGTAGGGCACCTCCCCAACCTCAGCAAGATCAAGAGCCAACACGGGAACTCCTGGTTCTCGAAGAAGTGATTGGAGCGGCCGGAGGTCTCTAAGATGGTAGATCCTCCATCTCTAAAAGACAAAGGAAGGCCAAAGTTCGGACCATCAATCAGGTACAAGAGGGCAGCTCCAGCTCCAAGCCCGCCAGGCAACCAACAGCCGAGCTTACATTTTCCCAAGCGGACTTGGAGGGGATACTAACTCCCCACAACGACTCGTTGGTGATAAGCGCCAACATCATGAACGTCCGAATTCACAGGCTGCTTGTGGACACCGTCGCATTCACCAACATTCTCTTCAAGTCCACCTTAGATGCCTTAGGTGATTTTGAGTTGTACATAGAACCTAGTAATGCTAGGATAGTGGGGTTCGGAGAAGCTGTAACCGTCCCCGTAGGCTAGATTAGGTTGAGCGTCCAACTTGTATCGGCCGAGGACCCAGAGAGGAGACTGACTAGGTTAGTAGATTTCCTTATTGTCGACTAGCAGTCTACCTACAACGGGTTCCTTGACTGCCCGTTTATCAATGAATTCAAAGTGGCATGTTCGACCTACTATTATTGTCTTAAATGCCCAACTCCTAAAGGTGTCGAAACCACTAAAGGTGACCAGAAAAAGGCTCGCAAATGTTTGCTGCAGATTAAGAATGATCAAGCTGGCAAAAGTGTAGCACCGGTTTACATACTTGAAGCCGTAGCCTAAATTCTGGCTGATGAGCCAAACATCCTAGACGTCATCTCGATTGAATATGAGTTGATGGAGGTAGGCGACCTACCGGAATCGATGCCTGAAATTGGCCAAGTACCAGAACCTACACAAAACACACAATCGGCGCCTATGAAAGGAGTGGAAGAAGGCCAAACTAGCCAAGTGCAGGAATCTGCGCAGGACCAATAACCAGCTCCCATGGAAGTGGTCACTGATACCCAAGATGGAGAACCTGCGGGAGATCAAGAACCAGTGCCAATGGAGGTTGATCAAGTTCCCCAGATTGAAGAACCATCCCAAGTTGAAGGGTCATCTAATCCAACTCCTCAGGAAACAGGAAAGATTGATGAACCTGCCAAAGTTGATGAAGGTGGCGAAGACCTTGAACCACGAATTGGTCATGAACCAGCAATGCGAGAGAACTTGGAAGAGTTCTTGAAAGACCCAAGGTGGAAGAACCAGAAAAGGAAGGTCACTCCCATGGAGGAATTAACGGCCATCTCGGTGGACCTGGAAAGGGACTTGGAACTTTTTATAGGTTCCAAGTTGCCAGAACCATACCGGTCAAAGATGAAGCTATTTCTTATGTCCAACTTGGACGTGTTTGCCTAGTCCCAAGAAGACATGATCGGAATCCCGTTGGAGCACGCATGTCACCGGCTCAATATAGACCCGACGAGGATACCTGTCCACTAAAAGCGAAGGAAATATGGACCAGACAAGTACGAAGCTTTAACCACGAGGGTCAAGAAGCTGTTGGACACCAAGTTGATCAAAGAAGCTTTGTGCCCGCAGTGGGTGGTGAACCCAGTCTTGGTGAAGAAGCCCAACGGAACGTGGAGGTTGTGCATCGACTTCACGGACCTGAACAAAGCATGCCCAAAAGATAACTTCCCACTGCCCCACATCGATCAACTTGTAGATAGCACTGCAGGCCACAAAATGATGACATTCATGGATGCCTTTGCAGGCTATCACCAGATAGCAATGCACCCAGATGACCAAGAACACGGCGTTCTATACCAACAAAAATATGTACTGCTGGGAGAGGATGCCATTCGGACTAATCAACGCCGGAGCTACCTACCAAAGGTTGGTGAACAAGATGTTCGATCAACACATTGGTCATACCATGGAAGTGTACTTGGACGACATAGTTGTCAAGAGTTTGCGAAAGGAGGATCACCTCGACCACCTAAAGCAAACCTTTGACATACTACGCCTGTATAACATGAAGTTAAATCCAAAGAAGAGTAGCTTCGGCGTACATTAGGGTAAGTTCTTGGGACACCTGGTGAGTCAGAGGAATAGAAGTCAATCCGACGCAGGTCAAATGCATCATTGAAATGAGTGCGCCAGATTCGGTGCCGAAGGTTCAAAGATTTATCGGCTGCTTGGCGCTTTGAACCGATTCATCTCCAGGTCCGGCGATTGGAGCCGTCCATTCTTCGAAGCGATCAAAGCAAATCGACTTAGACATAAAGACAACTTCCAATGGACGGGCGAATACCAAAGAGCCTTCGAAGACATTAAAGCATACCTGGCCAATACTCAGATCCTGTCAAAGCCGGTACCTGGTGAAAAGCTATATCTATACCTAGCTGCGTCAGAAATAGTCATCAGTTCCGTCCTGGTTCGAGAAAAGGGCAAAACACAGCTTCCAGTGTACTACGTAAGCCAAGTCTTACACGAAGCTGAGTTGCGGTACACCCCAACAGAAAAGCTAGCCTATGCACTGGTGATGAGTGTTAGAAAATTATGGCCCTACTTCTTTGATCATCCGGTAGAGGTGTTGATAACATTCCCACTACGGCAAATACTGCACCAGCCAGACACTGCAGGACGCTTGTTGAAATGGTCACTAGAAGTTAGCCAATACGGTATAACCTACGCAGCCCGAACAATGATCAAAGGACAAGCGCTCACCAATTTCATCATCGAGCTAACTTTCCCGCAAGATCCAATGAGGGGACGTATAGCTCCGTGGCACCTCTACGTTGATGGATCATCAACTAGCATAGCAGCAGGAGCCGGTGTAGTTCTGATAAGCCCAGATAGATAAGTATTCACCTCTGCGATCCGGTTCGACTTCAGAGCAACAAACAACGAAGCAGAATATGAAGCACTGATAGCCGGACTTAGGTTATCATTAGCTGTGGGGGCAACTAATCTTCAGATTTTTGGAGATTCCCAGCTAATAATATCCCAAGTCCGGGGGAAATACGAGGCAAAGGACCAGTAAATGATGGTATACCAGAAGATAGTTGCACATCTTATCTCGATGTTCAAACAAGTTTACATCGAGTAGATTCTGAGGTTGGAAAATACAAAAGCAGATGCACTTGCCCGACTAGCTACCAGTCACGGCGAAGTAGATTTAACAGAAGTCGTTGTCACCAAGCTGAAGAACTCCTCGACGTCTGATTATAAAGTAAACCAGACTTCGAGTGGGGGGCAGAAAGATGGCGAAGATTGGTGCACTCTGATCCAAAAATATTTGAAGGACGGGTCAGTCCCAGAAGATGAGTGGAAAGGTAGTCGGCTAATGAAACAGGCAGCCAGATATACGTTGGTAGATGGCCAACTTTTCAAACGTGGATTCTCTCTACCCCTACTCAAATGCTTATCTGAAAAGCAAGGGTACGAGGTGTTAGAAGAAATCCACCAAGGAATTTGCGGAAGTCACGCTGCGGGGCAAGCTTTGGCATATAAGACAATCAGACAGGGGTACTACTGGCCCACTCTCCGCAAAAATGTCATTAGCTTCGCTCGAAAGTGTCAACTTTTCGCACCTAATATCCATTCCCCAGCTACTCAACTTAAATCGATCTTCAGCCCATGACCCTTTGCAAAATGGGGTATCGACTTGATCGGCCCATTCCCACCTAATAGAGGCAGTGTAAAGTTCGTTGTTGTGGCAGTGGACTATTACACTAAGTGGGCTAAAGCCGAAGCACTTACAAAAGTAACACAAGAAAAGATGATTAGTTTCATTTGGAAGAACCTAATCTACCGATTCGGACTTCCGCAATCAATCGTGACGGACAACGAAAGACAGTTCGATGGTCAGAAGTTGAGGGAATTTTGCAGTTCATGGAACATCAAGAAGCACTACTCAACTCTGTACCATCCGCAGTCGAACGGCCAAGTAGAAGTAGTAAATAAAATTCTAAAGCATGTACTGAAGATCCGCCTCGAGGATAAGAAGGGAAGTTGGGCGGATGAACTTCCGGAGGTTCTATGGTCATACAGAACTTCGTACCGAGCAAGTACCGGGGAAACACTGTTTGCCTTAGCCTTCGAAATAGAAGCCGTCATACCAGTCGAGGTTCAAAACAAGACCTGGAAGGTGGTAGGATATGATGAGAAGGAGAACAACGAAGCTTTGGCAGTAGAAAAAGACTTGCTTGAAGAAACCAGAGCTTCATCAGAACTAAAGAATGCCACATATAAGCGAAGGGCGGAGAAGTACTACAATTCCCAAGTTCGAGATCTTAAGTTCAAGGTGGGGGAGTTGGTACTAAGAAAGAAGTTAGAAACTCCGCCTGGTGTATTCGGGCCAAATTGGGAAGGATCATTCAAAGTCGCCGCAGCTTGGGCAAACGGAACGTATGACCTCGAAGACATGGAAGGGAAAGCCTCATCATACACCTGGAGCGCAGCACAGCTAAAGAAATTCTATCAGTAGCAGGGGAAGGGTTGGAGTATGAAAAGAAGCCCGTCACGTCGTGAATGCTCAGAAGAAAGCTTATATGCCCTTAAGAGAAGAAGCTGCTACATTTCCTTAAGGAGTCTGTCCAAGATCATGTGTGTGCCACCAAATCAGACTTCCGAAACCAAGATGATAGATTCATTGTACAAACGTGTGCCTACACCAGCTCAAAGAGTTGGAAGAAAACAGAGTATACCCAGCTGTTGGCAGTAGAGGAAGGTGAACCACCACTTGTAAAAGACTAGTCAAAGGTTCGCATCAAAAATTTTGATGGTAACCTATGTAAATTGCGTTATTATATGAAGTTAGAATTTTTCAGAAATATCAACTATTCGAAGCTTTGTAATACACAAGGACCAAGGTTCCCGAACGTTATAATCTAAAAGCTCAAAGGCAAAGGTCGAAGTGCCCAAGGTTAGCGAAGGTGTCCTTCTTAAAGGATCACTAAGCACCTACTGCCCTAAGTTAGAAAAATTCACAAAAAAGATGATCAAAAAACGTCTAAGGTGAGGTTCTTGAAACCCAAACGCTCCAGTGAATTAAAACAAAGTACAACTCGCTGCCTAAAATGGTTCAAGACGAGCAATTCGCGGCCTTAAGTGGTGTAAGACGAAGAATACGTACTAAACAAGTAAAGTACAAATTCGTAGTCCGAAGTGACGTAAAATAGATAATTTGTTTCCCAAAGTGGAGTAAGATGAATGAATAATAATTAAGATATAAATACGAGCTAATTAAAGATATAACGTGCATACAATTTAAGGTAGACAAGTTGAAGCAAAAAGATGTAATTCATTTAAAAAACACTTAGAAATTTCTAAGTGCAAGTAGCGGTGCTGGTTACAAGGCCAACCAGCTGACCATCTTTAAACTACAAAAAAGAGCTCCTTCTGGGCGAGCTATAAGGGCCCGACGAGCTGCAACTACTTGATAAAAGAAACTAGGACAAAACAAATAAAAAATTAAACTAAGAAGCTGGAGCATCCGTCTGGGCGACCTCTGGAACAGTGGGGGCATCGGAAGGAGTGGCGGTATCAGCTAGAACCTCGGCACGAGCGACCCCGCCACCCGCAACTTGGCCATCTGGGGGAGAAAGTCTGGGCAGCGTAGTGATGTTACCAGTAAGCCCACCGGTGTCTAGCTCGCTTGTATCGAGCATGAAGTCCCCACAAGCCTTCTGAAGCTGCTCCATAGTGGGGGGAGTTCGCTCTTCTCCCTCGGCGACCTCCTCCTCAACGACGTTTATCTCTGGGACAGGCACGGTATTAATAACCTTGAAGCGCGCCGGAACAAAGTCGATGGGGACACCAAGTTGAGGAACGTCGCCAATATCCAGCTCCGTCCCATCATCGAACTTGGCCTTGCCCAAGCAATCTTTCAGGTCGCCCACCACCGCCTCCATCTCATCGTCCTTGTGAGCTCGCGCCCACCAGATTGATTGAATGACCTCGGCATAATATTGGATGAATCCTTTATCACAAGCCTCAACCTGCATGGCGTCCAAGCTCGCAGAAGAAGTGGCATCATTGCGGAGCTCGGCAACCTCATTGATGTTGGCCGAGAGTTCATTTCTTAGCCTCGTACACTCCTCATCGGCGGTTTGGAACAAACCTCGCTCCAGATCAAGCTCCCTTCAAACCACAGTAAGCTCGCCATCCTTATCCGCGAGCTTCTGAGCGAACTCCTCTTACTTGGCCTTAATCTAAGCATCGGCATTCCGCTGAATGGCAGCGTATTTCCTCTGAAGCTCGCTCAGTTGCTCAAGGGCACTTTTTTTAGCAGCCAATGATGCTTCGTCCTTCTCCTCCACGAGCTCCATCGACTTCTTAGCTTGGTCAAGAGACTCGGCCATCTTGATATAGTTCGCATTCTTCTCCTGGCGACCTATCTCTTGCTGAGTCACCTGATCAATTACCCTTTGATTGGCGAGTAATAGCCTGCTCGCATAATGCATCGAGAGCCGGGCATTCTCGATCAGGCTCTGCTTCTCCAAGGTCGCCAGCTGAGGAGTTGACCAGTACCTCGGAACCTCGCTTACCGTCTGCTGGGCAAGGCCCCTTGGAAGGCTGCGCATGGAGGTAAGAGAGCGAGATCGCTCGTAGGAGTGGAGAGCCTCATGCCTGTGGGGGAAAGCGATGGAAGCGTAGCTGTGAAGTCAAAACACTGGGGTTAGTGAATAAAAACAAGAGATAATAACAAAAACAAATGAACTTGGCAAACTACTTACTGAACTCGTTCGGGGTCCCAACCCAAAATGGTGTCGTCCACCACTTGGACCCCAAAGGGAGATTGAGAAGGTGGCGACCTTTGAACAGGGGGAAGTGCTAGAGGAACAGTAGACTGGGCAGATCCACCGTGGCCCAACCCCGAGCGAGCTACTTGCTCGGAGGCCTCGTCCTGGAGGGCAAACTTGATCCTCTTGCGACCTTGAGGATCCTCGTCGCCAACCTTCGACCCGTCTCCCCTCTAGAGCCCCCGCTTTTGTTGATGGGAGGCTCGCTCAGGTGTTGCGGAACCTCGCCCGCCTCCTCGATTGGTCCTAGCGACCTGCGTAGTCTTGGGCGGGGTGGGGGTTTTGGCCGGAGTTTTGGCGGAAGATTTTTTGTCCCCAGAACTCCCAACATCACCCTTCTTCGCGGTGACCTCAGCCTTCTTACTTGCGTCCAACGCAAGCGTCGAGGGCAAACCTTGCCTATTTGGACGAGGTGGTCCCATTGCAAATCGGCGAGCTAATAGGTGATAAGCTTCCGGGATTTCAACCGAAGGGAACGTGACCCAGGCACCACCTACAAAGATCAAAGGAATGAGGTTAGCATCTTAGCGAGCTACTCGTTCTAAATGGCGAGCTTCAGTAAGTTGCAAACCTGGGAGCTCAGGACCTTGAACAATGAGATGATGTGGCAAGGTGTGAAGCCCGGCAAGTCTGAGATAATGATGTTGACAAAGGTGGACAACGTCTCGATCCTCCTTGCTCCTCAAATAACAGACAGCCCGCACCAAGTCGAACTCAATCGATAATTCAGGTTTGCCGCGGCTGGACTTGTGGTGCTTCAAACCTGCAAGAATGGGAAAATTAGATTAGTAAATCTAATTCAACACACACACACCGAAATAGGCGACCTACTGCTAGCCTCTCCGTATTCCTCAGGAGAAAAAATTCATCCACCCCGTCCGGAGTAATTGGTGGAAGCTCGCCACTCTCCACCTATGAAGAAGAACTGTTCCTTCCAGTCGCGAACTTTGTTGGGGAGGATTCCCAAAAAAATTTCCCCCGGGTGAGCTTTAAGGTATTAATAACCCTTGCCATCCTTGGCTTGACGAGTCATTGTGAAAAACTCATTGATTTCTACCGATGACAGCCGATTTTCATACCCTTCCAATCCAAAGATCGCCAACGTCGCCAGCAGGTTGCTCCAAGCATTAGGAGTAAGCTGGGTGATGGCGAGGTTATTGTCGGAAAGAAATTGGACGATGATCGGGTGTAAGGGTAACGTAAGCCCGGCCTCGAGGGTATGCACATTAATAGCAGTTAAACCGGCCGGAGGCATATCAGCTCGCTCCTTCTTCACCGGAGCATACATGAAATGTCGAGGAGAATCCAGTATTTCTCGCGAAGTTGTGGAAGTGCGTACTCATTGATGTTGCTCCGAACCTCGTTCGCCTTGTAGCTGGACCCATTTTTCACATACCGTATATCTCGCTCAGGCAAAGGAAAGCTCGCCACGTGCTCGGTGATGTACTCCTCCCAATCAAACACATGAATAACATCATCGGGAACTTGATGTTCAATCATTTGAGGTTCGGGAAACCCAATGGAGCGGAGCCATTCAACCGTGACCTCTTCAAGGTCGCCCTCTTGCTCAGCGACCTCCTCGTCCTCCTCGGCGACCTCTTCGTTGCCGCTGGCAATCTTTTCCTCATGGGCGACCTCCTCAACGTCGCCCTAAACCTCGTGGGAAATAGAGCTGGTGACTTTCTCGCCTGAGTCAGATCGAACCTCACCCAGAAGCTCGCCAGAGTTCGGGCGAGCTACTGAACCCTCCTCAGATCCAGAATCGATCATTATTGGGGTCATTTGAGGAATGGGCTCGTTTTCAGTTGATTAGGGTAATAATTGCATGTTTTTAGCACTCATTTCTATATGTTTTTGGTGATATTATGTTCATATTTGACCCTATTATGCGATACTTTGTGTATTTAACCCTTTTTTGCTAGAAAGTTGTGATTGTAGGTAAAAACGAGGAAAACAAGGAAGAAATGAGCAAGATCGAGAAAAGTCTGAATTTTGGAGTTGAGCAAAATGAAGAAATTAATAGTCCATGACGAAGAGCTCTAAGAGAGGGTCACAACGAAAGAAGAATCGAGTCAATCGGAGTTCTAGAGCTCAAGATATGACAAAAACGAGGAAGTCGTGCATCGACCAACACTAAGTACCTCACTCGACAGGACCCCCTTCATCAGACGGCAGCCAGCGCACGACTAAGCGTGCGACCATGCTTGGTCGACAGGTGGCCAAGTCTTGGGCGACAGAAGTGAAAAATGTCTGAAATTTCAGGGCTATTTTCGTATTTTCGCGCGTTTAATGAAGAGCATATTGGACTAAACATTGTGGGCACTATAAATACATCAAGGATCAGATTCTCAAGGGGAGAGATCATTATTCCAAGTTCTTAGATTAGTTTAGAGAGAGAATTAGGTAGTTACTTAGTGGGTTCTTAGTTAGATTCAATCTTCTTTCTTCCATAACTTTTGATCCGTCCGTCGGAATTTCAATCCGTTTGTTCCTACGTTCTTCTCTCGATTCAAGCTACGTTTCTACTATTCAGTTTTGTATTTTTCATTTCAGATTTAGAGATAGCTTTTCAAGGTTTGATGCTTGTATTTCCATTCATCCACTTATGGTAAGATTTCCTTTAATTCTCTTGTTTTAATCATAATCATGATGTTTAGATTGTTAATTGTTGATTTTCATTTCCAATTAGCCATGGGCTAATTCCTTTGTGCATGGTTGTATGAATACTATGGTGAATTAAGTCTCTTGTTAATCCTATGCTTGAATTAGTGATCTTGTTGTGTTAGTTCTCTTATTAATGATTTGTATGAATGCTTGGGATGTTCCATTGGATTGTATGGCTTATATGTTTCAGCAATGAAATGAGAATTGAGCTCTAAGAACTTTATGCATACCAAGTGTTTGATATTTGGCTTGTATGATCAATGAGAATTGCATATTAGCCTAAGACCTCTTAATTGGAGTGTTAGGAGTTGTAGAGAGATCTAAACACCTAATATAGCCTTACTTTATGTTGTAGAGAGATCTAGATACTAGTTGGCTTGATTAATACACCAAGAGATCTTTTGCATGCTAGGATGGATAGGATTCTAGAGGAACCATAGTAGGATTACTTCCTTGTACACTTCACACTTGCTCACTTCTTTGAGGTGATAGTTAGGATTTACTTTGCTTTGTTGAAGTAGATAGAAACCTTGATTGTTTTCTTGCTTTCCTAGCTATTAGCCTTTGTAGACATTTAATACTAGCTTGATATCGCATCGTCTCCCTGTGTTCGATATTTAACTTGGTTAACTTGCCACGACAACAACGACCACATTTACTTGTGTGGAAATCATCACGATTTTGGTAAACATCAGTCATGGGCTGCTTTTTGGGGTTACGGTTCGAAAGAGTCTTGCTTGAGAATTGGGTTGACATATTTCGGTTGCAAAGGCAAAGTTTGAAGTTATTTCAAATGTTAAAAATATTCAAGTCGTCGGAGTCTTGGGATGAAGGCGATCGGAAAATTCAAAATGTCCCCGAAAACGTTCAGAGTTTCCAGAAACTCAAAGGAATCGAAAAGGAATGAGAAGAAATCTGCAAAAGAAAAAAGTGAAGGGAAAAGAAAGTGGGGTTCTACCTCAAAATATTCTCCAAAATTCGTCGGATGCCAAGGAAACCATTCGCCGGAAAATTGCTCTGAGACTTGGAAGTGTGAAAAGTGAAAAATAAAATTGGGTTCTCATATTTATAGACGTCTGGGCGAGGTATAATATTTGAGAAGCTCGAGGACCTATGTGCAAAGATTTGAAAATAACGCCATCATGGGTGCAGGAAATAAGGCTTAAAAAGGCATGCACGATGCCTCGATCTCTGCATCTCGTCAGCACGCCCACCGCCACACTGAAGCTTGCCAAGACACTTGAACACCAAACCTAGGGATAGTTCGCCAACACGCGAGCTCTCACCCATCGAGGTAATCCAGCTCGCCCACACATTAGAAATATCATGATGTGAGCGAAGCTGGGGGGCAAATGTTGATAGGCGAACTACCCAAGGATAATCACGAGATTAATTAACCAAGGCTAAAAAGGTCGCCAACAAGCTCAAAGAATACATCACCAGCTTTGGCCGAAGTCAACACAGGAAAGCTCGCCAAGAAGAGAAAGAAGCTCCTCCAGACTCCCAATGACCCAAGACAGATGACCAACCATGCCCGAGAGAGAGAAGCTCGTAGGCGAGCTTGCCCTTTTGAAGGGTAGCTCACCCATATCCAAGGAGACCAAGCAAGAGTCCACCTCTACATTGCACCAAAATGACGCAAGGCAGTGGAGCTCACCCAGAAGTTCGCCTAGTTCTAAGACACAGAAATCGTTTGTATATACAACAAGTAGATATGTAGTAGGATAAACATTGTAAAGGTAGCATGGAAAGTGAGTAAGGACAAGTTTCAAGGACACTTGTCAGCACTAGAAGCCAAGAAGGTACACAAGGTGCCACCTCACTGTTCAGCCAAAAGGTGTCTACGTGCAAGTGTACACGATCATTATTGCAATGGCAAGCTTAACCAAGTTTATTTTATATCGAACCCAAAGGAAACGGGGATTTGTAAGGTAAGACTATTGTTCTTGATTAAAAAACACAAAGAAAATAAAGGGATTCGGTATCTATGTCTACTAGTGCGTCAAACTTGTAAACTACCTATCACCTTGGGTTGCAAAGTGAGCGAGTGTGAGAGATATGTGCTAGTGTACTATCCTATGTTTCATATGGTGAGGTATCACTTTCTCATGCCATGGAATTGTGTACAATCAATTGGTAAGCCACTCAAACATGCAAGAGGTCTCCCTAATAACACATTAAAGCCTCTAATTGTTCTTCCTATTCACTAAGTATAGCTCTCACTATCTTAGGAATTTAATCAAACACTTATCATGCATTTGGCCAAGTACAAGAAGATTTAGGAAAATAGGTCAATTCTCATTGAGACTACCTCCTAATGACCCTTATGATCAACTACACATACAAAGCATTCATACAATCCATCAATGTAGATAATTGATCATACAACAATTCATAGCAATCAAAAGATCAACATATTCACCATACTACTCCATAGGAGTCATACACCAACACACAAAGGGATTAGCCCATGGCTAATTTGATTGACAAAAGAGAAATAGAAGTAACTACATTCATCATTATGCAGGAACTATACAAAGTATTCAAGAATTTACCTATTACAAGTGGAATTGAAAAGATACAAGATTACCTCTATAAGATAGAAAATGATCCGACAACAGGAATTGAAAATCAATCAGTAGAAATGTAGCTTGAACTATGCTAAGAATAGTGGAGAAGACGGATCGTCAATTCGAACGGTAGATCAAAAGTTATCTAAGAAATCGTAATTGAAAATCTAAGTACACTCACTTGGAAACTACCTCTAACTTCTCCTAATCTAGTGAGAGAATATGAATCTAAGAAAATGATAAAAGTCCTTTAGAAAATCTGAGATGGAAGTATATATAGTGCCCTTGGATCATTGACTAAGATTGCCTTCATTAAAACGCGCAAAAATACGAAAATAGCCCTGCAAATCCACATTTTCGGAGCTGCTGTCGCCCAAGAGCTGAGCAGCTGTCGTCCATTCGGGCGACAACTTGCTCGACAAAGTGCCCCCGTGTCGCACAAGAATTGCCAAGCTGTCGACCAAGCTTGGTCGACACGCTCAGGCGACAAATGGCTGCCGATCCAGGTAAGTTGGTCGACATAGGCCTGTCTTCCGAAGAAGGGCTTCGTGTCGCCCGAGGCCTTAGTCTCGGTCGATGCGCAACTTCCTTGTTTTTGTCATATCTTGAGCTCTAGAACTCCGATTAACTCGATTCTTCTTTCGTTGCGACCCTCTCTTCAAGCTCTTCAACATAAGATAGCAATTTCTCCATTTTTATCAACTCCAAAATTTGGACTTTTCTCGATCTTGCTCGTTTTTTCCTTATTTTGCTCATTTTCACCTACAATCACAACTTTCTAGCAAAAAAGGGTTAAATACACAAAGTATCACATATTAGGGTCAAATATGAAGATAATATCACCAAAAGCATATAGAAATGGATGCTAAAACATGCAATTATGACCCTAATCACACCCCCAAACTAGATTGTTGCTCGGCCTCGAGCAACAAAGCGATAAGATAGGGGAATAATTATATGTATGAAGCATCAAGCACACAATCAAATGCCATATATACATCACCTAATATCATGCAATCTATTAATGTAGTATCATCTCATCAACCATTTACATAACGTCAATGCACACAAAATCAAATCAATGAGTCAAAATCCTCACTAGATAGTGTATCTCTCAAGCTCTCAAGTGTATGAGGTTCACTCAACATCACACATAGTACATCCACTACCATAAGCTTGATAAGAGTCTCAAATTCTCCACCACTTGACAAATAATTCATCATCAAATCAAAGAGGACTTTTTATTTGGTTGTAGTGTTGGCTCTTTGGTAAGGGTGGATATTTTTGGATAGAAGTGACTATCATACTAGTGGAGCAAGAGGTCAAGACTCTACTCTTCCAAAGATAAGTTGCAAGTGATCAAATTGCAACACCATTTCAACCACATAACACTTCTTTTCACACTTCTTCCTTTCAAGCATTTTTCCACTTCCTTTCTTTTGCAATTTTGCATCACATCACCAACACATTAGGAACATAAGCTCTTCTTCACATCTTTTCATTCAACACAACTTCCACTTTTTTTTTTAAATATTCATCTTTTGTTTCTTTCACTTTTCTTCACCATCTTATCCACCAAGCTTGCTTTCAAAGCAAATGTAACCCTCATATCCTCATATAAGCTCCACTAGTAATAGGGAAAATAAGGCTCAAAATGAAGGATAATCAAGCTACAATCATAGGTTGCCAAAGAAAAGGCCAAAGGCACAAAATGGCTAACTATGGAATCAATGTCATGGCATGGATAATTTGGCTAAGTGACTCATATAAAATCAAAGATGGCCTCAAATCATTTTTGACAACTCATTACAAAATGTGATCTCAAACAAGACTCAAATCAAGTTCTAGAGTGGAAATGCACCAGGTGGATCTCACATAAAAAAATGTCATCCGTTTAAGAGTGAAACGGGCAAAATAGGCTTAAACCTCACAGGATAAGGTGATAATGACTCATATCCTATCAAAAATGTACACATCAATCCTGTATCAAGCATCAAAGAATCAACTACACTATAGACAAAAATGAATTAAGCAATATACACACTACACTTAACTATGCATAATCTACATCATCCACACAATCATAAGCATATCTCATGCCACACTACTCTCAAAACAAGCAACAATGGCCAAAAATAAACAAGCAAAACAAAGGCTCATCACCACAATAGGCACCAAATCATAAAACAAATAGCATTGTCATGAGAATGACGAAACGATCACACCTCCCCAAATTTTTTTGGACCATAGGTCTAAAAAGTTTGGCAAAGGAGTGGAGGCAAGAATCATGCAATGCACAATAAAGCTCAAAACAAATAACAACCATTAATACCAAGAAACAATACCCCCAAACTTGGCTAAGCCAAGCACTTCACAAAGAGAAGGAATACAATACCTCACCCTTTGAGCAATGATATTGTGAGGGTACCTTCTTGGATCGTGCATACCTACAAAAATAAAAAATACACTCCATTAGACCAAAAACAACAAAATCCTAAGCAACTAAAAGGATAGGTTGCCTCTCATCTAGCGCTTGGATTTAACGTCCCCTAGCCGGACGACTCTTAAGCTCAAATCATGGTGGCTCAACATCACAAAGCCTCAAATAGTTTGTCACTTCCTTTGGCATGGAATTATGGTAAAGCTTCAAACGGTGCCCATTAGCATAGAAGAGTTCCCCTTTATCATTCATCAATTCGTACCAACCGCTTGCAAAACAATTTGATATTGTAAAGGGCCCACTCCATTTCGACTTTAATTTCCCGGGAAACAACTACAATCTTGAATTAAACAAAACTTGATCGAGCACTTTGAATGACTTCTCTTTTATATTGGCATCATGCCATCTCTTAGTTTTTTCCTTGAAGATCTTAGCATTTTCATACTCCTCATCTCTAAATTCATCCAACTCCAACAATTGAAGATGCCTTTTCTCCCCACATGCTTTCTCATCAAAATTCAACTTCTTAATTGCCCAATAAGCTTTGTGTTCAAGCTCAACGGGCAAATGACAAGGCTTACCATATACAAGTTGGTAAGGAGAAAGGTTCAATGGAGTCTTAAAGGCCGTACGATAAGCCCATAGCGCATCATCCAACTTGAGTGCCCAATCTTTCCTATTAGAACTCACGGTCTTCTCTAGGATAAGCTTGATTTGGCGATTTGACACTTCCGCCAATCCATTAGTTTGGGGGTGATAGGCCGTGGAGATCTTGTGCTTCACATCATACTTTATAAGTAAGTTCCCCAACGCTCTATTCACAAAGTGAGTACCCCCATCACTAATCAACGATCTTGGCACACCAAATCTAGCAAAAATATTCTTCCTCAAGAATTCCATAACCACTCTTGCATCATTGAACTTCGTGGGGATTGCTTCCACCCTCTTCGAAACATAATCCACGGCCAAAAGAATGTATAGATAACCATGAGAAGATGGGAAAGGTCCCATAAAATCAATACCCCATACATAAAAAACCTCTACCTCTTGAAAAATATTCAAGGGCATCTCATCACGTCTTGACAACCCCCCAACTCTTTGGCATCTATCACATCTAGAGACAAACATGTGACAATCCTTAAAAACTGAAGGCCAATAAAAACCACATTGAAATACTTTTTGAGCCATTTTAATGGACCCAAAATCTCCTCCACAAGGCAAAGAATGGCAATGTGTGAGCACACTTTCAATCTCCTCTTCCGGAATACATCTCCTAATCATAGAATCGGCACATCGACGATACAAATATGGATCATCCCAAATATAACGACGTACCTCTTTGTAAAACCGCTTCCTTGCATTTGAATTCATTCCATAAGGTGTTGCTCCACTTGCTAAAAAGTTAGCAAAGTCGGCATACCATGGTGCCTCATCTTCCATCTTCCAAATTTTCTCTCCTTCAATCCTAAAAATATGCTCATCAGGAAAGCTTTCAAGTATCTCTTGTTTTTCTTTCAAGGCCTCATCTCCTCTCACTAATCTTGACAAGTGATCAGCTATCACATTTTCGCTACCCTTCTTGTCTCTAATCTCCAAATTGAACTCTTGTAAGAGCAACACCCACCTAATCAACCGAGGTTTCGAATCCTTCTTCGTCATCAAGAACTTTATAGCCAAATGGTCCATGTAGACAATAGTTTTCGTCCCCACAAGATATGGATGAAACTTCTCTACAGCATATACAATGGCCAAAAGCTCTCTCTCAGTAGTGGTGTAATTCAATTGAGTCAATGAGAAAGTCTTTGAAGCATAATAGATGGCATGAAATATTTTCTCTCTTAATTGGCCTAACACCACCCCTATAGCATAATCACTTGAATCGCACATAAGAACAAAAGGCTCATTCCAATCGGGGGTGATCAAGATTGGTGCACTCACCAAAGCTTCCTTAAGCAACCTGAAAGATTTCATGCAAACATCATCAAACTTAAAAGGAACATCTTTCTCAAGTAACTGAGACAAGGGTTTAGACAATTTAGAAAAATCTTTGATAAATCTCCTATAAAATCCAGTATGTCCCAAGAAAGATCTTACTCCCTTCTCATTAATAGGCGGAGGTAGCTTCTCAATAGCTACTACCTTAGCACGATCAACTTGTAGCCCATTGGAGGAGATGTGATGCCCAAGTACAACACCTTCACTTACCATAAAGTGGCATTTCTCCCAATTGAGCACCAAATTCGCCTCTTCACATCTAATTAGTACCTTCTCAAGATTAGACAAACATATATCATAGGTATTACCAAAAATGCTGAAATTGTCCATAAACACTTCCATAATTTGCTCAATTAACCCATGGAATATCGACATCATTAACCTTTGGAATGTAGCTGGAGCATTGCATAGCCCAAAGGGCATGCGTCTCCAAGCGTACGTTCCATAGGTGCATGTGAAAGTAGTCTTCTCTTGGTCTTCCAGTGCAATCATGATTTGATTGTATCCGGAATAACCATCGAGGAAGCAATAGTATCGATAACCACATAATCTATCCAACATTTGGTCCATAAATGGAAATGGAAAGTGATCCTTACAAGTAGCCTTGTTCAATTCCCGATAATCAACACAAACACGCCAACCCGTGGCAACCCTTGTAGCAATCACTTCATCATTTTTAGTTTTTATTATAGTCATTCCATCAGTCTTAGATACTACATGCAAGGGTGACACCCAAGGGCTGTCACTTATAGGGAAGATCATATTTGTTCCAAGTAATTTTAACACTTCTTACTTAATGACTTCTTGTATAATTGGATTCACTCTTCTTTGTGGTTGGACTAATGGTTTAGCATTTTCTTCTAAGCGTATTCTATGCATGCATAAAGAAGGATTGACCCCCTTTAAATCATCCACAGTCCAACCTAAAGCCGATTTATATTTCCTAAGCATAGCAAGCAATTTTTCAAGTTCTTCACTTTGAAGGAAAGAGGATACGATTACCGGATTTCTTTCATTTTCATCGAGATAAGCATATTTAAGGTGATCCGGTAATGTCTTTAGTGCAATCCTAGCTTCCTCTTCCTTATCCTTGTTTGTTATCTCTTCCGCTTTAATTTCCAAGAGTATCTCTTTCTCTTGAGTGTTCATGGATCCTTCATCTTCATCACCTACATCATTAACAACAAAACAATCACTTTCTTTAGCTTCGGTGTAGTTAGGAATCTCATAATTAGAAGTAAAGAAAGGAATTTTGGCATTTTCATAAGCTTCTTGTATACAAAGATCTACAACATTAATTGAGTGGCATGAGGAATTCTCCCTTGGATGCTTCATAGCATCTTGGATTGAAAAATGAAGTTCCTCTCCCCAAGCTTCAAAGTTAACTCTCCATTAAAGACATCAATGACCGCTCGGGCGGTAGCCAAGAAAGGTCATCCTAGGATGAGAGGAATGTCTTTGTCTTCTTCCATATCAAGGACATAAAAGTCCGCCGGAAAAGTAAAATCTTTAATCCTCACAAGTACATCCTCTATGAAGCCGTTAGGAATGGTAGTTGACCCATCCGCCAATTGGAGTGTTGTGGATGTTCCCTTCAAGTGGCCTTGGTCTAAGCTTTTAAAGATCGAGAGTGGAATTAAATTGATGCTTGCTCCTAAATCACATAGAGCCTTTCGAACTACTCCATTGCCCATGTCACACTCAATTGTGAAACATCCCGGATCCTTTTATTTTTGAGGGAGCTTCCTTGTTAAAGCATCACTACTCTCCTTAGTCAATTTCACCATTTCCGTCCCTCCCACTCTTCTCCTTTTGGCCAAGAGATCCTTCATAAACTTTGCATAACTTGGCATTTGTTCCAAGGACTTATAAAAAGGAATGTTTATATAAAGCTTCTTGAAAACTTCTAGGAATTTATTGAATTTGTCATCAAGTTTCTTCTTGGCAAACCTTTGAGGGTATGGAATGGGTACTACCGTCTTTGGCACCTCCCATTCATCAACTTCCATTTTATTCTTCTTTTCTCTCTCTTCTCGAACTCTTTTCCACTTAGGAACATAACTTTCCTCCTTTTCAATTTCTCCTTGCTCTCCTTCTTCCACTAACCCTTCTTCCACCTTACTTTCATTTTCCTTCCCATCTTCCTTGCTTGATCGAATATGATATTCAAAATCAACTCCCATAACTATATCATCAATTTTCTCCTCTTCTATCGCCTTTTCTCTATCCTTATCACAACTAGGAACACTTGGTCCCTCATATCTTCTTCCACTTCTTAACTCAATCGCACTACATTCTTCTCTCAATTGAGCTTCGATCAAGAAAGATTTACATTCTCGGGCCCTTTGTCCACATCTTCTTGATACTTCCTCGACTTGTACTTCTAAACTCCATAGTCTTGCTCCTTGGTCTCGACAAATTGCATCAAACTTTGAGTTTGTATCCTCAAAGCACCTTCGTCCTTCTCTTCTTATGTTTTCAAGTTCCTTGAGTATAAGATGTAGTGTTTCATGGAGATACGTGGAATTTCCTTGGTGAGAAGATGTGGTAGGCATAGAGTTTTGGAATGTATTATTGTGTTGGTATGATCCTTCATTGGAATAGGTGTAAGGGTGGTAGGTGTAGGATGTAGAAGGTTACGTGTTTGATGGATTGTAAGTGAAGTGATGATATCGATCCATCTCAAGTTCACAAAATCCTGCAAAAATTAACAAGTATCAAAACTTCTCACACCAAAAATAGTAAAGACAAAATAGATAACAAGAACAACTCTCAAGAAACCAAACAAACAAGCTGTTTCCCCGGCAACGACGCCAAAAACTTGTTCAGCCAAAAGATGTCTACGTGCAAGTGTACACGATCATTATTGCAATGGCAAGCTTAACCAAGTTTATTTTATATCGAACCCAAAGGAAATGGAGATTTGTAAGGTAAGACTATTGTTCTTGATTCAAAAACACAAAGCAAATAAAGGGATTCGGTATCTATGTCTATTAGTGCGTCAAACTTGTAAACTACCTATCACCTTGGGTTGCAAAGTGAGCGAGTGTGAGAGATATGTGCTAGTGTACTATCCTATGTTTCATATGGTGAGGTATCACTTTCTCATGCCATGGAATTGTGTACAATCAATTGGTAAGCCACTCTAACATGCAAGAAGTCTCCCTAATAACACATTAAAGCCTCTAATTGTTTTTCTTATTCACTAAGTATAGCTCTCACTATCTTAGGAATTTAATCAAACACTTAGCATGCATTTGGCCAAGTACAAGAAGATTTAGGAAAATAGGCCAATTCTCATTGAGACTACCTCCTAATGACCCTTATGATCAACTACACATACAAAGCGTTCATACAATCCATCAATGTAGAGAATTGATCATACAACAATTCATAGCAATCAAAAGATCAACATATTCACAATACTACTCCATAGGAGTCATACACCAACACACAAAGGGATTAGCCCATGGCTAATTTGATTGACAAAAGAGAAATAGAAGTAACTACATTCATCATTATGCAGGAACTATACAAAGTATTCAAGAATTTACCTATTACAAGTGGAATTGAAAAGATACAAGATTACCTCTATAAG
>JAPKLY010000120.1:767637-800919 GCA_026898435.1 Prunella vulgaris
GAGCTCAATAAGACTTCAAGGATTTCAGAGCAATTGGAAGAACTTGCCTTATGAACACTCAACAGAAATAATCAGGAAATCAAAAGAACAAGCAATTTATGTGGTTCGATCAAATTGATCTACGTCCACGGATGGGGTTGGCTCACTTCACTAAATGATGAAAATATGTTTACAGATTACAAGCTTTCTCTCTCTCTAAGATTTAGAATGAAGCACTCTCTTAAAAAAGGAATGAATACATGTTTACAGATCAGACCCTTAACCACCTTTGAGCTCTTTAACCAATCAACGAGATTCGTATGGTTATAACCGCCTTGAATAACTATTCCTGTGTCCAATGAGATTGCTCCGCCAGCTGTCCAAATAACCGACTTTATCACTCTGGTGAAGTCGTCTTTGCCATGCTCTGTTTTCTTAACTGTCAGCTCAGGATCGCCTTCATGCTGAGTGACTCAGGGAGTATGTGATTTTTCAGCTCAGGATGATCTCTCAGGATTGCTTTCAGTTCTACTGTGTCTTCAGTGTCTTCACTGATCTGACCACTCAGGATGACATTCAGTCTGAGTGTCAGGATCAGAATACTCCTGACTCAGGATCAAGTGTTCGCTCAGGCTCAGGTTGCTTTCCTCAGGAATATTCCTCCGGATCCAATACTCAGGATCAGGATTCCTGACTAATCTTCAGTACTCAAACTCAGCTTATCTTTACACTTAACAATTCTTCACCTTAAAGTAAGTGAGTTTCCCCCATTCCACACTCCACCTAAGGACCTAGTTCATGGTACATCCTATGACTGCAGCTTGATCAGCTCCAAGCAATATCTGAATTTGAAAATAGGTAAGACCTTAGTCAGCATATCCGCAGCATTGTCCTCAGTGGAAACCTTCTGCACTGAATCACTTTCTTTTCCACCACATCTCTCACAAAATGAAGTCTGACATCAATATGCTTTGACCTTTCATGAAAGACCTGATGTTTAACCAAATGAATTGTGCTCTGATTGTCACACTGAACTGCAACTTTCTTTTGTCTGATTCCAAATTCTTTAATCATACCCTTGAGCCACATCGCTTCCTTCACTGCTTCAGTCATCGCAATATACTCAGCCTCAGTAGTTGAGAGTGCCACTACTGACTGGAGTACTGCTCTCCAGCTGATTGTTGTACCATATAATGTGAACACATATCCTGATAAGGATTTTCTCGTATCAATGCTTCCAGCATAATCTGAGTCCACATATCCCTGAAGCGGTTGAGTACCATCCTTAGTCTTCTCGAAGAGTAACCCCAGATTTTCAGTTCCCTTTAAGTATCTCATGATCCACTTAAAAGCCTCCCAGTGTGTCTTTCCCGGATTTGCCATAAATCTACTGACCACACTGACTGAATGTGCTAAATCTGGCCTGCTGCACACCATAGCATACATTATTCTACCTATTCCATTTGAGTAAGGGATTTTACTCATTTGTGCCTTCTCTTCTTCTGACTTCGGACACTGACCTGATGTCAGTTTAAACTGTTGACCAAGGGGTGTAGATACAACTTTGGTTTCATGCATGTTGAACCTCCTGAGTATCTTCAGGATGTAATCCTTCTGAGTTAAGAACAACCTCCCTTTGTCCTTATCTCTGATAATTTCCATGCCCAGTATCCTCTTAGCCATACCCAGATCCTTCATGTCAAATGTGCCACTCAGTTTTACCTTCAATCTCTGAATTCTTTCTGGACTCTTGCTTGCAACTAACATGTCATCCACATAGAGCAACAGATATGTGAATACTTCCTTCCCTTGTTTTTCAAGATAGACACAACTATCATACCTGCATCTTGTAAAGCCTATGGAGATCATAAAACTATCAAACTTCTTATACCATTGCCTAGGACTTTGCTTCAGTCCATACAATGATTTCTTCAGTAGACACACCTTATCCTGATTCCCATGTAGAATAAAACCTTCAGGTTGTTGCATGTGTATAGTTTCTTCCTGGTCTCCGTGTAGAAAGGCTGTCTTGACATCTAACTGCTGAAGCTCCAAGTCCTCCTGAGCTACCTTTGACAATAGGATTCTGATTGAACAGTGTTTCACCACTGGTGAGAATACCTCATTGAAGTCTACCCCCTCTCTGAGTGAAGCCTCTGGCAACAAGCCTTGCCTTATATCTTAGCTTCTCTCTTCCTCCTGACCCCATTTCAGATTTCTTCTTGAAGATCCACTTGGAACTGACTACCTTCTGTCCCTGAACCTTGTTCACAAGTGTCCATGTGTCGTTCTTCTCTAATGACTGAAGTTCCTCAGTCATGGCCAATATCCATCTCTCTTTGTCTTTGCCTGACACAGCTTCAGCATAACTTTGTGGTTCCTGATGCTCCACCTCTTCAGTGGTTATCAGGGCATAAGACACCATGTCAGCCTGACCAAACCTAGTTGGAGGGTGTATGCTTCTCCTGTGTCTGTCTCTTGCTAGACTATAATTCCTGAGATCTTGGCCTTCAGTATCTGAAATTGAATGGTCAGAATGATCGTCAGTATCACTTTCCTCTGACTCCTCCTGAGTCCTCACCTACCTCAAAAATTCCTTGTCCTGAGTTCCTTTTAGGAGTCTCCACCTCAACCGAGATCCATCTCCTGAAAGTATACCATCTGAGTCGTGTATGCTGATGGGCTGATTATATCCCATGACTTTCTCGTTGAAAGTCACATCTCCACTGACAATACACCTTTTATGTCCAGATTCCAAACACCATAACTTGTATCATTTCACTCCCTTAGGATATCCTAAGAAGATACATCTCAGTGCTCTAGGTTCCAGCTTATCCTGCCTGATGTGGGCAAAAGCTGAGCAACCAAATACCTTTAGGTTATTGTAGTCCGAGATCCTCCCATACCACACCTCATCAGGTGTCCTGAACTCAATTGCTGAGGAAGGTGACTTGTTAATAAGATAACAAGTTGTACTGACTGCTTCCCCCCAAAACACCTTGGGTAGCTTTGCATCTGACAACATACTCCTAGCCTTTTCCAGGATTGTCATATTCATCCTCTCAGCCAAGCCATTTTGCTGAGGATTTGCAGGAACAGTCCTGTGTCTAGTGATCCACCTTTCCTTGCAGAAATTGTTGAACTCCTCTGATACATACTCCAATCCATTATCAGTCCTGAGATGTTTAATGGATCTTCCTCTCTGATTTTCATGTTCCCTGACCCAATCCCTGAACCTTTCTAAGGCCTCACTCTTCTGCTTCAGTATGAATACCCATACTTTCTTTCTGAAGTCATCAATGACTGTCATGAAGTATCTTCCCCCTCCATGAGTCTCCACCTTAGCTGGTCCCCAGATATCAGAATGAACATAATCCAGAGGTGCATCAGTAAGTTTCTTACCCTTTGGGAATGGGATTTTCTTGGATTTACCCAGGACACAATTGTCACAAAAATCCAATTTCATCACATTTCCTTCCCCAAATGCCTTCTGCTTTGAAAGTTCTTGGAGCCCCCCTTTCTCCAATATGGCCCAACCTTTTATGCCATATCATTGCCTCAGTGTTGTCCATAACATTGTTTGCTGACCCTGGAGAAGTGCTTCCAATCAGGATATACAACCCATTGACTTTCTTGCCTTTCATGTATACCTTCTTGCCTTTGGTTATCAGGATATAACCATTCTCAGTGTTGAACTCATAACCCAGTTGATTTAGTGAACCCAGGGAGATCAGATTTCTCTTCAGTTCTGGCACCAACCTCACATTTGAGAGTATCTTATCTACTCCATCATGCAGCTTCAACCTGACAGAACCACTCCCTTTCACCTTACATGTCTGATTATTGCCCAGAACAACTGAGCCTCCATCAAACCTCCTCAACTCCCTGAATAATGATTCATCAGGGCACATATGGAATGAACATCCAGAATCCAGTACCCACTCATCATTCAGTTTCAGGTTAGTAACCGTTAATACCTCAGCACTATCATACCCACCTTCAGCAGCAACAGTTATATCAGCCTTTTGTTCTTTTCCCTGATTCCTATTTCTGTCAGGACAATTCTTCTTGAGATGACCAGTTTTGTGACAAGCAAAACATTTCCTCTTCTCAACAAAATCACCAGATTTTGGCCCCTTTGTGTTCTTCTTCTTCTTGTTCTGAAAATCTTTCTTGCCCTTCTTAAACCTGACATTCAACCCTTCAGCCTGACCTGAACTTTTCCTCTCAGCTTGTAGCTGAAGAGACTTGGTTTTCAGGGCACCCAGAATATCATCGAAGGACAATTTATCCTGCCTCCCAAATAGTAAGGTATCCTTGAAATTTTCAAAGGATTTAGGCAAAGAATTCAGGAGCATCAGAGCCTTATCATCATCATCAATTTCCACTCCCAGGTTCTCAAGATCATCAGCAGCCTTGTTGAATTCCTCAAGTTGTTCAATCAACTCCTTCTCTTCATTCATCCTGAATGACATCAATTTTTGTTTCATGAACAACTTGTTGGTGACAGACTTAGTCTGATACACCTTCTCCAGCTTACTCCAAACCTCAATGGCAGTCTTTTCCTTGCACACCTCCCTCAGAGGCTTATCCCCCAGACACAAGATGATTGTGCTATGAGCCTTTTCCAATATTTCTTGTCTCTTGCCTGGATTTTGTGACGAAGAAGGGGGCCATTGATCTTCAGGCTTCAGAGCATTGCCCAGCCCATGATGAGTCAAGAGAGCCTTCATCTTGATCTTCCACAAACCAAAATCGTTTGCTCCAGTGAATTTCTCAAATTCCAGTTTGGTAGATGCCATGATTGATGATTAACCAGTCGATTCCTCCTCCGATTCCCACAGACGGCGCCAATTGTTGTGAAATTGTCCGGAGATTGAATCGAGCTCAATAAGACTTCAAGGATTTCAGAGCAATTGGAAGAACTTGCCTTATGAACACTCAACAGAAATAATCAGGAAATCAAAAGAACAAGCAATTTATGTGGTTCGATCAAATTGATCTACGTCCACGGATGGGGTTGGCTCACTTCACTAAATGATGAAAATATGTTTACAGATTACAAGCTTTCTCTCTCTCTCTAAGATTTAGAATGAAGCACTCTCTTAAAACTGGAATGAATACATATTTATAGATCAGACCCTTAACCACCTTTGAGCTCTTTAACCAATCAACGAGATTCGTATGGTTATAACCGCCTTAAATAACTGTTCCGGCGTCCAATGAGATTGCTCCGCCAGCTGCCCAAATAATCGACTTTATCACTCTAGTGAAGTCGTCTTTGCCATGCTCTGTTTTCTTAACTGTCAGCTCAGGATCGCCTTCATGCTGAGTGACTCAGGGAGTAGGTGATTTTTCAGCTCAGGATGATCTCTCAGGATTGCCTTCAGTTCTACTGAGTCTTCAGTGTCTTCACTGATCTGACCACTCAGGATGACATTCAATCTGAGTGTCAGGATCAGAACACTCCTGACTCAGGATCAAATCTTCGCTCAGGCTCAGGTTGCTTTCCTCAGGAATATTCCTCCGGATCCAATATTCAGGATCAGGATTCCTGACTAATCTTCAGTACTCAAACTCAACTTATTTTTACACTTAACAGAAATTGTTGGGGTCCACGTGTACAATTGTAAAGAAGGTCACAATCCTTGTTATTTGTTGACTTTGAAAAAGAAAGAGTTAAAAACGTGGAAATCTTATCCCATGGCATGAGTTATATTTTGTGATTTTCAATTTCAGAATAGATAAAAAAGAGAGAGGATGGCCAATTATAACTACCCACTATCGTCCACCACAGCAGTACACCTACAACACACTCAGCCGGATTTCCATTCACAGCTTCTGTTCTTGCCGCCGCCTCATGCCGGAATTCGCTCAAACACCGTCGCTCTAACCGCCGTCGCTAGGCGAACAGCCGCCTCAGTCCAGAAACACCTGCAGCCGCCGGATTTCCGCACACACAGCTCCTCCGCCTACCTCTGTTCGCGACAAACAACATCGCCGGAAACCTGAAGCTGCGCGAACCCACACCCACGCGCGCCGTCCGCCTCATACCAGCACAGCCTTTGCTCTGCAACCGCCGAGTCCGAAGCTTCACACGCAACACATCGCCGGAATCTCTGTTTCCTACGCTCAGCCGCCAGCAACACCACCTGAACGCGACTCGCCGTCGCTCCATTCAACTTCCGCCGTCGCCGACTCACATCCTTAACCGCCTCTACTGCCATTCTGATAACAAGGGGGAAGAAAGGTAATTGGGCCCCTACTCTCATTTTAATTTCTCAAGCCCAAGATCCCAATTCTTATTTCAAGGCTCAATTCTTTTTAAAAGAAATGAAGCCCATTTGCATTACATATATATACCGTCTGATGAGAGATTACGAAGAGTTGTTGGAGTTTATTCGGCATTCAGTTTTAGAGAGCAAAACAGACGAATTTTATTTTTATTCATTCATATTTTTTGTTCTGCAGACTATTATTCATCATAGAGAATTAGGGTTTATTTTTTAGACAGAATTTCGTTGCTTTCTTTGTGAATTTTTTCAACACTACGGTGATATCTTTATTTTATTTCTATAATTTCAGTTAGTTTTCAATTTATGGCTATAATAATCATTGTCTCAGTTGTTTATTTTATTTACTTTCTAGGATTAGATATGAACTAAATTCTTAATATTTCGAATATGTGAAATTAGGTGGAATCCTATTTGGGGTAGGAAGATAGATATGTTATGATTTTAATTCCGTGATTTATATTTCAAGGTTGCGTATTGTTGAGTAAAAGTTGCATGGAATATTCTTTAAGCTTGATTATGTGTATTTAATTCATGCATACGATCATTGGGTGGATTGAATATCATATGAAAAGTATGGGTGAGTATGTAGATTTTGAATCAAATATGTCCGACCAAGAGTCTAGGTGCTTAGATTAACCGATCTTGAACACTGTTGTATATGATAGTGAGAGACTAATAAATTAGACTTAGTACCCATGTTGGAACGGAATAATTAATTCACCACCCTAGAAGATTTAATTTGTCTTGAGGACTCAAGTGAGGGCTCTGGAGGAACTCAACCTGATAGAAGATAATAGACAATAAGGTAGTTATTTTGTCTATAAAATAATTGCATACAACAGTGGTGGCTCTATATAAGTGAATTAGAGTCCATAGTGTGTTTGTTGAACTACCTACAAATAGGGGGTTGCCTAATGAATCATATTCGGAGTATACATTCTCACCTTTGCATTTACATAGTTTAGGGTTGTGTTTATGTTATTTATTTTTTCTCATTGCCTGTTAGAATTTAGGAAACCCCACTTTGCAATTTCAATTTATAGTTAGGATTTTTATTTTTCTTTAATTCAACAATTAACGAACAATTCACTCCTATATTTACCTCCTTTGGGTTCGATACTACTTGTCTCTATACTTGCTCATACTACACGATCCCTTCCTTTTGAGGGTTTGGATTTTGTTTATTTGCAAAATATTAGTTAAAGTCACTAACCACCTTTTTTGAGAGCTCTTTCACGATTCTATGGGTGGTGGTGCATGGCCGTTCTTAGTTGGGTGGAGCGATTTGTCTGGTTAATTCCGTTAACGAATGAGGCATCAGTCTGCTAACTAGCTATGCGGAGGTATCCCTCAGTGGCCAGCTTCTTAGAGGGACTACGACCTTTTAGGCCGCGGAAGTTTGAGGCAATAACAGGTCTGTGATGCCCTTAGATGTTCTGGGCCGCACGCGTGCTACACTGATGTATTCAAAGAATTTATAGTCTTGACCGACATGCCCGGGTAATCTTTGAAATTTCATCGTGATGTGGATAGATCATTGCAGTTGTTGGTCTTCAACAAGGAATTTCTAGTAAGCGCGAGTCATCAGCTCGCGTTGACTACGTCTCTGCCCTTTGTACACACCGTCCGTTGCTTCTACCGATTGAATGGTCTGGTGAAGTGTTTGGATCGAGGCGACGTGGGTGGTTCGCCGCCCGCGACGTCGCGAGAAATCCACTGAACCTTATCATTTAGAGGAAGGAGAAGTTGTAACAAGGTTTCCTTAGGTGAACCTGCGGAAGGATCATTGTCAAAACCTGCAAAGCAGACCGCGAACACGTTCAGAAAAACCCAGGCGCCGCGGAGGGGGGGTGACCCCTCGAAACGGTGTCGACCCCGCTTGGAATGTGCCAAGGAAAACAGAGCGGACCGTCTCCCTCCCATGCACTTGACAAAAGGATGTGAACTTGACTTGGAAGCTATTCAATTGCCTGTCCAATCTATCGAGAAAAGAATGAAAAGAAGTCCGAGGGTAGAAATTCGGGGAACTCAAATGCAAAATCTAACTGCAAAAATGGAAAGGTTTCGCGTCAAATTGGTGTCATTTGATTTATTCTCGGATTAACCGGCAATCGTTCGGTAAACCTAGAATTCAGGAACTCAAAAGCAAATTCTAACTGCAAAAATGGACTCTTCGATCTATTTTGAGGGGGCGGCAAGGTTTCGTTGCAAACGGGAGTCATTTAATTTTTTTCCGATTAATATGTAATCGATCTAGAAAAGATCGAAAAACCTGAAATTCGGGATCTCAGATGCAAAATCTAACTGCATAAATGGGTTCCCCAGTCGATTTCGTGGGGGTGGCAAGTTTTCGTGGCAAATGGGTGATTTTTTGGTCATATTCTCATTTTGGTGATTTTTCCCCTTTTTATCGGCTAGTTTTCGTGGAAAAATTCCAAGCGTTCTATTTTTAAGTTTTTTACCACGTTTTCCAATTAATCGGCGATCGATCGTGAAGAACGTTGCGTTTCGGCACCTTAAATGTAGAATCTAACCGCAAAAATGGATTCTACATTCGAGATTTGTAAGGAATGAAGTATATGGTTTCGTGGCAAATGGATGGAGTATTCCCTGGGCAGATATTAATTAATATGTAAATATGATTCATGACTATTTACAATTTATTTGCATGTTTTCATAAAAATGTGATATATATATATTGCACAAATTGTAAATAGTATACCAAAGTGGATTCTACATGCGATTTGTAAGGGGGCAGAGGGTCACGGAGGATTTCATCCGTGAGGGGAGATCCCCCTAGCCGTAATCCAGGTTTCACAGCCTTCTCACACTGTTTCTTAATAACTTTCATTTCCCATTTCAGGGAAGTTATAGCCCGATTTGTGGTAGCTATATGATTAGGGTCATAATTGCATCTTTTTGCATCTATTTTTATATGGATTTGATGTGCTTATGTTCATATTTGATCCTAATTTGGTATAAATTGTGCTATTAACCATTTTGTGGCAAGAAAATGTGTTTTGTAGTGAAAACGAGCAAAAATCGGCAAGAGACGAGCAAGTTCGTAAAAGTTCAGAAAATATGAGTTGATCCAATGGAGGCAAATGATATACCATGTCGAAGAGTTCGAAGAGAGGGTCGCAACGCAAGAAGAATCGAGTCAATTGAAGCTCTAGAACTCAAGATATGAAAAAAACAAGAAGTCGAGGATTCGATCAAGCCTGGCTCGAGCGACCACAAGCCCAGACTCGTGCGACCACAAGCTCACACTCGTGCGAGGAGGCTCTGGTTCGTGTGATGAAGGCTCACACGAATGCTCACACGAGCTGGACTCGTGTGGCCACTGTTGTCCACTCGTGTGATGCCCCGGACTGTACATTTTTTAAGGGTTGTTTCGTCTTTTCGCGCGTTTAATGAAGGGCATATTGGACCAAACATTGTGGGCACTATAAATACTTCAAGGATCAGATTTCCAAACATTAGATCATCATTATTCCAAGTTCTTAGATTAGTTTAGATAGAGAATTAGGTAGTTACTTAGTGGGTTCTTAGTTAGATTCAATCTTCTTTCTTCCATAACTTTTGATCCGTCTGTCGGATTTTAGATCTGTTTGTTCCTACATACTTGTAGTGATTAGAGCTTTATTCCTGTTGTTCAATTTTGTATTTTGAGTTTTGGATCAAGACTTAGCAAATTGGAGGTTTGTAGCTTGTATTTCAATTCATCCACTTATGGTAAGATTTCCTTTAATTCTCTTGTATTAGTTAATATTCATGATGTTTACATTGTTCATTGTTGATTTTCATTTCCAATTAGCCATGGGCTAATATCCTTGTTGCATGGTTGTATGAATACTATGGTGAATTTACTCTCTTGTTAATCCTATGCATGAATTAGTTATCTTGTTTGATTAGTTCTCTTATTAATGATTTGTATGAATGTTTGGTATGTTTAATTGGAATGTATGGTTTATATGGTTAGCTATGAAATGAGAATTGAGCTATAAGAACCTTATGCATACCAAGTGTTTGATATTTGGCTTGTATGACCAATGAGAATTGCATATTAGCCTAAGACCTCTTAATTGGAGTATTGGTAGTTGTAGAGAGATCTAGACATCCAATAGAGCTTACCTTGTGTTGTAGAGAGATCTAGACACTAGTTGGCTTGACTAGGACACCAAGAAACCTTTTGCATGCTAGGATGGATAGGATTCTAAAGGAACCATAGTAGGATTACTTCCATGTACACTTCACACTTGCTCACTTCTTTGAGGTGATAGTTAGGATTTACTATTCTTCCTTGATTAGTAGATAGAATCCAAGATTGTTTTCTTGCTTTCCAAGCTATCCATCTTTGTGAACATTCAATATTAGCTTGATATCGCATCGTTTCCCTGTGTTCGATATTTAACTTGGTTAACTTGCCGCGACAACAACGACCACGTTCACTTGCGTGAAAATCATACACGATTTTGGCAAACACTATAGCAGTAGATTCAACTACTTCTTCAGAGTCGTCCTCGTAATCGACCAACCTCGAATCTTTTGTACCCCCTATATTGGTTCTGTTCTCTGGCCCGTCTTCTCTCACGGCTGTCCCACCGGCAGTTGCTCTGCCAAATCTGGTTCGCACATTCCCATCCTCCGAGACGTCTCCTATCAGATGAGGTAATGTGTTGGGTACGTTCCACACCCTAAGTTCGGGTCCACTTTGGGTCCTAGCAAGGGGCTCGATCGGCACCCCAACCTCAGACATGCTTGTGGCCTAGTTTTTCTTTCCTCCCCCTGCTAGGGGAGTCTCTACGTTCAGAACTAGAGCTTCCTTCTGCCCAGTAACCTCTGCGGCCTGATTTGCTAAAGCTTGATTCACTGCTGATTGAATCAGTGCCCTAAGGCTATCTGCTGTTAGGGAGACTGTGGTAGAGCCCCCTGGCTGCTCATTCGTTACCAAAGCGGGGCCACTCTGCGTTGTGACCACTGGAGCATTAACGCTTGCTGGGGTGTTAGCCACCGCGTCAAACTCTGTGCCCAAGTTCTGGGGATTAAGATCGGTCATCTCTGTAATGTTTCACGTCATTAGTCATAGACAATAAATATTCATAGAGTAATAACACAATAGTCTATGGTTATATACGGGTGCACACGAGCAATATCATCATCTAACACATTTTCCAAGACATGAATCTTTATCAATATGGTAGCATTCGCCCAATAGAACGGTAAAACATTTTTCCAGGGACACGTCCTTATCAACACACTCATAATCGTACACTATAACGATAACATACTATTTCCGGGGCTCTCAACCTCCCCTTTTTACCCATAACCTTTTACAAGGACACATCTCCTTTTTTAAATTTATTTTCACTCCCAACAATACAAAGTAACAAACAAGGTCAATGTGCACATATCCTCCGGTAACGACTCCAATTCATAAATATTAAAGTGATCTGGCCATGAAAAATAGTTTTAACATGGGAACATTTTAACGCACATAGATTTTGCTATAAAAACTCACACCTCAGATCATAAACATTGTTCCCACAGATGTCGCCAGTTGACCGGGTCTAAAAATACACATCACAATAATAGAATGAAAATAAAATAAATTAATACCTGACTATCCTCTCCAAGATGACTCCACTGTGAATACAATCTCGATATGCTTTCTTTCCTCCGCTATCTCCCGTCTCCGATGATCTCCCTTGCGAAATCTACACCAAAGTCGTGCCAGAAATGATTCTGGCGTCAACCCTCCGACGATCATGTCAATACTCAATCACCATTAAAGCAATAATATGTAAAACTAAATGAACTCCTAAGAAAAATGGTATCTTGTGTTTCAAGAATGAAGATGAAAAACTATTTATACTCTCCCCTTTGCTAGAAGGGTAGATTGGTATTTGTCTTCTGATTTGGGACCACAACTAACGGTATGGTGTGTTAGTAGCGTAAGGTGGTGAATAGTACTATTGACAAGACACGTGGTTTCCTTCTATTGGAGAGAAGTGCTATTTGATTCTTTTCTACTGATCCAGGCGGCTGCATACACCCTACTTCCTAAGTTTCAATGATAACGACGTTGCCTTACCTTGCTCTCTTCTTCTTGAGTTCTGGCTCAAAGGTTCTTATAAGCCTTCCAATATTAGAGAAGATGAATCTTCCTCTAGCACTTGAATCTAGAGGCTAGATACCAGAGGTGACAGGTGAGATATCTTTTCGTGCACTATTAAATCACGGTGATTAGTGAAGCCTAAGCTTCCTTTGACATCTAAGAAATGGTGAAGCCAGAGGAAACAACATTAGAGTTCAGAGGTCGGAGCTTATCAATGCTCTTCAGCTAATGCAGTTCCTCCCGCAAGCAATGCTTCGTTGGCTGTTCAACTCACCAGTCAGTTCACATATCTCAGACCATACTATCCTTTTTATCCTTCCTTAGGATGACAACTTCTTTTTTATGACTTCTGAGATATGGGTTATTTAGCCCATATCACTTTGTAATGACAGTAAACAAGGATTAAAGACAAATAATTCCGAAAGTCAAAGTTTACCTCCCAGCATATATATTCACTCATGTCCAACTTTATGTTGCATTTTCTAGAGAAATTTCAAAACATGATACGTGAGTACTTATCAAAGGAAGAGATAAATATTTAATAAAAAAATTGTATACAAGGATATTCTTTTGTAAAAGAAAAAAAAAGTAGAGTTACGAAAATGAAAGAAAAAAAAACTACTTTATGTTCGATAGAAATAGATTTATAACTTCTTTGCCTCATAATGTTTTCACATTCATCTATTAACTTTGGATTACACGACATCAATTAAATAAAACAATTAAAATAAATTGACATACAATTTCTCAATAATCGCTCATTATAAACGTGCAAGCGATGGCCCACGTGCTAAACACGTGATAGACAACTAGTGAAGTGTTGGAAATCGTTCACACTGATGTATGTGGGCCAATGTAGATTCAAGCTAGAGGTGATTTTGAGTATTTCGTAACATTTACGAATGACAACTCAAAATATGAGTACATTTACCTTATGCGGCACAAATCGAAAACCTTTGATAAATTCAAAGAGTTTAAAGCCGAGGTCGAGAAATATAGGAGAAAGAGTATCAAGTTCCTACGATCGAATCGTGGGGGCGAATACCTCAGCAATGAATTTTTGACCTACTTGTCAAGAGAAGGGATTGTATCCCAATTGACCGCACCCGGTACCCCCCAACAAAATGGGGTTGCGGAATGAAGAAATAATACTCCTTTAGAGATGATCAGATTCATGATGAGTTATTCGGAGCTACCCAAGTCGTTTCGGGGCTATGCCTTGGAATAGGGGTGTGCATAATTGGTTATAAACCGAAAATCGAACCGAAACCAAACCGAAATATGAATTCGGTTCGGTTACCGTAATATTCAGTTCAGTTTCGGTTATCATTTTTTTATAATTTCGGTGTTCGATTCGGTTCGGTTAACCGAAATCCGAACCGAAATTATTATATATTTAATAAACATTAATATATATATTTAATAAATAATATTTATATTTAATAAATAAATAATATAATATAAAAAACATAAATCTAAGTAAGTATAATATAAATATTTAATAAATAAATAATATAATTTTATTTAATAAATAAATAATATTTATATTTAATTCGGTTATTTCGGTTATAACCAAAACTGAACCGAAAATTTTGGTTTCGGTTATGTTTGGTTTTACATAAATTCGGTTCGGTTTTGGTTACTTTTACCTTATTTTGATTCGGTTTCGGTTTTTTTAATTCGGTTCGGTTCGGTAACCGAACCGACCGTTGCACACCCCTACCTTGGAAACAATGACTCACATTCTAAATTTGGTGCCCTCCAAAACAATTCATCTATTAAATTTGGATTAAACGACATCAATTAAATAAACACAATTAAAATAAATTAACATACAATTTCTCAATAATTGCGCATTATAAACGTGCATAGCAATGGCCCACGTGCAAAGCACGTGATAGACAACTAGTATATATAAATCGTAAGAGAGGTAAGTAGCAAAACTTACTAAGTAAGTTAATATATATATATATATATATATATATATATATATGGAGAGAGAGAGAAGGGATATGAAGGTGGAAAAGGATTATATTCCCAAGTCCACTCCAAACTCATTCCTCATTCACATTCACATTCACATTCACGCACAAAAGTCTGAGAGAGAGAGAGAGAGCGCACCCACGAGAGAAAATTTGCGGAGAAGGAAAAAATAAAAAAATTTGACCCCATTTTGGTAAAAGCCTAATTCAGATAATCCTTGTGCATAAAATTTAATAGTATTTTTATTAATTAGGAGAAAGTTTGAGTAGACTTAATTAATCCCTCTGTCCCATAAGAATTTGCAGACTTTCCTTTTTGGGACGTCCCACAAGAACTTGCAGACTCAAAAAAGGAAATTTTTTTATAAATTTCACCCTCACAATATCTACGTATTTACACAAAATGCCATTACATTTTCACTTTTTGGGCCCACAATACACTCAATCAAACTAACTTCTTTACTTTTTACATAAAATTTTACCAAATTACCCTTCAAAACACTATTTTTTTTTACTTTATTCTACTTTTTTCTTAATTTGTGTGCCCCTCCTCCCTTGCAAATTGATCTGGGACTGAGGGAGTATTTAGTAGATTTGAATAATATTTGTAATTAACTGTTGTTAGATACGATACGGGAAGGTGCTAGGGTGCTTTAGGGGCTTATATTATCGACATGTTTGCGGATTTGAGGTAAGTAGAAATTCATTTGTAACTACAATGCATAAACATATTATTTTATAATTTATTTATGCTTAAGTGATAATATGTGAATTTAAGTGGATTGTAATATGTGAATTATATTCTGCGATTATATAAAATGTGAGCCTGTGAGCTCTATATGTGATATTGAAGGAGTCGGTGAGCTCCATTAATTGACATGAGTTGAAATGTGCAATATGTTGCATTACATCACATTAAACATGCATATCCTGCATTGAAATGAAATTAATTAGTTTAAAAAGTGGCTACTGATTATACACCGAGGAAGAGACGACTTGGGAAGGAGCGACCTAGGGAAACCTAGCGTATGCTACCTGGTGTGGGCCAACACCTTATTTGATTATATTTTAGGTGTTTCCGTGGGGGGGACTTCTGAGGGGACAAGAGATCATGTTTGGTGATGGATCTCATTGGTCCCTAGAGGGTAGAACCCTAGATTCACTGACATGGGTCGGCGTGGTGGGATTACTTCTTGGTGGACATGGGGGCGTATGTGAGATCTGAACCCTGGTTGGGCTACAAGAGGATGGACCTCACGTCGGGATACATATATTGACCACTTGATTATGTGTACATTGAGCTCATTCCGGTGTATGACAGTGTGTCTAGGGGCCCTGGCGAATATTTCATAAATAAATTGATGATTTCAAAAGAGAGTACATGGGGAGGTTTTTAAAAGAATCACATTATCATGCATAGTTTCTACTTACTGAGATTTATAAATCTCATTTAGTTTATGCATTGTAGGTAACCCTGATGATATGTGATATGGTGTTCAAACTGGAGTAGTTGTGACGCTTTTGCAGGCTTTTGAGTTGCTGTGTACATAGATGACGACCCGCGGGGCAGGACCATGTCTTATTTTACTTCCGTTGTTGTATATTTCGGTTGTTTAGGGTTACGTATTGTATCATATGTATTGGTGTTGTGTTGTTTTTGGAAAGTTTGCAGTATACTGGTTTGTGGAAATCTTGTTTATAAATATGACATGTTGTGTTGTGATAATATTATATTGCTGGAAAAGGAAAAAAATTATAGCCGTTTTTCAGGTTGAGTTTTATTCAAATTTATCGTATATTTGTGTGTGATAAATGTGCTCATGTCAAAAAGTGACTATATTTATGAATTAGTTCACAATATTTACACAGAAGAGTAATTTTTTTTTTTTGCACAGAAATTTTTTTTTTATAATTAGTATTAATTTTGCGAATCATTTTATAATTTTCCAATAAATGCTAAAAATGAAATCATAAATAAATTAGTCAATTAATTTAGAGCAACACTTGTGTAGAAATTTATACCGTATAAATTATTAAATATAGAACAGAAAAAAATAAGGGTCACGCGCACTCCTCTTGGGCACGCCAAACAGCTCTAACAATACGTACTAATTCCCGCTAACCAACACCCCCAACCCCCACCCCCCCACCCCCCACCAAAACAAACTCACGCCAGGCCAAACACTCACTCTCACTTCAGTTACCTTCCCCCAACCCCACCCCCATTTAAACTAATATTAATTTCTTTTTATTTACTTTTTTTTAAGTTTTCGTTTAATTCATTTTAATTATTGTGTTGATTAAAATATATATTTAATATTATATTACAAATAAATATTTATACATATAGTAACACACATTTAATTTTACAGTAACACACATTTACTCTTATAGTAACATACATTTGTCGCCCAATTTGTGTTACTATATGGGCAAATGTATGTTACTATAAGAACAAAATATATTTTTATGAGAATAAATATGTGTTTATTAATTTATTCATCATCAATTTAAATCTTGGTATATTGTTTAATGTAATACATATATTATTATATGAAAAAAATAATTGCTTCCATAAAAATAAATAAATATTTGTGAATAGTCAATATTTGTTTTTATAGTAACACACATTTTGCTCTTGCATTATGTGAAATATTATTTATCCTATAAAAACAAATGAATATGTGTATAATAACAACATTTTATAAGATAGTAACACACATTTGTTCTAATAGTAACACACATTTATCTCTCTATATGTGTTACTATATGGGCAAATGTGTATTACTATATGGGCAAAATATATTTTTATGAGAATAAATATGTGTTTCTTAATTTATTCATCATCCATTTAAATCTAGGTATATTGTTTCATGTAATAAATATGTTATTATATAAAAAATATAATTATTTCTATAAAAATAAATAAATATTTGTGAATAATTAATATTTGTTATTTGTTGTTACCGATTTATCGGGCTTTATGAATGGATTTAATGTGGCTACAGGGGTATCCGATAAATAGATAAAAACAATAAATAAGAACACCAGCACTGCGGGAAGAGCTTGAGAGCTCCTCCCTTGAATATGGTGGCTTTGAGTGCTCACAAGAGAGCCCCCTAGCCTATGTGTATTATTTCTTGAATGGTGTTCCTACCTTACAAATGTGGACGAGACCCTCTATTTATAGAGAGTCAAGCATAAAAGAATGAAAAGACCTATTTGCCCTTCACATTTTGGCCTATTACAAATAAGTATAAAAAGGTCCTACACTATTACATTAGGAAAATTCGGCCCATTTAAGGTTAAACCCGGGTTCCGGTAGACCCCAGTTTGGAGGCCCAAATTCATATAATTCTTGTCACAACAATAGCCCCCAAGATCGGGCTTTGACTTCAGTCGGAGCTCGATCTTAAAGTAGTGTTTTCCTCTGTACCTTCATTTTCCACTAGGCTGAGAGTTTTGCTTTTATCCCACGAGCAGCCTAGCACGATGAATTCGATACATTAATAGGTCTATGGTAACTCTGCTAAGGTGCCTCGTCGGAAAGGCAGAATGAAACATGTTTGTAGAAAATGCATTGCCTGAGAAAGCGAAATAATCATGCCTTTTAAGGCGCATCGCCTGAGAATGTGGAATAATCATGCCTTTTGAAGGCGCATCGCCTGTGAAGGCGGAATAATCATGACGGTTAAGGTGCATCGCCTAAAAAAGGCGGGATAACCATACCTTTAGGAAAGCGCATCGACATTTAAGGCGGGATCATGCCTTCAAGAATCGAGATTTCAAGAAGGCGCATCGCCATTTAAGGCTGGAACATGCCTACGAGGAGGCACATCGCCAATGAAGACGGAATCATGCCTTCAAGAATCAAGATTACGAGAAGGTGCATCACCACTTAAGGCGGGATCATGCCTTCAAGAATCGAGATTTCGAGAAGACGCATCGCCACTTAAGATGGACTCATGCCTACGAGGAGGCGCATCGCCATTTAAGGCGGAATCATGCCTTCAAGAATCAAGATTTTGAGAAGACGCATCGCCTCTTAAGGCGGAATCATGCCTACGATGAGGCGCATCGCCATTTAAGGCGTGATCATGTCTTCAAGAATTGAGATTTTGAGAAGACGCATCGCCTCTTAAGGCGGAATCATGCCTACGAAGAGACGCATCTCCATTTAAGGCGGGATCATGTCTTCAAGAATCGAGATTTCGAGAAGACGCATCGCCACTTAAGACGGAATCATGCCTACGAGGAGGCGCATCGCCTGAGAAGGCGGAATAATAATGCATGTAAAGGCGCATCATCTGAAAAGATGAAATAATCATGCCTGTAAAGGCGCATCGCACGAGAAGGCGGAATAATCATGCCTGTAAAGGCGCATCGTCTGAAAAGACAGAATAATCATGCCTATAAAGGCGCATCGCCTGAGAAGGCGGAATCATGTCTTCAAGAATCGAGATTTCGAGAAGGAGCATCTCTACGTAAGGCAGGATCAAGCTTTGGGCTTGCATGACCGTTGCTCGGCTAGAGGAGTTATTTCTTGAGCGTGAGTCTTTTTTATATTATTTATAATTTTGAGGAAAAAGTTTATACGTTGTCCACGTTTTACTTGTTAGACTTTGTATGTTAACCTTTTTTGCTCAAATGTTTGCCCGTAAGAGAGATAATTAGCTCTTCACGGGACTTTGTGAGGAATTACCCTTTGCGAGATGATTAGCTCGACAAGGGTGTCTAAAATCGTTCCTCGCTAACTTAATACAATCTTGTGCGAAGAAGATTGTGTCTCGCTACCTTTCGAGAAGGATTGCGCAAGAGTTTTTTCTCGCTAACCTTTAAGAAGGCTTGACCGAGTTATTTTGCTCGCTAACCTTTAAGAAGGCTTGCAAGAGTTTTGATAAAGACCTGCTAGCTCGTGGAGCTTCGACGCAAGATTTTTTTTTGACTTGCTTGCTCGAAGAGCTACGACGCAAGATTTTTATGACTTGCTTGCTCAAAGAGTTACGACGCAAGATTTTCATGACTTGCTTGCTCGAGGAGCTACGACACAAATTTTTTTTTACTTGCTTACTCGAGGAGCTACGGCGCAAGATTTTTTTGACTTGCTTGCTCAAAGAACTACGACGCAAGATTTTTATGACTTGCTTGCTCAAAGAGCTACGACGTAAGATTTTCGTGACTTTCTTGCTCGAGGAGCTACGACGCAAGATTTTTTTGACTTGCTTACTCGAGGAGCTACGGCGCAAGATTTTTTGACTTGCTTGCTCAAAGAGCTACGACACAAGATTTTCGTGACTTGCTTGCTCGATGAGCTACGACACAAGATTTTTTTGACTTGCTTGCTCAAAGAGCTACGACGCAAGATTTTTGTGACTTGCTTGCTCGAAGAGCTACGACGCAAGATTTTTGTGACTTGCTTACTCGAGGAGCTACGTCGCAAGATTTTTTTGACTTGCTTGCTCGAAGAGCTACGACGCAAGATTTTTGTGACTTGCTTACTCGAGGAGCTACGGCGCAAGATTTTTTTGACTTACTTATTTACTACGGAGCTCTCAAGCTCTTCCCGCAGTGCTGGTGTTTTACTTATTTATTATTTTTATCTATTTATCGGATACCCCTGTAGCCACATTAAATCCATTCATAAAGCCCGATCAATCGGTAACAACATTCTTATAGTAACACATATTTTGGTCTTGCATTATGTGGAAAATTATTTATTCTATAAAAATAAATAAATATATGTAAAATAATAATATTTTACTCCCTCCGTCCCGTAGGAATTTGCACCCTACGGGACGACACATTTTTTAAGAAAAATGTGTTTTATATATAAAGTAGTGGCATATGAGTAAATATGTGTAAAGGTTTGTGAGTGTGCACGTAAATCAATGTTTCCTTTTTTAGTAGTGTGCAAATTCCTGTGGGACGTCCAAATAAGGAAAATGTGCAAATTCCTGTGGGACAGAGAGAGTATAAGATAGTAACACATATTTGCTCTAATAGTAACACACATTTGTCTCCCAATTTGTGTCACTATATGGGCAAATGTGCTTTACTATATGAGCAAAATATATTTTTATGATAATAAATATGTGTTTCTTAATTTATTCATTATCACTTAAAATCTAGGTATATTATTTCATGTAATGCATATGTTATTATATTTAAAAAATAATTATTTCTATAAAAATAAATAAATATTTGTGAATAATCAATATTTATTCTTAAAGTAGCACACAATTTTCTTTTGCATTATGTGAAAAATTATTTATTCTATAAAAACAAATGAATATGTGTACAATAACAACATTTTATAAGATAGTAATACATATTTGTTCTGATAGTAACATATATTTGCTCTCAAGTTTGTGTTACTATAATAACATAAGCTGAGAGCTTGATTTTAAATTTATTATATAATATTATTTAATTTATTTTTAAATTTACAATATTTAAAAAATAATAATAAACTAAAATATTTACTATTTTTCATGAAATTTTATTTTGGGCCTGATTTGGGCCTTTGGCTTGTGTGTTGAGGGGACAGGGGTTGGAAGAGGGAATAAATTGCTTGGGCGTGTGTCTTGAGAGGTGGTGTTTGGATTATCTGTTGCGGAATTCCTGAAGCGCGTGAGTGTTATTTATTTTTAAAAATATCTAGGATAGAAATTTTTATATAAGTTTTTGTCGTTAATTTATAACGAGATGTCTTGTTGCTTGGCTAGTTGGCTGGTTGAGAGAGAGGCAGCTCTCATTTTTCCCTTTTAAAAAAAAAAAAAAAAAGGGAGGGTAAAGTAAAGTGTGACTGTGTGTCGACTCACCTCTCACTCCATTGGTTTTCTTTTTCATTGACTTCCATTCCATTCCCATTGGGTGGAAAGCAAAGCAAAGCAAAGCAAATCGAATTCTCAGATCGAGGCATGGAGAATCACAAGACTGAAAGGAGGCGGCCGAAGACGAAGATAGTATGTACGCTGGGACCCGCGTCTCGATCTGTGGCGATGGTGGAAAAGCTGCTTCGTGCCGGGATGAACGTTGCTCGGTTTAATTTTTCCCATGGATCACACGAGTACCACCAGGAGACGCTCGATAACCTCCGCAAGGCCATGGACAACACAGGCATCCTCTGCGCCGTCATGCTCGATACCAAGGTCAGATTATTTCACTTACTTTACGCCTTGGATTTTCCATTTTGACCACTACCTTGTTTCTGGAGTATAAATTGATGCTGATCTTTATGAATCATAACAAGATCTTGATCCTAACTACCACACATTAGGCAGCCCAGACCTTTCATTAGCTTCATCACTTCTTGCTTATATTCAAGGATGTGAGTGAGATCGGTAGAGGTCAATTCCCATCTTCAGATTCTAACTAATAAATCCACGACTTCTTGCCATATTACTACTTTTAAAGGTTTCAGGTGGGTGTCCCATTAATGGTCTTAAAAAACACAGATGTAATTAAATTTTAGTGTGACAACTCGTCTTGATTGTTTCAGTAAGGATTTCTGTTGCAACAAAGTAGGATTAGAAATTTTATCACATGTTCTACTATCGGCATCCTGTAATTGCAAGCAGTTGTGTTTCCTAAATGTTTTATGCTTCCTCCCTCTTGGGGGGTGTAAACAAACAATTTTTACCTTCTCTTGACATTCACCATTGATTAGTTCGACTTTTTAGATAACAAAACAAAGCATATTTCATTGATACAGGGTCCAGAAATTCGGACTGGGTTCTTGAAAGATGGCAAGCCTGTCCAACTGAAACAGGGGCAAGAGATCACAATCTCCACCGACTACAGCATCGAGGGAAACGAGAAGATGATCTGCATGAGCTACAAAAAGTTGGCTGAGGACGTATATCCAGGAAGTGTAATACTCTGTGCTGATGGCACAATCTCTTTCACTGTTTTGGCTTGTGACAGAGAACGAGGTTTGGTACAATGCCGATGTGAGAACACTGCCGTTCTTGGAGAGAGAAAGAATGTCAACCTCCCTGGGGTTATTGTAGATCTCCCAACCTTGACAGAGAAAGACAAGGAAGATATATTAAAATGGGGGGTTCCTAATACTATTGACATGATTGCTCTATCTTTTGTTCGCAAAGGTTCTGACTTGGTTGAGGTTCGCAAGTTGCTGGGTGAACATGCCAAAAGCATCCTTCTAATGTCTAAGGTCTGTAACTTCTACTCGGCATCTTTTTTAATATGGAGAGATTTTATTTATATAGCATACATGCATTTCAGTTTCTGCCAACTTGAAATCATATCCTGTTAATAGGAACTCCTCTTTTCTTGCTGACTTCAATTTTTGCAGTGTCCAGTATGTTTTTTAGATAAATGAAGGGGGTGCTGGTTTTATGAGAATAAAAGATGACCAACGCACCTTCATCATATTTTATAAGGGGTCGTCTTAATTGACAATCTTCATTCCTACATTTGTTTCTCAATTATTTCGCTACTCCTCAACCAACTACTCTGTCACCAACATATCCCTTTCAATATAGGGGCATACAGAGGGAAAAGATTCTCATTACATTTGCATAAAATAATTTGAACCAAGCGCCCCTTTACATTGATAGGTATCATCTTATTGCAAAATATGCTGTCAAGTTTACTGTATTAAGTTGGAGAAAAAATCCTTGATTGCAATTAGGTAAGACGCTCGAGGAGATTCGAACGCTTGAATTTGATCTTAAGGTAGATTATTGACAGCTAGGCTCTTATTAACTTAGAACATGTTTCTTATACATATAATAGTTCTTGAATTTCAGCAAGTTTTTGGAACAGTTACAGAAACAAAGATGATCCTTAATTTATTTATATGGGGTGTTTCTTATTAGGTTGAAAATCAAGAAGGGGTAGCAAATTTTGATGATATTCTTGCAAATTCAGATGCGTTTATGGTGGCAAGAGGTGACCTGGGAATGGAAATTCCAATTGAGAAGATATTCTTGGCTCAAAAAGTAATGATTTACAAGTGCAACATCCAAGGGAAGCCGGTTGTGACAGCTACACAGATGTTGGAGTCAATGATCAAGTCCCCCAGACCGACTCGAGCTGAAGCTACTGATGTGGCCAATGCTGTCCTCGATGGTACAGACTGTGTGATGCTGAGCGGTGAGACAGCAGCAGGAGCTTACCCAGAACTTGCAGTGGCCACCATGGCCAAGATTTGTATTGAAGCTGAAAGCACCATTGACTACCCCGATGTGTTTAAACGGATAATGTCAAATGCACCGGTTCCCATGAGCCCATTGGAGAGCCTGGCATCATCGGCAGTTAGGACAGCTAACTCGGCTAGAGCATCTCTCATATTGGTCCTAACAAGAGGAGGAAGCACAGCAAAGCTGGTGGCTAAGTACAGGCCTGGGATGCCTATACTGTCTGTAGTGGTTCCTGAAATCAAGACAGATTCATTTGATTGGTCATGCAGCGATGAGTCTCCCGCAAGGCACAGCCTTATATTCAGGGGTTTGGTCCCGATTCTCTGTGCAGGATCCGCAAGGGCTTCTCATGAAGAGTCCACCGAGGAAGCCCTAGAATTTGCTCTTCAACATGCAAAAGCCAAAGGACTCTGCAAGCTCGGAGATGCTGTAGTGGCCCTCCACCGAATTGGCACTGCATCTATCATCAAGATTGTCACTGTTAAGTGATCACATCATATCTTGGACCGGCTGGCTCTTCTGTTGTGTTCTTCACCTTTTATATATATGGGGGATAATAATTATTATTTGCATTCAAATAATTGTATTGTATTGAAAACACCAAACTGAAATTTGTGTTGCTCTTTGGATAACAACTGATCTCATATCAATAAAGGATCATACATGAAATCTTTGGGGAGTGTTTGTTTTTGAGATTATATATGGTTTATAAAGAGATCTAGAATTTCAATATGAGTTTATTTTGAGATTGATGATGATGATAGAGAATTAATTTTATGTTATGCAAAAGTGAGTCAGTTTTTTACGAGTGAATTTTAAATTTCAAAATAAAAATAAAATGGGAAAATTCCCAAACCAGAGCAATCAAGCATACATAAAGTCTGCAACTCAATTCCATTTGTGGATGCAGATACCAAACATGATCTTGGAAAGTTGAAGATGAACACAAAGACCTCATAAGAAGATGTTATGAACTCTTAATGTGTTTGGTCAAATAAAATACCTGATAGTTTATAAAATATTAAAATAATTTTTTTACATCTTATAAACTGCAAAAAATAAATTAGAATTTTCTAATTTATCTTTCTCACCACTTTCAACCCTACCCACTCACCAACCCCATATCCCACCCACCACCACTACCTTAAAATAAAAAATTATTTTTTATTAAAATTAAATTATGAAAGAACTTATAAATCGTACTAATTAAACACTTCAATAACTTATTAAATTCTTAAAATTAATATCATATAAGACAAAACTTAAATACAAATTTTTATGGATCTTAAATATCCATTTTTGAAAATTCGCGGGTCTAAATCGGGTTGGGTCGAATTTGAGTATTTTATTCCAAAATTCGCGCAGCTTGTAATTTCAGTTATTTTCGTTCCCAGGTATGTTACAGTTTGGGCAAATGCATGTTACTTTAAAGCAAAACGTGTGTTACAACCAGATTAAATGTTATTTTCTACACATTCATTTATTTTTGTATAAGTAAATATTTTTCATGCAATGTAACACATATATATGTTACATTGTATGTGTAACACATATTTATTCTTAAAAAAATACATTTTATCCTATAGTAAATATTTTTCATGCAATGTAACACATATATATGTTACATTGTATGCGTAACACATATTTATTCTTAATAAAAATACATTTTATCCTATAGTAACACATATATTCTCATATAATAACATAAATTAAGGAACAAATATGTGTTACAATTAGAGTAAATATGTATTACTGCAAATTTATATTACAATTGGAGTAAATTTGTGTTACTGCAAATGTGTGTTACATCTAGAGTAAATGTGTGTTACAATTAGAGTAAATGTGTGTTACTGCAAATGTATGTTACAATTAGAGTAAATGTGTGTTACAATTAGAGTAAATGTGTGTTACTGCAAGATCAAATGTGTGTTAATGCATACACAAACATTTATTTATCCTTATAAAAATATATATTATATTTTATATAACATATATAAGGTATTAAATGATGTATTAAGTACATGAATAACATATTATTAACATAAATTAACAAAAAAAATAAAAAATAAATTAAGTAACACATATTTATACTTGCAGAAATACATATTTTCTTTATAGTTACTTGAAAAGTACAAAAAATTAATTTTTTAGAATTAGTAACACAAATTTTGCCTAATTGTAACACGCATTTGCCCAAATTGTAACATAACTGGGAGCGAAAAAATATATTATTAACATAAATCAACAAAGAGAATAAAAAATAAATTAAATAACACATATTTATACTTGCAGAAATACATATTTTCTTTATAGTTACTTGAAAAGTACAAAAAATTAATTTATTAAGAATTAGTTAACAAATTTTGCCTAATTGTAACACGCATTTGCCCAAATTATAACATACCTGGAAGCGAAAAAATCTTGAACTACAAGTTGCGCGAATTTTGGAAAAAAATGTCCAAATTTGACCCGACCCGGTTTAGATCCGCGAAATTTTAAAAAATGAATATTTCTACAGTAGAAATATTTATACAAATGTTGTTCATCATATAAATTCTTAAAACAACTTACATGAGCGCCCGAAAACCAAAGACACAACGGACTCCCTTTCCCAGGCAACACACACTCTCATTCTCTGCTCAATTCAATATATAGAGGAAGACAAAGTATTAGCATTTTGGATAAATGCACCAAAACGTGTGGAATTAACTCAGAACATTGCCTCGTATTGTTGACATTTATCTTATGATCTTGCGATAGCTATATTTCTGGATTCTCTCTGTATATCTTTTTTCAGCGAAAAGAATACACAACTGTACAAATCTTGCATTGGCACCTATCTCAAAAGTACTAATCCCACCAAACTAAAGAAAAAAATAAAATTGGGCAATTGACACCACACCTAATCCAGTTCAAACCATCTGCAACTTTCTCATAGCAGCATTCTCATCCTGAAATACAATTTTCATTATTTTGTGAGATAAAATTAATCTTTAACCAGCAATTTAATAGGAAACTTATAAAATAGTTCAAAAAGACGACACTAATTATAAATTGATTTTCTGCAAAAAAAAACATTATACATTTGTGCAAATATTTTGGACCAATTTGTAAACATGATCATTTTTTGAACTAATATGTAAATGGCCCCAATTTAAAACTTGAAGCAACTAAAAACTATCTGTCTGCACTATCAGGATAAAGTATCAGTAAGGAGTTTCTCATAAAATGTAATCACTCAGAAAACATTATGATTATTAAATAAATGGCAATAAACCAAAATGTCTTCTATCTGCATGAAAAAACATGTTCTCAAGTACAGTGACTGATTTAAAGTTCTCCAAGCAGGGTGATCTTGAACATATTGACTCTCTTTTTCACTATAGTCGAACACGATATGAACAATCTGTTGTTTATAATTGTGTAATATGCATCTTTAAGTAAATTGTTTTCTTTTTAAGGTGTGAAAAAAAAAAGTTAAGACATCCCAAAAAAAATATGATAAAAGAGTTGACGAAATAGTACATTAAAAATTCAGCATACATACTTTAAATAAAATAAAAGTTGATTGTATCTATCAATTTAACTAATTGATCATTTAATTCACTACATATATCAAATTAACTGAATAAAATTCATTGCTAAAAATTTAATATACTAATATATATTCAATAAACTATACTGAAAAAATTTTGTGAAAATAATATTTAACTTTAGAGAGCTATGTATATTTCTTTGTGGTTATAATAATTATATTATATTCCTCAGTTAAGGAGTTCAATTTAAATAATAAAAGAAATTTAGATGTATAGATGACACAGTTGGTCTACAAGAAAATACCAAGGTTCAATTTTATTTCTAACTTGTGTATATTGCTTGTTTATACTAGTATGAACGAGAGACACGAGATTTTCCAAAAGTATGTTCTAGTTATTTTATCGAAAACATTGGTTTATCATATTAGTCCAATTAGGGAACCTTGATATTACCTTTTCTTAAATAAAAAATAACTCAATCAACTATTAACTTTTAGAGGTGCTATTGTTCTCCTATGCACAAGTACAGAGCATGCTGAGAATGTATCAGAAAATTCAAAACTTACATCTTTAGCATTAATAGGTCTTGCTGCGGATGGATTTAGGTTAGATGTTTCAGCAGTTGAAACAGAGTCACTTACAGGAATGCCATGATTTTGACCACCCTGACATAAGTAAGAATGGACCATATAAGTCTCAGTCATCTCTAGTAAACAAAAACATACGAACTAAGATGGCGCTTGGTTCGAGTTCTTCTATGGACATAGGAATGAAAATCACTTTTTTCCTCTATAACCCCGGATATTTTGGATGAATGATTGTCTCCATCATTAGTGTTGTTGTTCACTAATTTTGGAAAAAATGGGGCAAAAATAGAGTAGTTGGTTGTGGCACGGGGATATGATTGAGGAAGATGATTGTAGGAAGAGAGAAAGATAATCAAATGGGATAATGGTTATCTTATTTAGGAGGGAAAATTATGTCGTGATCATCTTTCATTCTCATTTTACCACTATAATTATCATTTATTCTTTAGAATTTCCATTGAAGAATTTAGAAACCATACGCCCATAATTCGCCATACTAAGAAGACAAAGCAATAAAGCAAGATACAAAATAAAATCAAAATACCACAAACACCTTAGACATTGCTATTTGCTTAAGGCTTAAGATAAGCTCATATGGACATCAACTTCACATGACCAGTATACACATATAAGCAGATCCCAGGTTAGGTTGCACCTTGATCTTCTTCTAAATTTCATTTACGCAGCAATACACCAGTAACTACCTATGGTCCTGAAATAGTTTATTAGGAGTCACGAGGATATTAAATGGATGGACAACTTATGAAGTGAAAAATACCACTTCAACCAGAGTTCCTTGTCACCACCCTATCATCGATCTCAAATAAGCTATCCATTTTTCTAAATTTGGATCAAAGTAACAACCTAGATGTTCCTTTTCTCATGACTAATTTTACAACCCTTGTGGGACTTGGACAGAAACACATGTAAACAAAATTCTTAATACCTAATCACTTCATATTCTTTTTAGCATATATCTTATGCATTATCAAAATGAAGGCATTAAATTTTGATTCACATCACAATGAAGCACTCAGAAAATCTCTAAACCATGTAGGACTGCACATAGACGTATCCCTCTAAAATACATCAATGAAAACTAATATAAACTGATACAGCAAAAGTGAACGCCAAAGTGAGGGTGGTAAAAAGAAAAGTAACAGCAAGATATCAGAATACCCACAGTTATTAAGGCTCCAAGGTGTATCTAGGCGCAACAGGTCGCCTAGCGCGCACGCCTTTTAAACAGAGAATTTAACAAAAAAGATATAATATTAAAAATAATTAGAAAAACGTGAATGCACTGAGAATGGAGTTAGTGCATGTATACAAAAAAAATATGCATATAAGCATGACAAAGAACCTTTTAAGATATTATCTTGTATATATTTTTGTAATCTTTGTTGATAAAGATAACAATGACTACCAAGTCCAAATTCTTGACTTATTCTATAATGTTCTTTTTTGTATTGAAAAAAATTTGTTATTCTTATAGATACTAGGTTCCTATTCTTGCCTTTAAAACACATTTTTAACTAAAAAAAAAAAAAAAACATCCAAGTATATGTGCCCGCCTCAATATGGCCCTAAGAATTGCGCCTAGTGTGCCTTGCACCTTAGGGGTGCCTTTGATAACTATGAGAATACCTCAAAGACAACTTAGCTGCATTTATCCAAACTAATGCAGTAAATTCATAAATGTTGAGCAAGAAATCAACATATGAGGCAGCAAAACAGATGTGTCAGCTATAGTTATTAATCTACAAAAGTGACCCTTGAAGAGCAGAGTAAAAGACAGATCTCTACAAAGTGGCACTGTTCCAAACAAAATTAAGTTGTATAATTGCCTCAGAATGATTTAACTCTTCAACCTAACATAAATATCTCCATTTTCAACGGCCACCCAAAATTTGTCTCCACATCCGTTAGCGGGTCAGGTTGGATTGTCTACACTGAAAGCATGTAGGAAGTACATTTAAATAGGAGTATTATGTTCTGGATTTGCTTTTTATTTGTTAAGCCCATGGGTTGATAACTCAGAGTATATAATTTGCGTTTATCCTAGGGTTAAGGTAAAAGATGAGTTAGGACTTTTATGCGGCTTATGCTTGGGCACTACTGGAATCCTGTGATTGATTTCTTTCTTTGATTTACTATTGTTTGTTGCTTTGAGAATTCTCCATCAATTTGGTCCAACCTGCCGCGCACGAATGACCATCATTTGCTTAATTGGATATTGAGGAGAAGAGACTGCTACAGTGCTACTATCTATTAATCATGTTTCCAAATTCTAATCCTAGTTGTGCATTCATAGTTAATGGTGCACATGGACCGTTTTTTACTTATCAATAGTAGATGGAGAGGAGAGGCACAACTTTACATTCCAGATATTGGTGGCGTCTTAGTATATACTTTCCCTGTTTTCCCTCGTCAAGAGTGGGGGAGCCGGCACGAGAAGCACTTAAAAGAGACACATATTCGGTGGCTCATCTAAATTCTTTTAAAGGAATTATATTCTTACATGCAAATCCTAATTTCCATATTCAAAACATAAAATAAAAGCAATAGCAAAATGCCAAGATCATCTATTACTTAAGCCTTATCCTTGTTTATCCTAATCTCCCATTACCTCTGCACTCCCCTCTCTTAATGGTATAAACTTCTCCTCCTTAAAGATAAGGAAATATAGGAATAACAAGCCATAGGATTTGGAATTTGCATCATTATTTGGATTTATCTGCTCAATTGTCGAGGGAGGGGTTCTACTTTTGTTTGTTATAATTGAATGTGTATGTGATCATGGACTTTTTTTTGGACAAGATGTGATTATTGATTTCTATGTTCAACATGTTTGAGGATATATTATGTGTACTTGAGTAACTTGACCCATAAGGAAAGGTTAATTCAGCTACAAATGTTACTATTCTTACACGTTGCAACTTGCAACTATGATCTGTGAATTAATGATTTTGTATAAAAGAGACAGTATGAGCAGGGAGTTTGTTTGTGTTATTAATATATGCTAGACACCCATGTTAATAGTGTGAGAGAAAAAACCTAGAATTAAAACTAAAATAAGAAAAGAAGAATAAAGATCTAAGTAGTAAAAATAAAGATCTAGATACTTTACAAAAACCAACTAAACAAAGAAACGTAATAATAGAATCTTTAACATTATCTTCACCCTTCCCTCTCAAGGAGCAAGTGGAGCAACCATGTCCAGCTAAATCTTGCATCATTAAATTTTAGGAAGCAAAGAGAAAGTTGGTGCATCCAACCAGAACTCTACCCCATAATATTTCAAGCTGACTAATAATCAAATTCTTTTTATTTTCATCTTCCAAATTTATATATTGATGGTCACCACAATAATTACATATCTGTCTGCTAAGAAAGACTCACATGAGCCTCTATCACCTCATCATCTACACATCAACTCCTATGACTGACTCCAAATGTTCAACAATTAATCCATTCTATCTGCCACACTCGGATTATGATTCTTATCAATATGACACTAATCTATATCTTAGAACCTTCATTCACTCTACAGTTGCACAAAAGCTATGGACATGCAGATATATTTCCACGAAAAAACATTAATCCATGGTCAATGATACAGGCGAGAAACTGCATAACAAGAGATTACCATGAACCAAAAAGTGAGACTTGGTGATCAAAGTCAAAATTAGTTGTGATAGTTGATGGAAGTGATATTACAAATAATAGAGCCTAACTGTTCATTTACGCTACAAAGTTTGGCTTTTGTCACTGACGGGACGACATTCTTATGAGTCATACGAAGGGAACTCTAGGTGGCTGAGTATCTCTAGTTTTATTAAATTGAAAAGGCATTAACAACCAACACTTTACTGTTAGTTCAAACCTGCATGACTACAAAACCACGAAATTGAAGAAAAAACTATTTTAGTCAATGTTTCTAACTCTCAGTTTGTTGGTTGTACGAGAAGCAATAGAAAAAAGAGGCTGTGGCAATGGTTAAGATAAGAGTGATAGGACCATACTTTGTATAGAAAGGAATCATCTCTGCCATCTTCAAAAAGAGATGAGTAGTATGCAGGATCATATATTGAGCCTCCAACAACATCATCAGAACCAGAGGGGCGTCTAACTATAGGAGTTGCAGGAGTGAGAAAAGTATTTCTCAGATCAACATCAGGAACCGAGCTGTCCATGTAAGAAGCACCAAGTCTGTACATCTGGACCCACAGTAATGAAGATGATAACCTCATTGAAAATCCAATAATTTGCATGGTAAGCGTGAGCTTCACTGATAAGCCAACATAAGTCTCAGTTGGAAAACGCCTGCAAGCATATAAAAACAGTAAATTTACAATTACAGAGGAATATCAAAAGGAGAAAGTGGGGATTACCATATATGGTGAGAAAAGAGAAAGAACCAAGATATGTCGAGTAAAATGGAGGAGAAGAGGAGGACAGCGTAGGTCCTAGCGAGGCTCTGACTGCTGCTCTCGATGGCGACAAGGGCGAACAATGAAATCCCCAAATTAACGAGCAATACACCGTTGTAGAGCGCCCCGAGGGATCCAATCAACGCGCAACCAATCTGTGCGTACATCAGTTTCACTGCAAGACGCTGAATGTTGTCATAGTCTCGAATCCACAACTCTACCTCAGTCCACCTCAATCCACAAAGCATCCTAATCCTTCTGCAATTCAACAACTGCGGTCTACATCACACTGATGTTGATGTTAATAGTATTTCCCCTGCCTTTTCATTTGTCAATTTTTCCTCCCACATAAACTAACCCAACGCCTCTCCTTCTCACTCCGGCCAATTCTGAGCTAAGATACACAGGATCCAAGGAAATATTTTGCGGCATAGTTTGAGTGAATTTGTTAGATTGGCCCCTCAACTATATACTTCCCTGTATATGATCTATAAGTTTGATCACTTTGTTCTCTTTTGCCCTAATATTTGGATCAACCTTTATTTTGGATTTTAAAAACTATGATTACTATTTTAAAGTTTAATATTGTTGTAACATAATTGATCATGAACCCAAAGCTCAATAGATAGATCATAGATGTCAGGTCCAATCACACAGGACCTGAAATCCTCAGATGAGTCATGGCATCACTCTTCGAATATTGTCGATCTCGATATCGGAGGCATCATGCCCACCTCGCCCGGTCAGGGCGAGGTCCAGCAAGAATACTAGCAAGGGGACCTTGACCGACATCGTCACACCTTGCTCAACGTCGTACAAAGTTGGCGAGACTCTAGGGAGATCATGCTAAAGGACCTCGGACCCCCGGCCCGAAGATGACGTCATGGATCTAGTCAGCCAAAAAAATCAAGCCAAATGTGGCAAGTATTAAATGTATAGACCTCCTAGAGTCAGCTGGCGCATATCTTATATTAGAAAAGATTTGTCCTATCAGCTAAGAGATCTTATACCTAGGCTTAGGTGTCAATCTCCCATTAGATAGTACTAGATCTAGGCTAAAGATATGACAGTAGATTGTTGAATCAAAGCATTAAGTGCAAAGATTCGTCAAGATATTAGGGCAACACTTAGAACGTCCCTCGTGTAACTATAAATATAATCATTAAGGCTCATAATAAGGTATC
>JAPKLY010000120.1:831215-845058 GCA_026898435.1 Prunella vulgaris
TGGACTAACAGTTCACTGCAGAGGATTGCCTCTTTTGTAGGTAAACCTTTATATACGGACAAAATGTCCCAATCTAAAGAAAGAGTATCATACGGGAGGATGCTGGTAGAGGTGGACGCAGCCTTACCTCTTGTAAGGGAGGTTACTGTCCAAGTACCTAACGCCGAGTTTATACATCCTATAGAATTCGAATTTGAGCCAAAATACTGCATTCAGTGCAGAAAACTTGGCCATAGCGTGTCCACCAGTTGAAACTTGGGAGGAGTGAAGAGAGAAATATCTCAAAAAGGGGGAGGAGAATAGGAAAAATAAAGAGGGGGTAAGGGTCGAACGGATGAAGAAGGATTTAGAAAGGTTGGAGGAAAAAAAGTGACAGAAAAAAGAGAGGAATAAAAGGTAAAAAATAGAGGTATGGAAGTCAATAATGAAGGAAAAAAGGGGGTAGATTTGATATTTTAAGGGAGGAAGAGGGGGATAAAAAGAAATACTATAAGGAACTAGATATAGAATCAAAAGAGGAGGAACAAAATGAAAAAAATAGGGGTAGAAAGAGAGGAGTTGAGAGGGAGCAAGAAAATAGGGGCCAAAGATAAAGATATTGGTGACCAAACAAAGGGCTTAAAAATGGAAAAGGGTAGTGAAGTTACTGCTGTGAAGTTAGAGCAAGAATGAAGCAGACTGTAAGATCATCGATGGAGGAAAAAGCTGTAATAAATGGGGAGTCCAAGGAGTGGGCAAAAAAAAGGAGATAAAGGAGAAGACTCGACGGGAAATAGTGAGGATTATTCGTCAGAACTGGAACTATTTGTGTCTAGTAAACCGGGAAATAAAGACCGTAATAAAAAGAAGAAGAAAGGTAGGCAAAAGAAAGAAAAAATGAAGGGTCGAAGGCAACAACATATAAATGATGATGCAAACGAAATTGAATATATGGAAGAGGATGAAGCTGAAGAATTCAGCTCGATGGAGTAAAGATGATTAAATGCATATACGGTACATTTAATGGTTTTTGTTTCCATGTCTATTTGTTTTAATGATTGCATAAGTAATATGTGGTTTTTGATGAATTGTTTGGATGGGGTAAGCTTTCTTTTATGTAGATTTATGTGTATGATATTGATTGTATTGATTGATTGGCAGTATGTATATTTAATGAGGGCTTTTTAGGCTGTCTAGGTAAAGATGGCTATAATATGTGGAAAATGGAATGTATGTTGTGGAAACTATTTTATATGTGGCTGGATTTTTATGGACACCTTAGGATATGGTGTTATTATATGCTCTTAGTTTGGTTAAATAAGTACAGTAGGTGGAATTCCTTTAATATACTTAGAAGTTTATATGTTGATAGGGTTTTGGAATGTTAGAGGTTAACGGGTTGATGCGACACTTAAAAAATTAAAAAGATTATAAAGGAAAAGAATATCGATATATTTGGCTTCAACGAAACAAAATTGAAAATTGATGATGTAGAAGGTATAATTGATAAGAATTTTGAAGGTTGGAGTAGAGCTCATAATTTTGATTTGTGTAGGGCTGGGAGAATTTTAGTAATTTGGAACAAGTCAAAGGTTAATTGCTCAATTTATCGTATAAACGAACAGGTTATGCATTTTAAAGTGAAATGTTTGATAACTAGAAATATGTTTTTGTGTCCGTTTATCTATGGTAGAAATACAGTTGTGCTAAGAAGAAATTTGTGGGATAATCTATTTCAAATAAATGATGAATTAGATATTCCGTGGATATTGGCTGGGGATTTTAACAGTGTTTTAAAATTTGAAGAATAAATGGGGAGGGGGGGGGGGATGACCTTACTCAAAATATGCTTGAAGATTTCCAAAACTATACGACTACAATTGGTTTAGATGATGTAATTTCTACATGTTGTTTGGAATAATTATTATGTTTGTAATAAATTAGGTAGAGTTATGGTGAACAATATTTGGAGGGAAAAGGGTTGGAATGTCCATACTGAATTTCATGCAACCCGGGATTGAATCAGCTCATTCTTGTGTCGTTACTAATATATTTAATTCTGAAATTAAAGGAAAAAAAGCCTTTTAGATTCTTTAACATGTGGAAAATTTATAATGATTTTATGGATATAGTGTGAGATAGTTGGAATACGGGCATTAGAAGCACAAACCAATTTATTTTGTGGAAAAAACTTAAAATACTTAAACGACCTCTAAAAGATCAGGTGGAAAAGCAGCCCCTTTCCTAGTTGATTTTGGGCATGCCATAATGCAGAGGATATGACCCAGGGCTTAAACAAAAAAGACTTTATGCATATTAGTGAAAGGGTAATAAGAGGTGAAAACCATTTAACAAATTTGCAGTTGCAATGTTTGGAAAATGGGAATACTATGAGGAAATAAGATCTTATAAAATTGTGTTAAAAATTTTGAAATACGCTGAAAGTTATTTCTTAAATCAAATGAATAAATCAAAATATGCTTTGAATCAAGACACAAATTCTAAACATTTTCATAAAATAATTATTAAGAACAAGAAAAGGAACCATATTGTGTTTTTGAAAGTAAGGGATGGCTATACAAAATCCTTTGATGATGTGGCTGATAATTTTGTGTATTTCTATGAGGGGTTACTAGGTACGGAACGGTTGGTTGAAAATTTTGGTTATAACTTATGTAACCTAGGGTATTGTGTGGATGATGACATGAGTTGTGACTTGACAGATGATGTTACTGAAACTGAAATAAAAAATGTCTTATGGGACATAGGGGATGATAAATCCCCTGGGCCTGATGGTTACTCTGCTGACTTTTTCAAAACCTGTTGGAATGTAATAAAAACTGATTTCATTAATGCTGTTAAACAATTTTTTTATAGTGGTAAGTTATTATAGCAGTTTAATTGTACGTTTTTAACTTAAATTCTAAAGAAAAGACATGATCCACGTGCTGAGGATTTTAGACAAATTGCATGTTGCAATGTTGTGTATAAAACTATTTCAAAAATTATTTCAAATAGATTGGGAGGTCTATTACCTCTTATAGTAAATAAAGTTTCAGGAGCTTTTAATTTCTAATAACATTTTTTAGCTCAAGAATTACTTTGATTTTATACTAGAGGTAGGATAACTCCGAGGATCACAATGAAAGTAGACATTAGGAAAGCCTAAGATTCTGTTTAGTGGATTTTTTTGGAAGCTGTACTGCATGAGTTAAAATTTCCAAAAAAAATTCGTTTATTGGATAATGATGTGTGTTAAAACTGCTTCTTACTAAATTTTGCTAAATGACTATCCTTGTGGTTTTTTTAAAGGGAAATGTGGTCTTCGACAATGGGATCTCTTATCCCCTTTCTTGTTTATTATTTGCATGGAATTTTTTTCTAGATTACTGAGGAAACGAACTGATGTAGGAAACTTTAACTACCACCCTAAGTGTGGAAAATTAAAGATGACCCATCTTTCTTTTGCTGATGATCTACTTTTATTTTCACTTGGGCATGTAATGTCAATTGAAATTTTAAAGAATACTTTGTTTGAATTTCAAAAGTACTCAGGCCTTGCAATCAGTCCCCACAAATCATCTATATTTTTGGCACGAGTTTAAGGTGTAGATAGTGTTGATATTATAAATGTTGTGGGGTTTGTAGAGGGAACCCTTCCGGTGAGATCTTTTAGAATTCCCTTAGCAGCCTCAACAGTTAAAGCTAGAAATTATGACATGCTATTTAATAAACTAACTGATAAAATCAAATACTAGAATTCTAATGTTTTGTCTTATGCTGGTAAACTGGAATTAATAACATATGTTATTCAGGGAATTTGATGTTTTTTGTTAATGGTGTTACCAATTCCTACAATAGTAGTAAATAGGATAAATAGCATAAATAGCATTTGTAGAACGTTCTTATGGGGTTCTAAAACCCTATTGGTTTCATGGGATATAATATGTTATGACAAAAAAACATGGGGGTCTTGGATTGAGAAAACTTGATACTTGGAAGAAAGCTCTGCTATAAAAAATAATATGGGATAGCCACATGAAAAAAGAATGTTTATTGGTAAAATGGATTAATGAATACTGGTTAAAAGGGGCTTCTATTTGGGTGGCAGTGGCTGGTAGTAACATGTCTAAATTACAACGGACTGTGGCTGACCTAAAAGATGAATTGATACAAATATATGGTGGTCTTGAACAGACTATCGCTGGTTTAAACTTGATAATGAAACCAAATGGGATAAATACTTCAAAATTGTATTATCTAATGCATTCCCCTTTGAGGATTTCTAATTTACAATTTAAAGAACTGTGGGAATCGTACATTCCACCTAAAGTTTCATGTATAGGATGGCTGAATGCGTGGAATTGGTTAGCCACAAAAGACTGATTCTTCTTTGGTCATGGTGAATTTGAGGGCATATTGTGTATTAATAATTTGGAAAATGTTAAACAAATTTTTTGGGAATGTTCATTTTCAAGAGCCATTTGGTATAGAATTGAGAATATATGTGGATGGAAAATAAGGAGAAACTCACTAGATAATGTTTTAATAGATATTAAACTTAATAGGCAGGTGGTGTAAAAAAGAAAAAGATTTTAAAGTTGATTATACTTACTACTTTGTAGAGCACGGAATCAATGTATGTTTGGTGGAAAGAGGATCTCTATAGATGGGCTGTTAAAATTATTTTTCCTGAATGTATATAGATTTGGAAGAAAAATTGACATTAATGGAATTGTCTTAGATAGTTAGACTAATTGAATTGCAGGTCATTATTACTTACCTTGTTTGTGATACTGATTTTGAATTTATGTGGCTTTATGAATTAATGTTTTGATTTTTGGAATAGAAACTGCTAGGTGTGTCAAGTTGTTTGCAGGGCTGTTCCTTGAAGATGTAGGATATAAGTACACGGGTGCTAATGCGGTAGCCAAAGCTACACCACCATGCGCTGAATACTTTAGCTAAGGAAAACTTAAAGGTTTTGTGAAGAAGATAGAAGAAGTTAAGACAAAAAGCTAAAACACAATTAGATGTTATTGGAATGATTTTATTCCAAAGAATTTTGGGAAGCCTCAAAGAATGCAGTCATCTAGAGATAAGTCAGAGATGTTTTCATCTTTAAGATTTATAAAGCCACGTGTTCATTATTATTTTTGGGGACTTGCCTTTTGCCTTTGTGCTGTTTTGATTGTTTACTTGTAGGTATCTGACTGCCATATTGGTTTGGAGCACGTTGGATGTTTCTTCCTCTCAGGCTGTTAATACTTGCACAAGCTATGAAGGTAGATTATATAGGCTGATGGTTGGAATATCTGACTGGCCCAGTGTATTGGAGTACAATGGATATTTTCTTCCTCTGATGTTGTTAATACTTGAACAAGTTATGAAGAAAGATGATATATGCTGATGGATGAGGTTTTCGTATATGAATACATTGTATGTTTTCTTGTTCTGAGGCTGTTAATACTTGTAATAAAAAAACTATATTGTAAGACAATAATATGTGGATGGCCGGGGTATGCCCTGTGTAGTTGTAACTTTTAATATAGGTCATTCGCCGATGGATTCTGTTGGTGACCATTTATTTATTTTTATATTTCCACCCTGATGGGTGGATTAGGATGAATAGGTGCTCGCATATTGATGACTTGCTGAAGACTTACCTAAGCAACTTCCAATAGGCTGTTTCCAGGGTGGAGTTTGATGGGTTGAAGAAGTACTTGGACAAAGTGTTATGTCAGTTTGCCTAACTGACCTAAGCAACAAATAGTTTTCTCCAGGATGGAGATTGTATGTATTAGATAGATTATAGTAATAGTTAGGTTGTGGCTGATTATATCACTGATAGGATTCTAAATTTTTGTACCGCATCATCTCTAATTGAAAAGAGCATTTTTTATTGTAATAAAAAATTTACCTTTACCGATAAAAAAAAATTCAATGAAATAGGAAATGTGGCATCATTTCCTCCCTACAACACTCATTTCTCAAATACCAAATTGCAACCATTTTATTGCCGGAATTGCGAGAAGAGGGAGAGAGAAATAGAGAGAGATCAAGGGAGAAGCAGTACCCATCTTCATCAAGCCGTCGTTGCCGTTGTTCTTCACCAGTGAGTTCCACTGCCACCGAAAATTGAATGCCGCCCATCTCACAGCCCCTGTTCATCGTCATTGAAGCTCTCACCAGAAAAGCTCCATTGAAGACGAAGAACCTCACAAAACAACCATTCTTATCGTCAAAATGACACTCAAAGCTCGCTGCCATCATCGCCGGAATTTATTGAGAGTCTGATGCTGCAAATCGAAGAAGATGTAGGAATATGCACCTGATGGCTGAAAATAATAATAGAAATATACGGGGAAATCGAGGCTCGTGTAAAACACGATTTTCTTAAAACAAATAATGCCCATCACTCTAGGTGCTTAGTGAATATATGTGACACTTGTTTCCCAGGATACAACGGTAAAAAGCAACAGTATAGCACAAAATCTTGCTTTAACGAACCGAGATATTGTTCTTAATATCACCGGAGTATGAACGAAAAATAGCAGAATATTTGGGCAAAAGAATGTGGCAAATTACCGAAAAATATCTGTATATTTTTTCCACTCAAAGTTTGTGTTTCTTGTTATCCTTGTGTTATTCTTGTGTTTCTTGCAACACATAAAAATACTATTTATAGTATTCAAAAAATGACTGTTTGAGTGTGGCCATAAAGACCCATAAATGGTGTTGACCGTAATCGGAAAAAGTCTGAATTAATTGCATTAATTCAGGTTTTTAATTTTCAAAATGTGTTGTAACTATAGAGATTTTAGAATCTCAGCAGGCCTGAAAAATGTCTCTCAGGATCCTTAGCGTGAATCCTTAGCCTCTCAGAATTTTTAGTCTGTATCCTTAGCCTCTCAGGATCCTCTCAGGACCATTTTCAGGACTATTCTGATTATAGGACTATTCTCAAGATAATCTCAGGATAAGGATGAACTATTCCTAGGATTAGGATCGAGTATCCTCAGGATCAGGATGAATTATCCTTAGGATCAGGATAAACTATCCACAGGATAAGGATATCCTTAGGATCAGGATGAATTATCTTCAGGATCTGGATAAACTATCCTCAGGATCAGGACGAACTATCCTCAAGATCTGGATGAACTATCCTCAGGATCATGATATACTCAAGATCGGGATAGACTATTCTCACGATAGCCTTAGGATAATCCACCTTTGTTACATCAAACTTAAAAACACAATTTGTCATTCACCCAATATCGGAATTGGGCAAGTAATATACCAAATCGAAGTTCTCTTCAATCGAGGAGCACAAATTCACAAATTCCAACAATCCCCCACATGAATTGAAATTTATACAGATACCAAAAGGTTTTTGGTGATATATATCGAAGTTAGTAGCTTGGCAAAGGATAGGTAGGTGTTACCCTTTGAACCTTCCCCTGTGAAAATACACTTACTTTACTAATTGAATAGTAGATGTGATATCTTTGAACTATCAACCATGACTGTAAACGATGGTGTAATTCACAGAAGTTCTTCCTAACAACTCTCAGTTCTCATGATTATGTTCGTTTTGGCCATGAACATCCGCCTGGTTCTGCAAGAGTTTCTAGGAATATGCCTTATAATATTCCCTTCGAAGCGGCCCCACTTCTCTCTCACATAGGTGATTCTTTTGAGAGTTTATCTAAGTCTCCTCAAATCATTAATAGCCATTTTGCTAATCCTCACAACACTTCACTGTAACATCTTTTAGGCAATGGGTATTTTAGGGTTTAATTAGATTATCCCCCACAAAACAGTAATTTTGAGTTAGACAATTTGGTTGTCCTTTTGAACCTAATTCTTGGGATCTCCAATCATTTAGGTAAGATTTTCCTTTATCTCTACTCATTTTTCTAAGGCTTTAAGACCCATTCCTCAAGATGACGACAAAACTAACTCTCTATTTAACCCTTTAGTTAAAGGATCTACTATGTTATCTTTAGACCTTACATAGTCTATTGTGATAACCCCAGTTGAGATTAGTTGTTTAATGGTGTTGTGTCTATGACAAATATGTCTAGACTTACCATTATATAAATTATTTTGTGCCCTACCAATTGCTGATTGACTATCACAGTGAATGCAATTTGGTGGCACCGGTTTTGTCCACTTTGGAATATCTTCTAAAAAATTTCTAAGTCATTCGGCTTCTTACCACACTTATTTAGAGCAATAAACTCAGATTCCATGGTGGATCTTGCTATCACCGTTTGTTTAGAAGATCTCCAAGATATGGCTGCTCCTCCTAAAGTGAAGACGTATCCACTTGTAGACTTTGAGTCCTTTATGTCAGATATCCAATTAGCATCGCTATAACCTTCAATTACAGCCGGATATCTAGTATAATGCAGTCCATATTCTCACGTATGGCTGAAGTATCTAAGTACTCTTACAATAGCTTTTCAGTGACACTCACCCGGATTACTACTGTATCTACTTAACTTGTTTACGGCGTAGGCCAAGTCCGGTCTTGTACAACTGGTTAAGTACATTAGACTGCCTAATACTCTTGAGTACTCCACTTGACTCACACCTTCACCTTTATTTTTGGCTAGATGTTGGCTAGGATCTATCAGAGTTTTAGTAAAACTCGTATCGTTTTTGCTAAACTTCTCTAGAATCATATCCACATAATGAGTTTGACGCAAGATAATTCCATCTGATGTTTTATGAATTTTAATTCCAAGTATAACATCAGCTAATCCCATATCTTTCATGTTAAATTTGGAATTCAACATATTCTTTATGGACTTTACCATTTTATCATTACTTCCAATGATTAAAATGTCATCTACATAAAGATACATAATTATGTAACCATCTTCAGTGTCTTTTATATAAACGCATTTGTCACATTCATTAATTTGAAATCCATGTTCTAACATGGCATTATCAAATTTCTCATGCCATTGTTTTGGTGCTTGTTTCAAACCATATAATGATTTTACTAATTTGCACACCTTATTTTCTTGTCCCGGAGCTAGAAAACCCTCAGGTTGTTCCATGTAAATCTCCTCATCTAAATTACCATTTAGAAAGACAGTTTTCACATCCATTTGATATATTTCAAGATTTCTCAAAGCAAATATTGCTATGATTAATCTTAACGACGTAATTCTCGTTACAGGAGAATACATATCAAAATAGTCAAGACCTACTTTTTGTCTATAACCATTTATCACAAGTCTTGCCTTGTATTTATCAATGGTCCCATCCGCTTTCATTTTCCTCTTGAAAATCCACTTGTACCCTAATGGTTTACTTCACCGAGGGAGATCCACTAGTTACCAGTGTGATTTTGCAAAATAGAATTTACTTTACTTTGAATTGCTTCTTTCCGAAGAGGACCTTCGGAAGAGTTCATGGCTTCCTTTTGAGGTTCACTTTCGAGCATATAAGTTAGAAAATCCGGACCAAAGGATTTTTCAACTCGTGCTCTTTTACTACGTCTTGGTTCAACTTCTTTGTCATCTACAATTTCATTAATTGTAGGGTTTGCAAAACTAGGGTTAGCATGGCTAGGGTTTGCATGTTCTTTAGAAGTACTAGCCTCTTCATTTATTTCAACATTTGTTTTGCATGGAAATATATGCTCAAAAAATGAGGCATTTCTTGATTCCATGATCGTATTCTTATGTATATCATCAATTTAAGATTCATACACAAGAAATCGATAAGCACTACTGTTAAGTGCATATCCAAGAAATACACAATCAACAGTCTTAGGGCCTATTTTTACTTTCTTAGGTGGTGGAATTGCAACCTTAGCAAGACACCCCCACACTTTTTAGTATTTATAGGATGGTGTTCGACCTTGCCATAATTCATACGGACTTTTATCAATTTTCTTACGTGTTATCTTATTTAAAAGATAATTTACCGTTAACACCGCTTCCCCCCACATATTTTGAGGAAGCCCGGAATCTAGTAACATTGCATTCATCATTTCTTTCAATATTCTATTTTTCCGTTCCGCAACACCATTTTGTTGAGGTGAATAAGGTGCGGTAGTTTCATGCTTCATTTCGTGTTGTTCACAAAATTTGGCAAATGGAAAATCATACTCACCTCCCCTATCACTTCTCAACATTTTAATTTTCCGATTGAGTTGATTTTCAACCCTATTTTTATAAAGCACGAACTTGTCAAAAGCTTCGTCTTTACTTTTTAGAAGATATACAAAACAAAATTTTGTGCTATCATCTACAAAAGTGATGAAATATTTATTCCCACCACGTGTTTGTACACTTTTTAAATCGCACACATCCATGTGAATTAATTCAAGTGGTTCACTATTTCTTTCAATAGTTCAGAAAGATGACCGAGTCTTTTTCTCTTCTACACAAATCACACACTTATGATTTGTATCAATTTGGAATGTAGGAATACTATTCATATTCATTAATTTTCTTAACTAATTAAAATTGACATGTCCCAAACGACCATGCCACGTAATAGACGACTCAATCAAATAAGAAAAAGATGAAGCAATTTTATTCATATTTTCCTTGATCATCATTACATTGAGCTTAAAAAGCCCATCACATTCATAGCCTTTTCCGACATACACTCCATTCTTGGATAAAATAATTTTATCCGCCCCTATTACAATTTTGGACCCACGTTTGTTCAATAAAGATCCAGACACCAAATTCTTACGAATTTCCGGTACATACAAAAGATCGTTCAGAGTTAACTCCTTATCGGAGGTAAATTTCAGCACTACTTTCCCTTTGTCCTTGACATCGGAAGTGACTGAATTTCCCATGTAGAGTTTTTCTTCATGGACATTTTCATCAAGAAAATTAAACAATTCCTTGGAAGAACAAGTATGACGGGTTGCACCCGTATCGAGCCACCATTCACGTGGGTTTGAGCCCACCATATTTACCTCGGACAAAACAGCCGAGAAATGCTTCTCATCTTAGTTGACCATATTTGCTTGGTCTTTCTTCGGCTTTCTACATTGAGCCGTCTTATGATCGGGCTTTTCGCAATTGTAGCAAGTCCCGATAAATTTCTTTTACAATCATTCTTCTTCGGACCCAAATTCTTGGTCGAAGGGTTTTCTGACCCTTGGCCATGTTCAACAACATTAGCTTTGGGCTCAGAGGCACCATTTCTTTTGCTTGACCTCTTGTTGTTCTCTTCAATACGAAGACGGACAACAAATTCCTCCACCGTCATCTCCTTTCTTTTGTGGGTAGGGTAGTTTTTAAAATCTTTCCATCCGAAGGGTAGCTTGTCGATGATGGCAGCCACTTGGAACGACTCACTAATCACCATCCCTTCCGCATGGATATAAAAAATAATGACCTGTAGCTCCTGTACTTAGCTAACAATAGGTTTAGTATCCACCATTTTAAAATCAAGAAACTTACTTACAAGAAATTTCTTTGTCCCGCCATCCTCCATCTTATATTTTTTCTCAAGAGTTTCCCACAACTCTTTTGTCGTCTTAATCCCAAGGTACACGTTGTATAGTGCGTCGGATAGGCTGTTGAGAATATATATTTCTTGGAAAGAAAATCCAAGTGATTCCATGCTTCTTGGGCAAGCACGGATTGATCGTCAGGTTCGGCGGGAAGAATGAGAGGATCTTCCCTTAAGAATCTTGCCAAGTTGAGTGTGGTTGAATAAAACAACATCTTTTGCTGCCACCTTTTGAAGTTCATCCCAGTGAACTTCTCTGGCTTGTCGTGGTGGTGAACTGGAATTGTCAACGAAGGAACTAGAACATCGAACCAACAAAAGTGGAAGCGGAGGCTGGAGTAGTGGGAGCCGCCGGGGTAATGTCATTCGTCATTGTTGGGTTTTTATCAGCCATCTTGAAAGATTATTTGTTTTAAGACTGTAGGAATATGCACCTGATGGCTGAAAATAATAATAGAAATATACGGTAAATCGAGGCTCATGTAAAACACGATTTACTTAAAATAAATAATGCCCCTCACTCTAAATGCTTAGTGAATATATGGGACACTTATTTCCCAAGATACAACGATAAAAAGCATCGATATAGCACAATATCTTGCTTAAATGAACTGAGATATTGTTCGTAATATCACCGGAGTATGAACAAAAAATAGCAGAATATTTGGGCAAAAGAAGATAGGGGAATAATTGTATCTATAAGCATCTAGTACACAATCAAATGCCATGTATACATCTCCTAATATCATGCAAGTCTATGAATGTAATATCATCTAATCAACCACCCACACAAAATCAATGAACATAAGATCAAATCAATGAGTCAAGATCCTCACTAGGAAGTGCATAGCTCAACTTTCAAGTGTATGAGGTTCACTCAATCATCACACAAAATACATTTACTTCCATAGGTTTGGCATGAGTCTCAAATTCACCACCACTTAAGTGACAATTTATTCACACATCAATGAGGACTTTCACAAGGTTGTAGTGTTGGCTCTTTGGTAGGGAAGGGAAAATATGGATCAAAGTGACTAAGTATGATTAGTAAAGCACATAAGGAATCATATGAGATCATTCTCAATCTTCATGCTAATAGCACTTACTTCTTCATGCACTTTTCTAATCAACACTTTTCGTAAGCAATTATTTCCCTTTTTCTCAAATTGTGATCATACTCACAACACAAAGATCAACCTTGTTCATGACTTCACTTGCACTTTTCTCTTTCAATTCCATGCTACTTGATTATCTTTCCACTTTAGCAACCAATTTCTTCATCATCTCACCACCTTCCTTCCTTCTTTTCACTCTACTAATCACACGGACAAGAGAGTTCCATAAAGGAAGGAAGTATGGCTTCAAGTATGGTTAGCCAAAGGAAAGGTCTATAGGCACAAATATGGCAAGCAATGGATAAAATGTCAAAGGTAGGAAAATTTAGGCCAAGTGACTCAATACATATCAAAGATGGCTTCAAATCATTTTTTGCAAACTCATCATCTTGTATGGTCTCAAACAAGACTCAAGCCAAATTCTAGAGTAAAATGTACAATGTGGATCTCTCAACAAAGAAAATATCATCCATTTAAGATTAAAACGGGCATATAAGGCTCAAACCTCAAGGGTATAGGTGATCATGACTCAAATCATCTCAAACATGCTCATATCATCAATTTATCAAGTATCAACGAATCAAATACAATATAAACAAAGCATGAATCAAATGATATATGCACTACACTTAACATGCACTATCAACATCATCCATACAACAATAAGCATATCTCATGCAATAATTACCCTAAGCTAGCAACAATGGCAATGTATATCAAGCCAAAAACAAATCATCAATCTAAGCACAAGGTCTAAACATCATCAAAGCACCAAGAATCTACATAAGCATGCATTGAAAATAAGATTTGAAAAACGAACACACCCCCAAACTTTTTTGGATCATGAATCCTAAAAGTTTGGCAAAAGTAATGAAAAGATAATTTGCAATGCTCAATCAAACCAAATACTTCAAGAATCACAAACAAATTCAAGGACAAAGTGCTCCAAATAGAGAAAAGACACAATACCTCACCATGGAAGATAATGAATCCATGAGAACATCCCTTGGAAGATGGGCACCTACAAAAACAAAAATGCTAATCAACAAAAACAACAAGAAAGGATGGTGTTGATAAAAGGATCTAAGCTTGAGATAAGCTTGAGGATTAGAGAAGAACCAAGTATAAACAGGCAAGAAGGTATAAGCTGCTCGCCTATGTGCTCACCAGGCTGCTCGCCCACGTGCTCGCTCGAGGTTAGAGGTGTCAAAGCAACAAGCCTACGTGGCCTTTCCCCAGTTGCTCGCACC
>JAPKLY010000120.1:845068-899013 GCA_026898435.1 Prunella vulgaris
TATTGTTTGAGTGATTTTCTACGTATAATTAGCCACATAAATCTTTCAGTTACATAAATTGCTCAACAGATGGGTTGCCTCCCATCTAGCGCTTAGGTTAACGTCCCTTAGCCGGACGACACTTATAGCTCACTCAAGGTGGATCAAAGTCAAAGAGTCTCAATCGACTTGTAACTTCCTTAGGCATTGAGTTATGATAATGCTTGAGGCAATGTCCATTAGCATAAAAGAGCCCCCCCTTATCATTTGTATGCTCATACCATCCACTAGCAAAACAATTAGAAATTGTGAAAGGTCCACTCCACTTGGACTTCTATTTTCCGGGGAACAACTTAAGCCTTGAGTTGAATAGGAGAACTTGATCAAACATCTTGAAAGACTTCTCCTTAATGTTGGCATCATGCCACTTCTTTGTCTTCTCTTTGAATATCTTTGCATTTTCATAGGCTTCATCCCTAAACTCATCTAACTCATATAGTTGCAAGAGCCTCTTCTACCCACATAATGTCTCATCAAAGTTAAACTTCTTGGTAGCCCAATATGCCTTGTGCTCTAGTTCAATGGGCAAGTGGCAAGGCTTCCCATAAACGATTTGGTATGGAGATAGGATCAAAGGAGTCTTAAAAGCCATACGATAATTCCAAAGAGCATCGTCTAACTTCAAAGCCTAATCTTTTCTATTTTCCCTCACGATCTTTTCAAGGATGAACTTGATTTGGCGATTAGAGACCTCCGCCAATCCATTAGTTTGAGGGTGGTAGGCCGTCGACACCTTGTGCTTGACATCGTACTTCACAAGAAGGTTTGCCAACACCTTATTAACAAAGTGAGTACCCCCATCACTAATTAAGGATTGAGGAACACCAAACCTAGCAAAGATGTTTTTCCTCAAGAACTCCATGAAAACTCTAGAATCATTTACCTTAGTGGGGATTGCTTCCATCCACTTTGAAACATAGTCAACCGCCAAAAGAATGTACACATAGCCATGAGAAGGTGGGAAGGGTCCCATGAAATCAATGCCCCAAACATCAACTACTTCCACTTCTTGAAAAACATTTAAAGGCATTTCATCTCTTCTTGACAAACCTCCCACTCTTTGACAACGATCACATTTAGTAACAAACATATGACAATACTTAAAGATTGAAGGCCAATAGAAGCCCGATTGGAGTACCTTTGCGGCCATCTTGGTAGACCCGAAGTGACCCCCCACAAGGAAGTGAATGGCAATGTGTCATCACACTCTCAATCTCCTCATTTGGAATGCACCTCCTAATGATAGAATCCACACATCTATGGTACAAGTAAGGATCATCCCAAATATAATTGTGAACTTCCTTGTAGAATCTCTTCCTAGCATTAGAATTCATACCATAAGAAAGGGCTCCACTAGCCAAGAAATTTGCAAAGTCCGCAAACCAAGGGGCTTCATCCTCCATCTTCCAAATGCTAGTACCCTCCAATCTAAAAAGCTTCTCATCCGAAAAACTCTCAAGTATTTTCTCCTTCTCTTCCCTTGCATCATCCCCTTGTACAAGTCGTGACAAGTGGTCGGCTATGACGTTCTCACTTCCTTTCTTATCGTGGATCTCTAAATCAAACTCTTGGAAAAGTAGCACCCATCGTATCAACCGAGGCTTGGAATCTTTCTTCGTCATCAAGAGCATTATAGCCGAGTGATCCGTATAAACTACGGTCTTCGTCCCCACAAGATAGGGATGAAACTTTTCCACCGCATAAACTATAGCTAGAAGTTCCGTCTTGGTTGTCGTGTAATTCAATTGGGTAGACGAGAATGTTTTGGATGCATAGTAGATGTCATGGAATTTCTTCTCACGAAGTTGGCCTTGCACCACTTCCATCGCATAGTCACTCGCATCACACATGAGAACAAAAGGTTCCTTCCAATCGGGTGTGATGAGGATAGGTGCGCTCACCAATGTCTCCTTTAGCAACCTAAAAGATGTTAAACAAGAATTATCAAACTTGAAAGACACATCTTTCTCAAGTAATCTAGATAAAGGCTTTGAGAGTTTAGAGAAATCCTTTATAAATCTACGATAAAAACCTGCATGACCAAAAAACGATCTTACTCCCTTCTCGTTGATGGGTGGAGGCAACTTCTCAATAGCTACTACCTTTGCTCGATCCACTTGCAAGCCTTTGGAAGAGATATATATGGTGTCCTAAAACAATTCCTTCCTTTACCATGAAGTGGCATTTTTTCTAATTTAGCACCAAGTTAGCTTCTTCACATCTAATCAACATTTTTTCAAGGTTAGTCAAGCAAATATCATATGAATCACCGAAGACACTAAAATCATCCATGAAAACCTCCATAATATGCTCAATCAACCCATGTAAAATCGACATCATTAACCTTTGAAAAGTGTAGCTCTTCATCATTGAGCTTCAAGGTAAGCTTTCCCATGTTGACATCAATAACCGCCCTTGCGGTAGATAGGAAGGGTCTTCCCAAGATGAGAGGGATATCCTTATCCTCTTCCATATCAAGAACATAGAAATCCATCGGGAAGATGAAGCTCTCAACCTTCACAAGGACATCTTCTACAAATCCGTTGGGAATGGTAGTGGATCCATCCGTCAATTGCAATGTTGTAGAGGTTAACTTCAAGTGTCCTTGATCCAAAATCTTGAATATAGATAATGGAATCAAGTTGATACTAGCCCCAAGATCACAAAGGGTATTCCGAATTACTCCATTCCCCATATCACAAGCAATAGTAAAACATCCCGGATCCTTCATCTTTGGAGGTAACTTCCTTCTCAACACATCACTACACTCCTTTGTCAACTTGACCGTCTTGGGCTCATCAATCTTCCTCCTCTTAGCTAGCAAGTCTTTTAAGAAGTTAGCATAACTAGGCATTTGTTCTAGAACATAATACAATGGAATGTTAATGTACAACTTCTTGAAGACCTCCAAAAATTTGCTAAACTTCTCATCTAGCTTCTTCTTTGCAAAACGTTGAGGATATGGAATGGGTACCACAGTTTTGGGTACCCCCCCACTCATCTACTTCCACTTTATTCTTTTTCTCCCTTTCTTCTCTAGCCTTCTTACATCTAGGTATTTCTCTTCTTTCCTCTTCATGTCCACCCTTCTCTCCTTCTTCCACAATCCCTTCTTCAACCATACTCTCCACTTCCCTTTCATTCACATCACCTAATGGAATAGCATATTCCATACCAACTCCATCATCTAAGTTCTCACCATTTTCCTCTTCTACCCCCTCTTCACAATCCTCATCACAAGTAGGCATTTTAGGCCCCTCATACCTTCTCCCACTCCTCAACTCTATAGCTTTGTAACCCTCTCTAGATTTAACTTGGATTTGAGAAGACTTACCTTCAAGAGCTTGGCTACATGACTTGGTCAATTGACCCAATTGAATCTCCAAACTCTTGATTTGATCTCCATGAGTTTTAAAAATTTGATCAAACTTCATGTTTGTCTCCTCAAAGTGCCTTTCATCTTCCCTTCTCATATCTTCTAGTTGCTTGACTATATGAGATAGAGTGTCATTGATGTAGCTTGAAGGAGATTCTTTTTTATGATAAGGTATAGAAGATAATAAATTGTAGGAGGGTGTGTCTTGATATGGGTAGTTGTGATGGTAGAAATCTTGATTTGAGTATGGGTAAGGGTGACATGTGTAAGATCTAGAAGGAAGAATGTGTTGTGGAGAATACGAGTAGTAGTTGTATTCGGCCATCTTCAAGTTGGCACAATCCTACAAAAATAAGAAAGTATCAACACTCACCAAGAATAATTAAACACCAATGTAGAAAACAAGAAAAACAATGTAAACAACAAACCCAACTCAACAAAGTAATCGTTTCCCCGGCAACGGCGTCCAAAACTTGTTTGCCTATTTCATGTATGCTTCACGCAAGTGTACGTGGACGTTGTGGCTTAGGCAAGTTGACTAAGTAATAAAATATCAAATACAGGGAAAAGATGTGATATTAAGCAAGTAATTGTTGTTTACAAAAGTAATAGCTAGGAGAACAAGAAAAGGTTCTTGGATTCTATCTACTTCTCAACAAAGAATAGTAAATTCTAACTATCACCCTTTTACAAGTGAGCAAGTGTGTGGGAGATGTGCATTGGAGTAATCCTACTATGGTTCATCTACTATCCTATCAATCCTAGCATGCAAGATCCCTTGATGTCTTAATCAAGCCTAAGTGCTCTATCAAGCTCCTAAATCTCTCTACAATACCCAATACTCGATTTAATATGTCTTAGCTTCTAAACAATTCTCATTGACATAAAAACATTAATACAAACACTTGGTAGACACAAAATTTAATTAAGAACATCCATGAATTAACTCAATTATCATGTGTTGCTAACTCACATAGGATCAAAATATCCAATTGATTATACCAAACATACAAACAGATCATCAAATTAGAGAATTAATCAATCAAGATCACTTAATCAAGCATGGGATTAATAGAACACTAAACTACACCATAGTATTCATACACCAATGCAATGATAAATTAGCTCAAGGCTAATTGGGAATTCAAATCAACAATTAAGAAAGTAAACATCATCATTAAGACTAAATTGAAAGAAAATTACAAGAATCTTACCAATTAAGAAGTAATTGAAATACTCTCCTTCTACCTTGAAATGCTAACTTGTGATCCGGAACTCCAAATGCAAAAAATGAACCTTACAAATATAGCTAATAACGAGACTAATATATTAGAATAAATGGATTGAAGATCTAATGGTTGGATTACAAGTAATTGAAGAGAGAAGTATGAAGATTAACGAAAACTCTCTAAGTAACTTCCTAATCTCTGTCTAAAACTTTCCTAAGAAAATAGAATGATCAAAAGTCCCTCCAAAATCTGCTCCTTGGAGTATTATTAGTGCCAACAATGCTTAGACCAAATTACCCCTCATTAAATGCTCGAAAAGACGAAGTTGCCTTTAATTTCATGAAAATCCGAACTGGCGCTCGGACATGTGAAGGCTGGCGCTCGGACATGTTGGTCGAGCAGCCACCGAATGATGATCGAGCGGCTAGAATTTTGGTGTCCAGATATTTTTAGCTGGACATCTTCACACGGGCGCTCGGACACAGTGGAGTCAACACTCGGTTAATGCTGTTCTCCGATGTCTATTTTTTACTTTTTCGTTTTTGATCCCATGACTCGTCCAAGCTTCCTAGGGTCTTCCTTTGAGTCATTTAAGCTTCCCCATGTGCTGGGATCACATCATCTCATCCCCTATAATCTTGAATTCCTTATTTTTACTCGATTTCACCTATAAAACATACATTCCTTCCCAAAAAGGGTTAATAACACAATGTATAGCATATTATGCTCAATAATGAACATAAACCAATTAATATCATGCTAAAATAGATACAGTATGATGCAATTATGACCCTAATCATACCTAACGCCGAGTGCATACATCCTATAGTATTCAAATTTGAGTCAAAATACTGCATTCAGTGCAGAAAACTTGGCAATTCTATCAGAACGTGTCCACCAGTTGAAACTTGGGAGGAGAGAATAGAGAAATATCTCAAAAAGGAGGAGGAGAATAGGAAAAATAAAGAGGAGGGGTAAGGGTCGAATGGATGAAGAAGGATTTAGAAAGGTTGGAGGAAAAAAAGTGATAGAAAAAAAAAGAGGAATGGAAGGTAAATAATAGAGGTATGGAAGACAAGAACGAAGGAAAAAAAAGGGGGTAGATTTGATATTTTAAGGGAGGAAGAGGGGGATAAAAAGAAATACAATAAGGAACTAGATATAGAATCAAAAGAGCAGGAACAAAATGAAAAAATAGGGGTAAAAAATGAGGAGTTGAGAGGGAGCAGGAAAATAGGGGCTAAAGATAAAGATATTGGTGACCAAACAAACAAAGAGCTTAAAAATGGAAAAGGGTAGTGAAGTTACTTTCTGTGAAAGAGGGAAAAATTCTTAAAAAGGTTAGTAGGGGACCAAGAAGGAAACAGACTGTAAGATCATCGATGGAGGAAAATGCAGCAATAAATGAGGAGTCCAAGGAGTGGGCAAAAAAAGGAGATAAAGGGGAAGACTCGACGGGAAATAGTGAGGATTATTCGTCGGAATTGGAACTATTTGTGTCTAGTAAATCGGGGAATAAAGACCCTATTAAAAGAAGAAGAAAGGTAGGCAAAAGAAAGAAAAAATGAAGGGTCGAAGGCAACAACATATAAATTATGATGCAAACAAAATTGAATATATGGAAGAGGATGAAGCTGAAGAATTCAGCTCCATGGAGTAAAGATGATTAAATGCATATACGGTACATTTAATGGTTTTTGTTTCCATGACTATTTATTTTAATGATTGCATAAGTAATATGTGGTTTTTGATGAATTGTTTGGATGGGGTAAGCTTTCTTTTATATTGATTTATGTGTATGATACTGATAGTATTGATTGATTGGCAGTATGTACATTTAATAAGGGTCTTTTTAGGCTGTCTAGGTAAAGATGGCTATAATTTGTGGAAAATGGAATGTATGTTGTGGAAACTATTTTATATGTGGCTGGATTTTTATGGACACCTTAGGATATGGTGTTACTATATGCTCTTGGTTTGGTAAAATAAGAACAGTAGGTGGAATTCATTGAAAAATTAAAAAGATTATAAAGGAAAAGAATATCAATGTATTTGGGTTCATTGAAACAAAACTGAAAATTGATGATGTAGAAGGTATAATTGATAAGAATTTTGAAGGTTGGAGTAGAGCTCATAATTTTGATTTGTGTAGGGATGGGAGAATTTTAGTAATTTGGAACAAGTCAAAGGTTAATTGCTCAATTTATCATATAAACGAACAGGTTATGCACTTTAAAGTGAAATGTTTGATAACTAGAAATATGGTTTTGTGTTCGTTTATCTATGGTAGAAATACAATGGTACTAATAAGAAGTTTGTGGGAAAATCTATTTCAAATAAATGATGAATTAGATATTCCATGGATATTGGCTGTGGGTTTTAACAGTGTTCTAAAATCTGAAGAAAAAATGGGGAGGGGAGGGGGGGCAAAATATGGTTGTAGATTTCCAAAACTGTGCGACTACTATTGGTTTAGATGATGTAATTTCTACAGGTTGTTTCTATACTTGGAATAATTATTATGTTTGTAGTAAATTAGATAGAGTTATGGTGAACAATATTTGGAGGGAAAAGGGGTGGAATGTTCATACTGAATTTCTTTCACACAGGATTGAATCAGATCATTCTTGTGCCATTACTAATATATTTAATTATGAAATTAAAGGAAAAAAGCCTTTTAGATTCTTTAACATGTGGAAAATTTATAATGATTTTATGGATATAGTTTGGGATAATTGGAATACGGGTATTAGAGGCACAAAACAGTTTATTTTGTGGAAAAAACTTGAAATACTTAAATGACCTCACAAAGATCCGGTGGAAAAGCAACCCCTTTCCTAGTTGTTTTTGGGCATGCCATAATGTAGAGGATGAGACCCAGGGCTTAAACCAAAAACTCTTTATGCATATTAGTGAAAGGGTAATAAGAGCTTAAAACTATTTAACAAATTTGCAGTTGCAATGTTTGGAAAATGGGAATACTAATGTGTTAAATAAGGAAATAAGATCTTTAAAAATTGAGTTAAAAAATTTGAAATATGCTGAAACTAGTTTCTTAAATCAAATGATTGAATCAAAATATGCTTTGAATCAAGACACAAATTCTAAACATTTTCATAAAATCATTATTAAGAACAAGAAAAGGAGCCATATTGTGTTTTTGAAAGTGGGGGATGGCTATACAAAATCCTTTGATAATATGGCTGAAAATTTTGTGAATTTCCATGATGGGTTACTAGGTGCGGAACGGGTGGTTGAAAATTTTGATTATAACTTATGTAACCTAGGGTATTGTGTGGATGATTAATTGAGTTGTGACTTGATAGCTGATGTTACTGAAACTGAAATAAAAAATATGCCTTATGGGACATAGGGGATGATAAATCCCCTAGGCATGATGGTTACTCTACTGACTTTTTTTAAAACCTGCTGTAATGTAATAAAAACTGATTTCATTAAAGTTGTTAAAGAGTTTTTTTTTATAGTAGAAAGTTATTAAAGCAGTTTAATTGTACGTTTTTAACTTTAATTCAAAAGAAAAAACATGATTCATGTGTTGAGGATTTTAGACCAATAGCATGTTGCAATGTTGTGTATAAAACTATTTCAAATATATTGGGAGGTGTATTACCTCTTTCAGTAGATAAAGCTCAAGGAGCTTTTATAAAATGTAGATAAATTTCTGATAACATATTTTTAGCTCAAGAATTACTTAGACTTTATACTAAAGGTAGGATAACTCCGAGGATCACAATGAAATTAGACATTAGGAAAGCCTATGATTCCGTTTCTTGGATTTTACTGCATGGGTCAAAATTTCCGAAAAAAATAAAAAATCGTTAATTAGATAATGATGTGTGTTAAAATTGCTTCTTACTCAATTTTGCTAAATGGCTATCCTTGTGATTTTTTAAAAGAGAAATGTGGTCTTCGACAAGGAGATCCCTTATCCCCTTTCTTGTTTATTATTTGCATGGAATTTTTTTCTAGATTACTGAAGAAACGAACTGATGTAGGTAACTTTAACTCGAATTAACGTCTAACTCCAAAGTCAACTCCGGACTCAACTCTGACAAATCAACAAAGTCCTTCCACAAGGAAATATTAATTCGAAATAAGGCTCAATGCACTCGAATTAACGTCCAACTCCAAATTCAACCTCGGACTCAACTCTGACAAATCAACAAAGTCCTTCCACAAGCAACATTAATTCGAAATAAGGCTCAACGCCCTCAAATTAACGTCCAACTCCAAAGTCAACTCTGGACTCAACTTCGACAAATCAACAAAGCACTTCCAACAAGGCAACGTTAATTTGAAATAAGGCTCAACGCCCTCGAATTAACGTCCAACTCCAAAGTCGACTTCGGACTCAACCCTGGACTCAACACTGACAAATCAACAAAGTCCTTCCACAAGGAAACATTAATTTGAAATAAGGCTCAACATCCTCGAATTAACGTCGAACTCCAAAGTCAACTCCGGACTTAACTCCGACAAATCGAACTCAACTCCGAAGATCAACAAAGTTCTTCCATAAGACAACGTTAATTCAAAATAAGGCTCAACACCCTCGAATTAACGTCCAACTCCAAAGTCGACATTGAACCAACTCCAAAAAATCCGCAAATCAAGTCAAGACCAAGTCAAGACTCGAAGAGAAGAATCAGATGAATTCATAGAGATTGGACCTATACAATCGCTTGATTTCTTTAAATTCACACAAATATAATTCTTTGTAATTTCTTTTCACATTATTAATAAAAAAGAGTCATTAATATTTGTGGAGAAAATTCGCATGTTACAGTAATGTCAGTTGACATTTTAAAGAATACTTTTGTATGAAATTGAAAAGTACTCAGGCCTTGCAATCAGTCCCCACAAATCATCTATATTTTTGGCAGGGGTTTATGGTGTAGATAGAGTTGATATTATTAATGTTGTGGGGTTTGTTGAGGGAACCCTTCCGGTGAGATATCTTGGAATTTCCTTAGCAGCCTAACCAGTTAAAGTTAGAAATTATGACATGCTAATTAATAAACTGACTGATAAAATCAAATTCTAGAATTCTAATGTGTTGTCTTAGGCGGGTAAACTGGAATTAATAAGATCTTTTATTCAGAGAATTTACTGTTTTTTTGATAATTGTGTTGCCAATTCTTAAAACATTAGTAAATAGGATAAATAGCATTTGTAGAAAGTTCCAATGGGGTTCTAGAACCCCATTGGTTTCACGGGATATAATATGTCATGACAAAAAATATGGGGGTCTTAGATTGAGAAAACATTATACTTGGAACAAAGCTCTGCTATAAAAAATAATATGGGATAGCCATGTGAAAAAAGACTGTTTATGGGTAAAATGGATTAATGAATACTGGTTAGAAGGGGCTTCTATTTGGGTGGCAATGGCTAGCAGTAACATGTCTAAATTACAATGAACTGTGGCTGACCTAAAAAATGAATTGATACAAATATATGGTAGTCTTGAACAGACTGTTGCTGGTTTAAACTTGATAAAGAAACCAAATGGGATAAATACTTCTAAATTGTATTAACTAATGCATTCCCCTTTGAGGATTTCTAATTTCAGGTTTAAAGAGATGTTGGAATCGTAAATTCCACCTAAAGTTTCATGTATAGGATAGCTAATTGCGTGGAACAGGTTAGCCATAAAAGACAAATTATTCTTTGGTCATGCTGAATTTGAAGGCATATGGTGTATTAATAATTTGGAAATGTTAAACACCTTTTTTGGGAATGTACATTTTCAAGAGCAATTTGGTATAGAATTGAGAATATATGTGGATGGAAAATAAAGAGAAACTCTCTAGATATGGTTTTAAAAAGATATTAAACTTAATAGGCAGGTTACTGTAAAAAAGAAAAAGATTTTAAAGTTGATTATACTTACTACTTTGTAGAGCACAAAATGAATGTATGTTTGGTGGAAAGAGGATCTCTATAGATGGGCTGTTAAAATTATTTTTCCTGGATGTATATAGATTTGGAAGAAAAATTGACATTAATGGAATTGTCTTAGATAGTTAGACTAATTGAATTGCAGATCGTTATTACTTGCCTTGTTTGTGATACTGATTTTTAATTTATATAGCTTTATGAATTAATGTTTTGGTTTTCGGAATAGAAACTGCTGGGTGTGTCAAGTTGTTTGCTGGGTTGTTCCTTAAAGCTACAAAACAGTGTGTTGAATCCTTTGGCTAAGGAAACCTTAAAGGTTTTGAGCAGAAGATAGAAGAAGTTGAGACAAAAAGCTAAAACACAATTAGATGTTATTGGAATGATTTTGTTGCAAGGAATTTTGGGAAGCCTCAAAGAATGTAGTCATTTGGAGATAAGTCAGGGATGTTTTCATCTTTAAGATTTATAAAGCCGCGTGTTCATTAATATTTCTAGGGACTTGCCTTTTGCCTTAGTGCTATTTTGATTGTTTACTTGTAGGTATATGTCTGCCCTATTGGTTTGGAGCACATTAGATGTTTCTTCCTCTCAGGTTGTTAATACTTGCACAAGCTATGAAGGAAGATGATATAGGTTAATGGCTAGAATATATGACTGGCCCAGTGTATTGGAGTACAATGGATATTTTCTTCCTCTGATATTGTTAATACTTGAACAAGCTATGAAGGAAGATGATATATGCTGATGGCTGGGGTTTTCGTATATGAATACTTTGTATTTTTTCTTGTTTTGAGGTTGTTAATACTTGTAATAAGAAAAAACTCTATTGTAATATGTGGATGACCGGGGTATGCCCTGTGTAGTTGTAATTTTTAATGTATGTCATTCGCCGAGGGATTCGGTTGGTGACCATTTCTTTGTTTTTAGATTTCCACCCTGATGGGTGGATTAGGGTGAATAGGTTCTAGCATATTGATGACCTGCTAAAGACTTACCTAAGCAACCTCCAATTGGTTGTTTCCATGGTGGAGTTTGATGGGTTGAATAAGTACTTGGACAAAGTGTTCTGCCTGTTTGCCTAAGTGACCTCCAGTTGGTTGTCCAATCTGTAGTTGGACAAAGTGTTTTGACAAGGTGGAAAATGTGCCTAAGCAACCTACAGTTGGTTTTCTCCAGGATGGAGATTGATGAATTTGTTTCGGATGAAGTCAAATTGTATGTATTAGATAGATCATAGTAATAGTTATCCTGCGGCTGATTGTATAATTGATAGGATCCTAAATTCTTGTACCGCGTCATCTCTATTTGAGATGAGCATTTTTTGATTTTAATAAAAAATTTACCTTTACTGATAAAAAAAAAAGTCAATGAAATAGGAAACGTGGCATCATTAATTCCTCCAACTCTCATTTCTCAACTACCAAATTGCAACCATTTTATCGAGAGAGAGAGAGAGAGAGAGAGAGAGAGAAGCAGTACCCATCTTCCTCAAGCCATCGTTGCCGTTGTTCTTCACTAGTGAGTTCCACTGCCACCGAAAATTGAGTGCCACCCATCTCACAGCCCCTGTTCGTCATCACAGTCCCTGGCCGTCCGGCTCTGTCTTATTAATTCAGTTATCTCCTCGTCTATAATGTACATGATGATTGTCTATAAATGGCATGCCCCATTAGTACGCTCTCTTGAGGTTGCAATGCACAATTTCCTTTAGTAGGGGAGGTAAATATGAGAAATAATTCATGTATGGTCCAATGGAAGCGATTTGTTCTCCTTTGGACGAAAGTGGCTTAGGTGTACGCTCTTTTTGCATTGCTAATGAGTCATTTACTTTTAAGCTAGCTTGGGACATTTCCACTTGCTCCTTGGTGGATTTTGAGTATTTACACACAAATTTTTCACTAAAAATAGGCGCTTGAAGTTTTGACGTTCTTCTTCCTCAATTTGGGCTGGTATAAGAGTTCATCTTTTACAAATTCAAGAAGATATTCGGTAGGTTGTGGGTAGCCAGTCGAATGTTAAGTTATGGACAGAAAATTGGTTAGGTTACGTTATCTCTGAGAGGCTGCACATTCTGTGTGCTTGGGCTCGGTCACTGCGTGGAGTCTTCTGGGACTTCTATTTTGCGAATTGCTGGCATTTTGACAAGGATTTTGTGGACATTCATGGAAACATTGTAAAAGACATCTTGAGAATATATGTGGTGGAGGGCCCAAATGTTGCTGTTTGGACTAAATCAACCTTGGGCTTTGTGGCGGCAAAGCTGGTTTATAAGGCGAGGACATAACACTTTGCGGCTGCACATAAGTTCTCATGGTTATGTTGATATTTCATCCCTCGAGCACACTCTTCCTTCGTTTGGAGAGCATTATGGGGCCGAGTTCCTACGTCAAATTGGAGTAGCGGGTTTGGGTTTCAGGGCCCTACGGTTTGTGAGTTGTGTTATTCCACGGAGGAATTTATCAATCATATTTTTGCAGAATGAGGGTTTTTAAGGAAAGCTCTTCAAACTCTTGCCTCTATTTTTAAGATTCATTTGGTTTTTGGTCATACCATTATTCATTTGTTCTCGCAGGCTGTTGCTGTGCTTCAGAGTATGCAAATGGGTGACTTGTGGGCTTTGGCTTTTGTTACTTGCATATGGGGAGTCTGGATGACTAGAAATAAATGGGTCTTTGAGAATATTCGTCCATTGCCTAGATGATTTGTTGCATGGGCAATGTCAGAGATTAATGGGAGTGCTACATTAATCTCTAGAAAGATGAATGGATCATTGCTCGATCTCTTAATTGCACGAGCCTTTCACCTCAGGCTTAATTCTAGGATTCCAAGACAGGTGTTGTTTGTGCATTGGCGACCTCCTCCAGCTGGTTGGCTTAAAGTTAATGTTGATGCGTCCTGTGCATCTTCGTCCAATGGCATTTTTACTGGAGCCATCTTCTGGAATCCACGAGGATTTTTCGTCGAAGGCTTCGCCTCTCGCGGGTGCTAGGAGTTGCCGCTGGAAGGAGAGCTGAGGACAGCTTTGTTGGCGGTCAAATTGGCGTCGACAAGGGGCTGACCAGGTTGTGGGTAGAATTGGATTCCACTCTTGCTGTGGACATGTTGAAAGGGAAGATTAAGTTGGTGGCATGGCGGATACTTGATTTGTGGCACAATATCATGGACATTGGATGGGATATGGATTTTATTTGCTGTTGGAAAATACAAGAATGAATGGTGTGTGTAGACGAAGATGACTTATGCAATTGACACGGTAAAGTCGAGGCACGAGTTTCACTCGCTCTCCGTAAGACGTTATTGCCCCGTACACAGGTGCAATACGGATCATGGCAACCGTCCCCAAGATACAACGACTTTGGAGCCTTCCGCCCGTTGCACTATGAAGCGAAATCTATCGGCGAATTGCAAATGAATATCCAGAACTTTCGGACTCGACTCTAATGCAACTCTACATTTTCTAGTATGCATGTACTAGATAATCGTTGAACTAACTTAATTAATTCTGAAATGTATTCAAGTATATTCAAGTGTATTTTCAATGTATCAAAGTCAATGTGGGGGACATCTATTTATAGATTTCCAAGGGTTACGGGTAATAGGTGTGACTCTTCACATTTCACTTTTCCAAAGAGTCGCAACCCTTAGGTAAAAACTATTCACCAAAGGTTATCTCTTTAATTCAAAGAGACACAACACTTCACTATTACCACAATAAATACATTCATCAGTGTACTTATCCACATATTAAATGACATTAATTTCTCATTCACACCAATTTGGTTTTGAGAAATAAATCAACCAAATCCATTTACGCAAAATGGATAGTTAAATTGTCACTTAATATTTAATTAAAATATGGTCAAAACCAATATTTCCAACATTTGCATATTTATAGAGATGGAAATATAGCTGTGCACGCTATAGCTAAGTCACATACGACTGCTAGTTGGGTTGGTGAGGCCCCAGATTTTATTTCTAGTTTTCTTTATGATGATACGAATAAAGAATACTTTAGTACTTAACCCATTTTTGGGTTTGTACGTTTGGTTGATATTAGGATTTTTTCTGGCTTTGTATTCTGAGTCTTTCCCATGAAAGTATGAATGGCTGGTTGCATTCCTTTTCCCTCAGTGCGGTTTGTCCACAAGAGTGGTTTACAGAGTTTTTAATGAGACTCATCCAATCATTTCTTGACACTTCTATTACCCGGGTTGTGGGTTTCACTTTCTGTTTTCTTTTCCTTTTTAATGAAATGCCCTTATTCCTTTAATTTCATGCAAAAGGACTAAAATTGAAAAAGTTTAAGGTTAGGCATGTTGCCATCTTTTTATCCCCTTTATTTTCGAGAATTAGGATTTTGTAGCATATATGGATTATGTGTTTTATTATGTGGCTAGTTTGATTACATATGAGTGGATTTTATTATGTTTAAGTGGATTGTTAATTTACATGTTAGAATTTATTTATGAAAAATTAGGATTTTAATTTATTTGATTTGCATGCGAATTTGGTGGACTAAATTAGTATCATGTTAGATAATTAGAGTGTGGGCATGATGTATTTAACTTAATTGTATGCTTGGAAGATTAAGGAATTGAATTGTAAGTATATAATTTATTGTTCTTTAGGAGAAAATTGTATTGCCAAGCCGGATTAGTACACCCAGTGACGGAGCCAGAAATTTTGGACAGGGGGGCCCGTTAATATTTCTATAAAGATTAAATAATGTTATGTTTATAAAAAATTATTATAAATTTATCAAAACATTTAATTTCATTAAAGCTAAACAAGTTAAGTTTTGTTATGATTTTGAAAAAAAAAATTAATTGTTCCGATTATATAAAAAATGTGAGATAGCGTTGAAACTGCTAAAACGTAATTTCAATATCCATAAAAAATTTAACTTCTATTTATTTTATTAATTTAGAGGATAAATATTTTTAAAATTTTATTGAAATATTATTAGACACTACATATTGTATACTTTATATAACATAGTACTCAAAAAAAATTTAATACTAAAATGTGTAATTTTGTTAATAATTTTTTTGTGATAGAAAAAAAATATTAAATATTTTGATCATAAACTTAATTAAAAAAATTAAAAAAAACGGCTGGAACTAGAAAAGAAAAAAAAAAGAGAGAGAAGAAGTTAGACAAAGGATTTGAACCCTCGCCTTTGTTGGAAGGAAAGATTTATACTACATTTTGAAACCAATCAAGACCATTTACATAAAGGTTTAGTTTAGAAAATATTATATATATAATAAAAAAATTAAAATTTTCAGGGGGGCCCAGTGCCCCCCTTTCCCCAATATAGCTCCGTGCCTGAGTACACCCAATGTACCAAAACTTATATTTTCAAAAACTCAGCTACTGTAGACGTAAATTATATGTGATTTGCCTGTTAATTTTGAGTCCTATACGTTCTATGAAGGTTAGATAAATTAGATTTTGTAAGAAATAATTAAATTAATGTATGTTAGCATGTAAGGTTAGATTATATGCTTTATTATGCATGATTATTTGTTAAGTTATTGTAGTCAAATTTATGAAATTAGATTAGTTTTTTAATTATGTTTAATTAAAAGAAGAATATTCTCTGATAATAGTCATATATGTTTAAAAGAAATTTTTTCAAAGAACATTAGTTGCACTCAAAGGCATTTTACTTATATTTTTTGAAAATTAATTAAAATAAGAGGATTTCAGTGTGCATTCGATGTATTAAAATTTAGGACATGACAGTGTGGTTTCAGCGCGGGTTTACGGTCTTGTAGATGATTCGGGTTGTTGCCTATTTTTATTGTAATTTTATGTTTTTATTAATCAATTTTAGTTATTTGCAGATAAATGTGACTTTTATTGTTTATTGTAGAAAAATTGGAGGAGAAATTACATGGGCCAATTAATTAATTTATTTGATTAAAGTAGAAGGTCCATTGTCAATGTTGTAATATTGAGAGGAAAGCGTAAAGCATAAAAGTAAATGAACAATATTGATGACCCAGTTCGTCACAAAGTGACTACGTCTGGGGGCGACCAAGCCAGGAGATTATACTAATAAGAACTGCCGTTACAATGAATGTGTAGAATGTATAGAATACAAAGGGAAGATACAATATATAAAGGATACCTAACCCTAAGTCTTGTGGGCCTAAAGCCCACTGGATATATCTAATATTATATCCATAAAATATAATAATATATTTACATATATTATAACACTCCCCCTTGGATATAATATGACAAGGAAGAATGCAAGTGTTACTTAGTGGAGTGTTACAAATGGCCTCGAGGATACAAACATCAGGATTGTTTAACATTTGTTACTCCCCCTGAAGATAACAACCTTCCAAGTCGACGCATCCCGATTCCATGTACGTACTTTTCAAAAGTCGAAGTGGGAAGGGATTTAGTGAACAAATCAGCTAGATTGTCACTTGAGCGTACTTGTTTTATCGTGATCTCACCACTCTTCTGGAGTTCGTGAGGATAAAAGAATTTTGGGGATATATGCTTCGTCAAGTTCCCTTTGACATAGCCGTTGCTCATTTGTGCAATACATGCAACATTATCTTCGTAGATAATTGAAGGGCTTAAGTCAACAGAAGGGATACCACACGAATCGTGAATGTGTTTTATAAGGGACTTTAACCACACACATTCTCGTGCAGTTTCGTACAGAGCTATGATCTCTGAGTGGTTTGACGATGTGGTCACCAAAGTTTGTTTGACAGATCTCCATGAAATGGTTGTTCCACCACAGAGGAAAACATAACCCGTTTGCGATTTCACATTATGGGGATCCGATAGATAACCAGCATCAGCATAACCTATAAGCGTGTTGTCTTGGTTTCTTCGATAGAAAAGACCAAGATCTTGAGAACCTTGAAGATATCGTAGGATATGTTTCATACCATTCCAATGTCTCCTCATAGGGGAGGCACTGAACCTTGCAAGTAGATTGACTGCAAAGGCAATGTCGGGCCTAGTGCAGTTTGCAAGATAGAGCAGTGCACCAATTGCACTTAGATATGGAACTTCAGGTCCCAATAGCTCTTCGGTATCTTCCTTAGGTCTGAATGGGTCCTTTTCCAAATCAAGGGAACGGACAGCCATTGGAGTGCTTAAAGGATGAGATTTATCCATATGGAATCTCTCCAACACTTTCTTTAGGTAAGCTGATTGGTGTATCAGTATTCCTTCAGGGAAATGCTCGATCTGCAGACCGAGACAGAACTTGGTTTTACCCAAAGTTTTCATTTCAAATTCAGTTTTTAAGATTGAACTTGCTTCTTCAATCTCTTTCCTTGTTCCGATAATGTTTAGATCATCCACATACACCGAGATGATGCAAAAACCATTAAGAGATTTCTTAATAAAGTCACAAGGAAAAGCTTCGTTATTTACGTATTCCTTCTTCAGGAGGAATTCGCTTAGTCGATTATACCACATACGACCTGACTGTTTTAAGCCATATAACGAACGTTGCAATTTAATGCTGAACATATTACGATGTTCGTTATTCCTCATTTGAGGAATAGTTAATCCATCAGGGATTTTCATATAGATGTCATAATCTAATGATCCGTATAAGTATGCGGTAATTATGTCCATTAACTGCGTTTAACTGCCAGGGATATATGGCGGAACTTTATAATATTAACAACAGGAGTATTTGTTTGATCACATCAAACTCAATAATGGGTCACTGCGAAAAACCCTTAAGCTGTTAATCTCGCTTTGTATCTCTCAACTTCATTTTGTTTCGTATTAATACCTATTTATATCCTTCAGGGATAAAATATTTAGGGGGTATGTACGATAGAACAAAACAGTTTATTTTGCGAGTCTAGCTCTTCCATATTTGCTTCTTTCTATTGCATCTAATCAAATTTAGATACTGGTACCAGATTTTAGAAAGAGCAACTATGGGTACAAATATGTTGTCTCCTGTGTTTATTTAAGATTCATGTAAACCAGATCTTGATCATTTCCCATTGATCTGGGTGTTCCGCAATCCTAGTATTTTGATTGCTATGTGCACGTGCTTTTTACTAGGATTTCTCGTCTTCGGGACGAATCTCTTCAGGAGATTTCATGAGTAACTGAATATATTATTAGCATTAATATACCATGGTTTTGTGTAAGGAGGTTCATTACGCTTCTGGCGTATAGGGGCATCCTTAACTATTCACAGTCACTTCATTTATAATCAGTAATGCATTTGATAATGCATCTGGCAGATTACTTGCTGATTATTGCAAGTTTATTTTCTTTTGAACTTTTGGTTCAAGTTTGACTAGTGCGTGGGCCTAAGTATTGAAGATCTTTTGTGTTCCACGTAATTTCACGGCATTTATTAATTGTGGTATTTTTCTCTCCCCCTAAGGCCGGAAATAGATCTTCGTCGAATGTGCAGTCAGCGAAACGGGCTGTAAACTGATCCCCAGTTAAAGGCTCGAGGTATTTAAGTATTGTGAGAGATACAAAATTGATGTAAATACCGAGTTTCCTTTGTGGGCCCATAGATGTTCGCTTATGTGGTGGTATTGGAACATACACTGCACAATCGAATGTACGCAGATGGGAAATGTTAGGTTCATTTCCACGCACGAGTTGAATAGGGGAATATTCATGATATGCAGTTGGTCGGAATTGGATTAGTGATGATGCATATAAGATTGCATGCCCCCAACATGAAACAGGTAAGTTCGTTTTTTATAGTAGTGATCTAGCGATTAATTTAAGACGTCTAATTAATGATTCAGCTAGACCATTTTGAGTATGAACATGAGGGACCGAATGCTCCACTTTGATTCCCAATGCCAAACAACAATCATCAAATGCCTTATAGGCGAATTCACCGGCATTGTCCATGCGTATGGATTTGATTGGATGATCTGGGAATTGTGATATCAACAGGATAATCTGAGCAATAAGCTTTGCAAAAGCAGTATTGCGAGTGGATAGCATGGTGACATAAGTCCACCGAGTGGATGCATCTATTAGGACCATAAAGTACTGAAATGGTCCGGATACAGGATGTCGGTCCACAAATATCTCCTTGAATCCGCTCAAGGAATTTAGGAGATTTAGTTCTTACTTTACTACTAGAAGGACGAATTATGAGTTTACCCTTTGTGCAAGCATCACATATGTATTCATTAACAGAAGGGATTCTGTTGTGTGTTATGTTATGGCCAGATGAATTACATAGAATCCGACGCATCATGGATTGTTCTGGATGTTTTAACCGCTCATGCCATAGTTTGAAAGAGTTTGGATCATTAAATTTTATATTAAGAGCTATATGGAGATTTGAGGGTCTGATGTATGTATAATACAAGCCAGACGAGAAAGATGGAAGTTTTTCGACGATGTGTTTACGACAATTTAAATAGTGAGTCATCAACAGATATTCACTATTGTCCTCAGTATTTGTTTCAATGTGATAGCCATTCTGTCGAATGTCTTTGAAACTGAGGAGGGTACGCTTTGATTGTGGAAACAATAAAGCATTCTCGATTATTAATTCGGTACCCATAGGTAGAATGATCGAGGCTCTTCCGGAGCCAACGATTTGTATGTCGTCATCGGAAATAGTAGTGACACTTCCTTTCTTTTCGGTTAATGTTTGGAAAAATTGTCTATCTTTTAAGATAATATGTGTAGTAGCACTATCTACTAAGCACAAAACATTAATCTCCATAAGCACTTAAGTGTATGTTTGGATACGTTTAGATATGAGGAATGCTAAGGAGAGCCAAGATTACAGACGCTGATTGATCAGCCGCACAAGGGATCACTTAGGTCCTACTTTCTCAAAAACGTATTAAATTTTGTAGTCAATAGTCATATGTTCACCCAAGAGGTCATCCTTTGTCTATGACAAAGCCTGCTTTGGGCAGGTCAGTGTGGTGTGTTTCACCGTGATGAGCCTTCCTATTTTTGTCTTTTAGCATACGTTGATACGCCTCCACCAAATATTTTGGTATACGACACGAGCGAGACCAATGGTCGTCGCATCCACACTTGTGACAGACTTGTTTGTTCTGTGCACGTGAGCTCGATAGTTGATCTTGAGGTGCATTATTATCAGTTGCACTATGTTGTGCATTGTTGCGACCTCGACCTCTTCCCCTACCACGGCCTCGACTTCGGGTCGATCCGCGTTCCCCACTCGCCTCATTTCCTTTTCCACGTTTACGGCCTCTAGAGTTCCTCCGAGTAGCATGTGCTTCAGGCACAACTTGTGAGCCAACCAGTCTAATATTGTGATTTTTCATCAACAATTGGTTGTGCTTTTCTGGAACTAAAAGTGCAGAAATGAGCTCGGAGTGTGATTGATACTCTTTGGCCCTGTACTGCAGCTGGAGTACAAGATTAATAGCGTGGAAAGTGGAAATTTTTTCAATTAACTGATCAACAGTTATTGTTTCTTTACACAGCTTTAGCTGAGAAACTATGCGATGTAGGGCGGAGTTGTACTCCGTTACAGACTTGAAGTTTTGGAAACGAAGTGTTATCCATTCATGTCTGGTTTCGGGGAGGATCACATTTTGTTGCTGTTGGAATCGACCCTGGAGGGATTTCCACAACGTCAATGGATCTTTTTCAGTGAGGTATTCGTTCTTAAGATCTTTGTAAAGATGATGTCTTAAGAAGATTAGAGCTTGTGCCATTTGGGCAGGAGTGGATTTAGATGGTTGTCTAGTTGTGTCGGTAAAGTCTTTAGAGACAAGGTGGGTTTCAACGTTGAGAGCCCATGTCAAATAGTTATGGCAATCAAGTGCCAATTAATCGAATTCACATTTAGTGATGTTTGACATGTTTTTGCTACAAAAATTAATAAATGGAAATTTATTAAAAATTATTTGTTTGTAGCATGTAATAATTAAGGCTCAATCATAAAAATGCTAAGACAAAAAATTAATAATTAATTATAGGGGGTATAAATAAAGGATTGGGTGTATGACTTGTGTGAGACTTTTATTAATGGGACTTGAACCCAAAAATAATTATTGAATAAGGCTTTAAAAAAAATTTTGATGATTTGGGCTTCATAATACCATTATGAATTTTTATTAATGGGACTTCGGGCCCAAAAATAATTATTAGGATCCAAATTAATTAGGATCAACTAAATAAAATGCCCAATCAATTAAATTAAAAAAAATGGTCCAAGGCAGATTTTTTTTTTTTAATTAATGGTTCGGCCCATTTGGAAATTAATAAGGAAAGACCAAGTAAAAAAATGGCCCAGGATTTAATTATGCAGGCCCAATTTAATAAAGAGGGCACTGGCCCATGACCCAAATCATTATAAATAAAAGGCCCAAGTGGGCGGCCCAATTGTAAGGCATTGTAGGCTTTAGATCTGGTCAGACCATTATGCAGACTACATATGCGGGATCAAAAATCGTGGCGGATTTTTCGCCTTTCGTTTCTCGCGGACTAAGGCCCGCCATCGGAGGACGGAATCGCTCCAGGAGCGCGGACGCGGAGCAGGACCAGGGGCGTGGTCGCGCTGAACGGAGCTTCGTTGCAGACCAGGGCCCGCCGCCGTCGCGCATCACTGCCGCGCGCAGCGCCGTCTGCCGGAACAGAGGCCATCGCCTATGCGCACAGCGCCGTCGTGGCTCAATGCCGCGTAGGGCCGTCGCCGGCCGAACCAGGAGCGCGCCGCCGTGCTCGCAGTGTTGCCGAGGCGTCGATGCCGTCGCGGGCAGTTCGCCGTCGCTCATGGGGCGCCGTCGTGGAGGACGATGAGTCGTCGCGGCAGGGGCGCCGTCGCGGGAGCCGCGTTATCAGACAGAAAATGTCGCGCAACTGCGGCGCGTTCGTCGAGCCGCTTCAGGGGCAATCAACGTCCGTATCACAACGGGGTGCCGTCATTCGCCGTCAAGGCCACTTCAGGGGCCGACGGCGTGGCGGACACAGGTAGGGCTCAATTTCGATTTCAGTCGAATTGTTCCGATTTCTGATTTTTTATTTTGGTTTTCAGGATTTCGATTTTCGATTCAATAAACACCAATATGCAATTGGGTTTTTGCAAAAACAGTGGTTTTCGAAAAAGGGGTTTTTGATCCGAAAACTGGTATGTTTCGATTTATGTCGATTGTGTATTTGATTTCGCAAAATGAATTTGCAGAAGAAGTTGTTGGAAACAGAGGTTTGGACTCAGGTTTTGTTATGCATCAATACCGAATAGCATACAAAAACAACTTGAATAATCAGAAAGAGCATAATTGAAGGCATAGCCGATGTACTCATACATTATGCAATGAAATCAAATCCTCTGTATATATGAGCATATTACCATAAAGCATATTGCATAGCATATGATTCAAAGTAAACATACAGATTATATCATAAAATTATGACGGGAATCAAACACATAATATATCTATACATACAAGAATGTATATAAAGCAGACGACATGTTCAGTCTCATATATGCAACCATATTCTGCAGGATTCCAAATCTTAAACATGAAGCAGTAATAATGGATTTTAATAGATAACCACATAAAAGAACAGTAAATTAAAACTCACAAATTCCTGCTTAATTTTCAAATAAAATTCTGAATATTGAAATCCGATCCAAAAATTGTGCTGGAGCAATCCTCTCGTAAATCCTTAACGCTCGTAGAGTCTCGTGCTGATAACGTGTTGTAATATTGAGAGGAAAGCGTAAAGCATAAAAGTAAATGGACAATATTGATGACCCAGTTCGTCACAAAGTGACTACGTCTGGGGGCGACCAAGCCAGGAGATTATACTAATAAGAACTGCCGTTACAATGAATGTGTAGAATGTATAGAATACAAAGGGAAGATACAATATATAAAGGATACCTAACCCTAAGTCTTGTGGGCCTAAAGCCCACTGGATATATCTAATATTATATCCATAAAATATAATAATATATTTACATATATTATAACAGTCAAGAGCCTAATTAATGCGGCAGCCCAAAAATAAATTTGCAAATTACCTATATACCCCAATTTTCATGTTGACCAAAAATTCAATGAAATACGAAACGTGACTATCATTTCCTCCCTACAACTCTCATTTCTCAACTACCAAATTTCAACCATTTTATCGCCTGAATTGCGAGAAGAGAGAAAGAGAAGCAGTACCCATCTTCCTCAAGCCGTCGTTGCCGTTGTTCTTCACCAGCGAGTTCTACTGCCACCGGAAATTGAGTGAGCCCCTGTTCGTCGCCATTGAAGCTCTCACCGGAAAAGTTCCATTGAAGAGGAAGAACCTCTCAAAACAGCCGTTCTTATCGCCGGAATGACACGGAATTTATTGACAATCCGCTGCTGCAAATCGAAGAAGACCGCTGGAAGTCGCTCAATCTCCACCAGAATTAAATCCATCTGCCGGAATCGCTGGAATCCGCCAACGACGCCGGAAGAATTCAACAGCTCACTACTCTCCAATTGAACTTGAAGACCGCCGGAGTGATGCTTATTAATCCACTCCACTTGCCGTCTCTGGAAACCGCCCGGAAAAAGGAAGTTGTCCGTCATCCATACCCATTGAAGCTTTTGCCGGAAATTCAAGCATAAGAGCTGCAACAAATGGCATCTGCCATTGAAGGTAATCAAAGCTCTGCCCCATTACTCTCAAAACAGTCATGCCCTGTTCGAATGAAAGGAGGAAAATTGCTACCCATTTGAAAAGTTGTCCAAATAAATTGGAGAAACGTGTTTTGTTCCAATTGAGGAGGAAAAAGTGCTGAAATTCTGTTTCTCACTTAAAAAGTGCTAAACCTTTTTTGCGTGAAGAGGGAGAAAAGAAGAGTTAGCTGGGGTATTTCCTGAAATTTGCTGTTTTTATTTCTTGATTCTTGAGCTCTAGGTATAAATATTCATTTCTCACATTTGAGACGGGACACACGTACAACAGCCAAATTTTACACACACTGAAAGGTGTTATTCATTTATTTCGCTATTTTCTAATCATTTTGGAGTATTAAAGAATGATTTGAAATTGCTTTTTCACTCTCCATCCAACCACAAGAGCATAAACTTTCTTTTTCCCTTCTTTTATTTTAGTTTAATTATTTAAATTTTATAATTGTTAAAAACATGATTGTTGGCTAGAACACTTTTGGTTCTAGGGCTTTGTAAATATTTAGATTGATGTTTATGGGTTAATTTCTTGTTTAAATGGTATTTGTATGGTCATTTCTATTTATGTGCTCAATCTTATTTTGAAAGTATATTATTAGTTGCAAATAATAATATGTTATTTGTTGTTAGTTAATTTAGATTGGGAAATTGGATTAATTAATAGAACTTAAGTGCATGACTCAATTCATTATGGGCTTAAGAAATGATTAATTTATTGGGAAGGAACTAATGATCCTGTGTGCTATAATAGGTTGCAACAACTTGTAAGGTGGAAATACAAGCTTGTATGTTGTTTCTTTGGGCTTAATTAGATTGAATAATTAATTAGTTCTTTTTTAGTGATCATCCTTATAGAATAAACACAATACCATTTCAATGAGTTTTTAAATCATAGATGAATACCTAGATATTGCAAATGCCTTGGAACCTATTTTTCTTTTATTGATTTTATTTGTCTATTTTCGCGATTTGGATTGCAGGAAACTTTGCTTAGTCATTTATTTGGTTGCTATTTTTAATTTCTTGCTAGTGATATTTTAGTGTGTAATGTAGAATAGCTTAAGTTTTGAACACCATTAATTAAGTGATTTTTCTAGAAAGAACCAAATCAATTCATTGCACTTTTACACTAGTCATTCCTCGTGGGATCGACTGGTATTTACCATTCTACGATTGACACGTACACATGCGGTTGTATAATTTTATTTGTTGGGAAAAATTGGATCAAGTTTATGGCGTTGTTGCCAAGGAATGATATTATTAGTTCTAGAGTGTTATTTGGTTGAGTTTTTTGCTAGAGTTTACGTGCTTTTTTAATTCTTGAAAATACCAAAATTGGCTGTTATTTTCTTGTTGATTTTACTATTCTTGTTTGAACTCTAACTTGTTTTAATTTTCTGACATGACTTATAATTACAAGGTCTAGAAGGGGACAACAACTACTTTTACCTTTAAATTTGGAGATCAAGGCTCGTTGTAGGAGGCAAAACGCTGAAGAAAGGTAGGCAAAAGAAAGAAAAAATGAAGGGTCGAAGGCAACAACATATAAATGATGATGCAAACGAAATTGAATATATGGAAGAGGATGAAGCTGAAGAATTCAGCTCGATGGAGTAAAGATGATTAAATGCATATACGGTACATTTAATGGTTTTTGTTTCCATGTCTATTTGTTTTAATGATTGCATAAGTAATATGTGGTTTTTGATGAATTGTTTGGATGGGGTAAGCTTTCTTTTATGTAGATTTATGTGTATGATATTGATTGTATTGATTGATTGGCAGTATGTATATTTAATGAGGGCTTTTTAGGCTGTCTAGGTAAAGATGGCTATAATATGTGGAAAATGGAATGTATGTTGTGGAAACTATTTTATATGTGGCTGGATTTTTATGGACACCTTAGGATATGGTGTTACTATATGCTCTTAGTTTGGTTAAATAAGTACAGTAGGTGGAATTCCTTTAATATACTTAGAAGTTTATATGTTGATAGGGTTTTGGAATGTTAGAGGTTTACGGGGTGATGCGACACTTAAAAAATTAAAAAGATTATAAAGGAAAAGAATATCGATATATTTGGGTTCAACGAAACAAAATTGAAAATTGATGATGTAGAAGGTATAATGATAAGAATTTTGAAGGTTGGAGTAGAGCTCATAATTTTGATTTGTGTAGGGCTGGGAGAATTTTAGTAATTTGGAACAAGCCAAAGGTTAATTGCTCAATTTATCATATAATCGAACAGGTTATGCACTTTAATGTGAAATGTTTGATAACTAGAAATATGTTTTTGTGTCCGTTTATCTATGGTAGAAATACAGTTGTGCTAAGAAGAAATTTGTGGGATAATCTATTTGAAATAAATGATGAATTAGATATTCCGCGGATATTGGCTGGGGATTTTAACAGTGTTTTAAAATTTGAAGAAAAAATGGGGGGGGGGGGGGGGGTGACCTTACACAAAATATGCTTGAAGATTTCCAAAACTGTGCGACTACAATTGGTTTAGATGATGTAATTTCTACATGTTGTTGGAATAATTATTATGTTTGTAATAAATTAGGTAGAGTTATGGTGAACAATATTTGGAGGGAAAAGGGGTGGAATGTCCATACTGAATTTCATGCAACCCGGGATTGAATCAGATCATTCTTGTGTCGTTACTAATATATTTAATTCTGAAATTAAAGGAAAAAAGCCTTTTAGATTCTTTAACATGTGGAAAATTTATAATGATTTTATGGATATAGTTTGGGATAGTTGGAATACGGGCATTATAGGCACAAACCAGTTTATTTTGTGTATTAAACGACCTCTCAAAGATCAGGTGGAAAAGCAGCCCTTTTCCTAGTTGTTTTTGGGCATGCCATAATGCAGAGGATGAGACCCATGGCTTAAACAAGAAAGACTTTATGCATATTAGTGAAAGGGTAATAAGAGGTGAAAACCATTTAACAAATTTGCAGTTGCAATGTTTGGAAAATGGGAATACTATGAGGAAATAAGATCTTATAAAATTGTGTTAAAAATTTTGAAATATGCTGAAACTTGTTTCTTAAATCAAATGAATAAATCAAAATATGCTTTGAATCAAGACACAAATTCTAAACATTTTCATAAAATAATTATTAAGAACAAGAAAAGGAACCATATTGTGTTTTTGAAAGTAAGGGATGGCTATACAAAATCCTTTGATGATGTGGCTGATAATTTTGTGCATTTCTATGAGGGGTTACTAGGTACGGAACGGTTGGTTGAAAATTTTGGTTATAACTTATGTAACCTAGGGTATTGTGGATGATGAAATGAGCTGTGACTTGACAGATGATGTTACTGAAACTGAAATAAAAAATGTCTTATGGGACATAGGGGATGATAAATCCCCTGGGCCTGATGGTTACTCTGCTGACTTTTTCAAAACCTGTTGGAATGTAATAAAAACTGATTTCATTAATGCTGTTAAACAATTATTTTTATAGTGGAAAGTTATTATAGCAGTTTAATTGTACGTTTTTAACTTAAATTCTAAAGAAAAGACATGATCCATGTGCTGAGGATTTTAGACAAATTGCGTGTTGCAATGTTGTGTATAAAACTATTTCAAAAATTATTTCAAATAGATTGGGAGGTCTATTACCTCTTATAGTAGATAAAGCTTAAGGAGCTTTTATTTTCTAATAACATTTTTTAGCTCAAGAATTACTTTGATTTTATACTAGAGGTAGGATAACTCCGAGGATCACAATGAAAGTAGACATTAGGAAAGCCTATGATTCTGTTTCGTGGATTTTTTTGGAAGCTGTACTGCATGAGTTAAAATTTCCAAAAAAAATCGTTTATTGGATAATGATGTGTGTTAAAACTGCTTCTTACTAAATTTTGCTAAATGGCTATCCTAGTGGTTTTTTTAAAGGGAAATGTGGTCTTCGACAAGGAGATCCCTTATCCCCTTTCTTGTTTATTATTTGCATGGAATTTTTTTCTAGATTACTGAGGAAACGAACTGATGTAGGTAACTTTAGCTAGCAAAGTGTGGAAAATTAAAGATGACCCATCTTTCTTTTGCTGATGATCTACTTTTATTTTCACTTGGGGATGTAATGTCAGTTGAAATTTTAAAGAATAATTTGTTTGAATTTCAAAAGTACTCGGGCCTTGCAATTAGTCCCCACAAATCATCTATATTTTTGGCACGGGTTTAAGGTGTAGATAGTGTTGATATTATTAATGTTGTGGGGTTTGTAGAGGGAACCCTTCCGGTGATATCTTTTGGAATTCCCTTAGCAGCCTCAACAGTTAAAGCTAGAAATTATGACATGCTATTTAATAAACTGACTGATAAAATCAAATACTAGAATTCTAATGTTTTGTCTTATGCTGGTAAACTGGAATTAATAACATATGTTATTCAGGGAATTTGATGTTTTTTGTTAATGGTGTTACCAATTCCTAAAACAGTAGTAAATAGGATAAATAGCATTTGTAGAACGTTCTTATGGGGTTCTAGAACCCTATTGGTTTCATGGGGATATAATATGTTATGACAAAAAAACATGGGGGTCTTGGATTGAGAAAACTTGATACTTGGAACAAAGCTCTGCTATAAAAAATAATATGGGATAGCCACATGAAAAAAGACTGTTTATTGGTAAAATGGATTAATGAATACTGGTTAAAAGGGACTTCTATTTGGGTGGCAGTGGCTGGTAGTAACATGTCTAAATTACAACGGACTGTGGCTGACCTAAAAGATGAATTGATATAAATATATGGTGGTCTTGAACAGACTGTTGCTGGTTTAAACTTGATAAAGAAACCAAATAGGATAAATACTTCAAAATTGTATTATCTAATGCATTCTCCTTTGAGGATTTCTAATTTACGGTTTTAAGAACTGTGGGAGTCGTACATTCCACCTAAAGTTTCATGTATAGGATGGCTGAATGCGTGGAACAGGTTAGCCACAAAAGACTGATTATTCTTTGGTCATGGTGAATTTGAGGGCATATTGTGTATTAATAATTTGGAAAATGTTAAACACCTTTTTTGGGAATGTTTATTTTCAAGAGCCATTTGGTATAGAATTGAGAATATATGTGGATGGAAAATAAAGAGAAACTCACTAGATAAGGTTTTACAAGATATTAAACTTAATAGACAGGTGGTGTCAAAAAGAAAAAGATTTTAAAGTTGATTATACTTACTACTTTGTAGAGAACGGAATCAATGTATGTTTGGTGGAAAGAGGATCTCTATAGATGGGCTGTTAAAATTAATTTTCCTGAATGTATATAGATTTGGAAGAAAAATTGACACTAATGGAATTGTCTTAGATAGTTAGACTAATTGAATTGCATGTCGTTATTACTTGCCTTGTTTGTGATACTGATTTTGAATTTATGTGGCTTTATGATTTAATGTTTTGGTTTTTGGAATAGAAACTGCTGGGTGTGTCAAGTTGTTTGCAGGGCTGTTCCTTAAAGATGTAGGATATAAGTACACGGGTGCTAATGCGGTAGCCAAAGCTACACCACCATGCGCTGAATCCTTTAGCTAAGGCGAACTTAAAGGTTTTGAGCAGAAGATAGAAGAAGTTGAGACAAAAAGCTAAAACACAATTAGATGTTATTGGAATGATTTTATTCCAAGGAATTTTGGGAAGCCTCAAAGAATGCAGTCATCTAGAGATAAGTCAGAGATGTTTTCATCCTTAAGATTTATAAAGCCACGTGTTCATTATTATTTTTGGGGACTTGCCTTTTGCCTTAGTGCTGTTTTGATTGTTTACTTGTAGGTATCTGACTGCCCTATTGGTTTGGAGCACATTGGATGTTTCTTCCTCTCAGGCTGTTAATACTTGCACAAGCTATGAATGAAGATAATATAGGCTAATGGTTGGAATATCTGACTGGCCCAGTGTATTGGAGTACAATGGATATTTTCTTCCTCTGATGTTGTTAATACTTGAACAAGTTATGAAGGAAGATGATATATGCTGATGGATGGGGTTTTCGTATATGAATACATTGGATGTTTTCTTGTTCTGAGGCTGTTAATACTTGTAATAAAATTTTTTTATTGTAAGACGATAATATGTGGATGGTCGGGGTATGCCCTGTGTAGTTGTAATTTTTAATATAGGTCATTCGCCGATAGATTCGGTTGGTGACCATTTCTTTGTTTTTATATTTCCACCCTGATGGGTGGATTAGGATGAATAGGTTCTCGCATATTGATGACTTGCTGAAGACTTACCTAAGCAACCTCCAATAGGCTGTTTCCAGGGTGGAGTTTGATGGGTTGAAGAAGTACTTGGACAAAGTGTTCTGCCAGTTTGCCTAACTGACCTCCAGTTGGTTGTCCAATCTTTAGTTGGACAAAGTGTTTTTGACAAGGTGGAAAATGTGCTTAAGCAATCTACAGTTGGTTTACTCCAGGATGGAGATTGATGAATTTGTTTCGGATGAAGTCAGCTTGTATGTATTAGATAGATCATAGTAATAGTTAGGTTGTGGCTGATTGTATCAGTGGTAGGATTCTAAATTCTTGTACCGCTTTATCTCTATTTGAAAAGAGCTTTTTTTATTGTAATAAAAAATTTACCTTTACAGGTAAAAAAAAATTCAATGAAATAGGAAATGTAGAAAAATTTGAGAAATTACATGGGCCAATTAATTTATTTATTTGATCAAAGTAGAAGGTCCATTGTCAAGAGCCTAATTAATGCGGCCCATCCGACGCAGCCCAAAATTGAATTTGCAAATTACCTACCCCAATTTTCATGTTGACCAAAAATTCAATGAAATACGAAACGTGACTATCATTTCCTCCCTACAACACTCATTTCTCAAATACCAAATTGCAACCATTTTATTGCCGGAATTGCCAGAAGATAGAGAGAGAAAGAGAGAGAGATCAAGGGAGAAGCAGTACCCATCTTCCTCAAGCCGTCGTTGCCGTTGTTCTTCACCAGCGAGTTCCACTGCCACCGAAAATTGAGTGCCGCCCATCTCACAGCCCCTGTTCATCGTCATTGAAGCTCTCACCGGAAAAGCTCCATTGAAGACGAAGAACCTCTCAAAACAACCATTCTTATCATCAAAATGACACTCAGAGCTCGCTGCCATCATCGCCGGGATTTATTGAGAGTCTGCTGCTGCAAATCGAAGAAGATGTAGGAATATGCACCTGATGGCTGAAAATAATAATAGAAATATACGGGAAATCGAGGCTCGTGTAAAACATGATTTCCTTAAAACAAATAATGCCCCTCACTCTAGGTGCTTAGTGAATATATGTGACACTTGTTTCCTAGGATACAACGATAAAAAGCAACGGTATAACACAATATCTTGCTTTAACGAACCGAAATATTGTTCATAATATCACCGGAGTATGAACAAAAAATAGCAGAATATTTGGGCAAAAGAATGTGGTAAATTGCCGGAAAATATCTGTATATTTTTTCCACTCAAAGTTTGTATTTCTTTTTATCCTTGTGTTATTCTTGTGTTTCTTGCAATACATAAAAATACTATTTATAGTATTCAAAAAATGACTGTTGGAGTGAGGCCATAAAGACACATAAATGGTCTTGACCGTAATCGAAAAAACGTCTGAATTAATTGCACTAATTTAGGTTTTTTTAAGTTTCAAAACGTGTTGTAACTGTAGAGATTTTAGAATCTTAGCAGTCCTGAAAAATGCCTCTCAGGATCCTTAGCGTGAATCCTTAGCCTCTCAAAATCCTTAGTCTGTATCCTTAGCCTCTCAGGATTCTCTCAGGACCATTTTCAGGACTATTCTCATCATAGGACTATTCTCAGGATAAGGATAAACTATTCTTAGGATTAGGGTCAAGTATCCTCAGGATCAGGATGAATTATCCTCAGGATCAGGATATCCTCGGGATCAGGATGAATTATCCTCAAGATCAGGATAAACTATCCATAGGATCAGGATATCCTTAGGATCATGATGAATTATCCTCAGGATCTGGATAAACTATCCTCAGGATCAGGACATACTATCCTCAATATCAGGATGAAGTATCCTCAAGATCAGGATATATTCAGGATCGGGATAGACTATTCTCAGGATAGCCTTAGGATAATCCACCTTTGTTACATCAAACTTAAAAACACAATTTCTCATTCACCCAATATCGGAATTGGACAAGTAATATACCAAATCGAAGTTCTCTTCGATCGAGGAGAACAAATTCTACATAATTATGTTTGTTTTGGCCATGAACATCCGCCTGGTTCTACAAGAGTTTCTAGGAATATGCCTTATAAAATTCCCTTCGAAGCGGCCCCACTTCTCTCTCACATAGGTGATTCTTTTGAGAGTTTATCTAAGTCTCCTCAAATCATTAATAGCCATTTTGCTAATCCTCACAACACTTCACTGTAACATCTTTTAGGCAATGAGTATTTTAGGGTTTAATTAGATTATCCCCCACAAAACAGTGATTTTGAGTTAGACGATTTGGTTGTCTTTTTTAACCTAATTCTTGGGATCTCCAATCATTTAGGTAAGATTTTCCATTATCTCCACTCATTTTTCTAAGGCTTTAAGACCCATTCCTCTAGATGACGATAAAACCAACTCTCTATTTAACCCTTTAGTTAACGGATCCGCTATGTTATCTTTAGACCTTACATAGTCTATTGTGATAACCCCAGTTGAGAGTAGTTGTTTAATGGTATTGTGTCTACGACAAATATGTCTAGACTTACCATTATATAAATTACTTTGTGCCCTACCAATTGCTGATTGACTATCACAGTGAATGCAATTTGGTGGCTCCGATTTTTTCCACTTTGGGATATCTTCTAAAAAATTTCTAAGTCATTCGGCTTCTTCACCACACTTATCTAGAGCAATAAATTCAGATTCCATGGTGGATCTTGCTATCACCGTTTGTTTAGAAGATCTCCAAGATATGACTGCTCCTCCTAAAGTGAAGACGTATCCATTTGTAGACTTTGAGTCCTTTATGTTAGATATCCAATTAGCATCGCTATAACCTTCAATTACTGCCGAATATCTAGTATAATGCAGTCCATATTCTCGTGTATGCCTCAAGTATCTAAGTACTCTTACAATGGCTTTCCAGTGACACTCACCCGGATTACTGGTGTATCTACTTAACTTGTTTACGGCATAGGCCAAGTCCGGTCTTGTACAACTGGTTAAGTACATTAGACTGTCTAATACTCTTGAGTACTCCACTTGACTCACACCTTCACCTCTATTTTTGGCTAGATGTTGGCTAGGATCTATCGGAGTTCTAGTAAAACCCGTATTGGTTTTGCTAAACTTCTCTAGAATCTTATCCACATAATGAGTTTGACTCAAGATAATTCCATCTGATGTTTTATGAATTTTAATTCCAAGTATAACATCAGCTAATCCCATATCTTTCATGTTAAATTTGGAATTCAACATATTCTTTGTGGACTTTACCATTCTATCATTACTTCCAATGATTAAAATGTCATCTACATAAAGACACATGATTATGTAACCATCTTCAGTGTCTTTTATATAAACGCATTTGTCACATTCATTAATTTGAAATTCATGTTCTCACATGGCATTATCAAATTTCTCATGCCATTGTTTTGTTGCTTGTTTCAAACCATATAATGATTTTACTAATTTGCACACCTTATTTTCTTGTTCCGGAGCTAGAAAACCCTCAGGTTGTTCCATGTAAATCTCCTCATCTAAATCACCATTTAGAAAGGCAGTTTTCACATCCATTTGATGTATTTCAAGATTTCTCAAAGCAGTTATTGCTATGATTAATCTTATCGATGTAATTCTCGTTACAGGAGAATACATATCAAAATAGTCAAGACCTTTTTGTCTATAACCATTTATCACAAGTCTTGCCTTGTATTTATCAATGGTCCCATCCGCTTTTATTTTTCTCTTGAAAATCCACTTGTACCCTAATGGTTTACTTCACGAAGGGAGATCCACTAGTTCCCACGTGTGATTTTGCAAAATAGAATTTACTTCACTTTGAATTGCTTCTTTCCGAAGTGGACCTTCGGAAGAGTTCACGGCTTCCTTGAAGCTTTGAGGTTCACTTTCGAACATATAAGTTAGAAAATCCAGACCAAAGGATTTTTCTACTCGTGCTCTTTTACAACATCTTGGTTCAACTTCTTCGTCATCTACAATTTCATCAATTGTAGGGTTTGCAAAACTAGGGTTTGCATGGCTAGGGTTTGCATGTTCTTTAGAAGTACTAGCCTCTTCATTTATTTCAACATTTGTTTTGCATGGAAATATATGCTAAAAAAATGAGGCATTTCTTGATTCCATGATCGTATTCTTATGTATATCATCAATTTGAGATTCATACACAAGAAATCGATAAGCACTACTGTTATGTGCATATCCAAGAAATACACAATCAACAGTCTTAGGGCCTATTTTTACTTTCTTAGGTGGTGGAATTGCAACCTTAGCAAGACACACCCACACTTTTAAGTATTTATAGGATGGTGTTCGACCATGCCATAATTCATACGGACTTTTATCAATTTTCTTACGTGGTATCTTATTTAAAAGATAATTTGCGTTAACACCGCTTCACCCCACATATTTTGAGGAAGCCCAGAATCTAGTAACATTGCATTCATCATTTCTTTCAATATTCTATTTTTCCGTTCCGCAACACCATTTTGTTGAGGTGAATAAGGTGCGGTAGTTTCATGCTTAATGTCATGTTGTTCACAAAATTTGGCAAATGGGAACTCATACTCACCTCCCCTATCACTTCTCAACATTTTAATTTTCCGATTGAGTTAATTTTCAACCCTATTTTTATAAAGCACGAACTTGTCAAAAGCTTCGTCTTTACTTTTTAGAAGATATACAAAACAAAATTTTGTGCTATCATCTACAAAAGTGAAGAAATATTTATTCCCACCACGTGTTTGTACACTTTTTAAATCGCACACATCCATGTGAATTAATTTAAGTGGTTCACTATTTCTTTCAATAGTTCAAAAAGATGACCGGGTCATTTTCGCTTCTACACAAATCTCACACTTATGATTTGTATCAATTTGGAATGTAGGAATACAATTCATATTCATTAATTTTCTTAACTAATCAAAATTGACATGTCCCAAACGACCATGCCACGCAATAGACGACTCAATCAAATAAGAAGAAGATGAAGCAATTTTATTTATATTTTTCTTGATCGTCATTACATTGAGCTTAAAAAGCACATCACATTCATAGCCTTTTCCGACATACACTCCATTCTTGGATAAAATAATTTTATCCACCCCTATTACAATTTTGGACCCACGTTTGTTCAATAAAGACCCGGACACTAAATTCTTACGAATTTCCGGTACATACAAAACATCGTTCAGAGTTAACTCCTTAACGGAGGTAAATTTCAGCACTACTTTCCCTTTGCCCTTGACATCGGAAGTGGCTGAATTTCCGATGTAGAGTTTTTCTTCATGGACATTTTCATCAAGGAAATTAAACAATTCCTTGGAAGAACAAATATGACGGGTTGCACCCGTATCGAGCCACCATTCACGTGAGTTTGAGCCCACCATATTTACCTCGAACACAACAGCCGAGAAATGCTTCTCATCTTGGTTGACCATATTTTCTTGGTGTTTCTTTGACTTTCTACATTGAGCCGCCTTATGACTTTTCGCAATTGTAGCAAGTCCCGGTAAATTTCTTTTTACAATCATTCTTCTTCGGACCCAAATTCTTGGTCGAAGGGTTTTCTTTTTCCTTTTTCTTACTATTATTTTTGGGATTGGTCCTTGACCCTTGGCCATGTTCAACAACATTAGCTTTGGGCTCAGAGAGGCACTATTTCTTTTGCTTGACCTCTTGTTGTCCTTTTCAATACGAAGACGAATAATAAATTTCTCCACAGTCATCTCCTTTCTTTTGTGGGTAAGGTAGTTTTTAAAATATTTCCATCCGAAGGGTAGCTTGTCGATGATGGCAGCCACTTGGAACGACTCACTAATCACCATCCCTACCGCATGGATATCAAAAATAATAACATGTAGCTCCTGCACTTGGCTAACAACAGGTTTAGTATCCACCAATTTAAAATCAAGAAACTTACTTACAAGAAATTTCTTTGTCCCGGCATCCTCCGTCTTGTATTTTTTCTCAAGAGTTTCCCACAACTCTTTTGTCGTCTTAATCCCAAGTTACACGTTGTATAGTGCGTCGAATAGGTTGTTGAGAATATATATTTCTTGGAAAGAAAATCAAAGTGATTCCATGCTTCTTGGGCAAGCACGGATTGATCTCAAGTTCGGCGGGAAGAATGGGAGGATCTTCCCTTAAGAATCTCGCCAAGTTGAGTGTGGTTGAATAAAACAACATCTTTTGCTGCCACATTTTGAAGTTCATCCCAGTGAACTTCTCCGGCTTGTCGTGGTGGTGAACTGGAATTGTCAGCGAAGGAACTGGAACCATCAAACCAACAAAAGTGGAAGCGGAGGCTGGAGCAGTGGGAGCCACCTGGGTAATGTCATTCGTCATTGTTATCAGACATCTTGAAAGATTATTTGTTTTAAGACTGTACGAATATGCACCTGATGGCTGAAAATAATAATAGAAATATACAGGAAATCGAGGCTCGTGTAAAACACGATTTCCGTAAAATAAATAATGCCCCTCACTCTAGATGCTTAGTGAATATATGGGACACTTGTTTCCCAAGATACAACGATAAAAAGCATCGATATAACACAATATCTTACTTAAACGAACTGAGATATTGTTTGTAATATCACTGGAGTATGAACGAAAAATAGCAGAATATTTGGGCAAAAGAATATGGCAACTTACCGGAAAATATCTGTATATATTTTTCACTCAAAGTTTGTATTTCTTGTTATCCTCGTGTTATTCTTGTGTTTCTTGCAACACATAAAAATACTATTTATAGTATTAAAAAATGACTGTTGGATGTGGCCATAAAGACCCATAAATGGTTTTGACCATAACTGAAAAAATATCTGAATTAATTGCATTAATTTAGGTTTTTTTATGTTTCAAAACGTGTTTTAACTGTAGAGATTTTAGAATCTCAGCAGGCCTGAAAAATGCCTCTCAGGATCCTTAGCCTGAATCCTTAACCTATCAGAATCCTTAGTCTGTATCCTTAGCCTCTCAAAGACTATATCGAGGATATCCTCCTCATCACAACCCAAATCAATACCATTCGGGGTTGAGAAATGCAATTCAACCATCGACGGATTTCACGGTCAATGATGGAGTGATTGAGGAGCCTTCCAAAAATTGTCAATAAAAGAAATGTTCACTTCTTTTATGGGAAAGACCAAAAGCTTTATGAGAGAAAATAGGCATAAGTTCATGAAGCAAGATGAGAAGATTGATGGGATCAAGGACAACGTGAAAGTCATTGAGATTCAAGTGGGGCAAATTGCCAATATGATAGGGAGCCAACACAAGTAAGGTCAATTTCCCTTGAAAACAGAGTTGAATCCTAAGGAGTATTGCAAGGCAATCAAGTTACGAAGTGGAACTACTTACAAGGGTCCTAAGATGCCTATTGAAGAAGAGAAAGAAGAGCTAAATGAAGCAATTGAAGAAGAAAGGTTTTAAGAAAAGAAAAGCAAGAGATAGAAGTTGAAGAAGAGAAAATTGAGGAGGAGAAGATAGAGAAAGAGAACAGCACACCTCCACGTCCTCAAGACAATGGAAAACAAGCCGTTCCACACCCATTCCCACAAAGGTTCAAGAAGCAAAGTTTAGATACAAAATTTGTCAAATTCTTGGAGATATTCAGAAAAGATTCACACCAACATTCCATTTTTGGACGCTTTGGAACAAATGTCTCACTATGCAAAATTCTTGAAGGACATCATGTCTAACAAAAGGAGGATGACGAGTTATGAGGCCGTAAATCTCACTGAAGAGTATAGTGCGATCCTCCAAGCTAAGCTCCCACCAAAGCTCAAGGACCCCGATTCATTCACACTTCCATGTACAATTGGAAAAGGGGGAGACAATTGGGCATTGCGTGATATCAGAGCAGGTATTGATCTCATGCCCCTTTCCATCTTCAAAAGACTTGGTTTAGAAGATTTGAAGACCACAAATATCAACCTTCAACTAGCGGACCGATCCATGGCTTACCCTAGAGGGGTGATAGAAGACATGCTAGTTAAGGTTGATAAGTTCATCATTCCGGTGGACTCTGTAGTTCTTGATATGGAGGAAGATAAGTCAATTCCCTTGATTTTTGGAAGACCATTCTTGGCCACCGGTGGAGCTATGATCAATGTGAGGAATGAAGAGCTCGAGCTACATATAAATGGTAAGAAAGTGTCCTTCAATATCTATAGAGCTTTGAAATTTCATGATGATGAAGAGAAGGAGTATGAGCATTCCAATATAGATGGCACTCGAACAATTAAAAAAGAGCAAGTTGATAAGAATATCAAAGTTGATGCGAGCTATAATATTGAGCAAGAGGAAAAATCATCCAAGCTTGAGTCTAAGGGATAAGAGATAAGCAAGAGAATCAAGTTTGGGGGAGTTTTTAAGAAAAACTCCACCAATTCAAGTGGAGTGACTTATTCAAGTGAAGGAGTGGACAAGGCATCAAGGTCTTTTGATAAGATTGAAGCACCGGATGGAGTTTTTAGTGGTTGCTTCCATGGATTCAAGAAAGGAGAAGGATCCAAGAAGTATCAAACCAAAGGAAAAAATGGTGTCACTTGAAACACAACTTAAAGGGAGTTCGTCCGGCATAGGACATAAAAATAGTGCTACTTGGGAGGCAACCCAAGATTTTACATGCTTTCATTTATTGCTTTCTAGTTAGTTTTTGTTGATATCTTAATTCTTTTGTAGGTTGTTGGCAAAACTTTTGGAGTTTAAGCGATTTTGGGATGCAAAAGAAGAAGAATTGGAATGATCAAGAAAGAGTGTGAAGTGCTAATTTTGATGAAGATGCATGGATGTGCAAGGAGAACGGTAGCTAGTCCATGCCCCAAACTTAGAATTGTCGCCTATGGCAATATTCTAAGTTTGGGGGGATTATTAACTTTTTTAAAATATTGATGGTGTTTGCTATTATGGCTTGCGGCACACTTCATTCTATTGATCATCACATTTTTGCACCGGCGCATGCACACGTGGTGTTAATTCTTTATTGTGATGTGAATGTGGCTGAGTTTTTCTTGGGTTTGACATTGAGGATATTTCATTCCTGTATGTTGATTGGAAAATTAGATGAGTTGATGAGATATTTGGTTGCATGATTAGAAATTGGGTGCATTTTTTATGAAGGATGTTGAACTTGATCATTGAGAAATGCTTGATTTGTGACAAATTTGAAAGCCCGCGAGCTTTGAGCCTTTTAATGATAGACTTCCATTTTTGAAGTCTAATGTATTTTTCTTGCTTGGGTGTGAAGTCATTTGTGTCATAATTCCTAGAACTTGCTTAGGTTCTTGTTGAGATTACTAAATGTGTATGAGCTTGAAAAATAATTTGAGGCATTCTTTCTTGTTGCAAGCTACTTAGCCAAATTATACACCTTCCCTTTATATGAATTCCTTGATAGCAACTATGAGCCTTTAAGCCTTATTCTTTGTGAGCTTGAATGAAAATTAACCATTTTCTCTTGACCTTTGTCCTTAATTGGATCAATTTCTTGAGTTTTAAAAAAAAAGAGAAAAGAGTGTTTTAATTGTGAAAATGAAGTGAAATTGATAGCATAAATGTGGAATGTGAGCGTATTATGAGTGTTGAATGGAAAAAAAAAAGAGCATGCAAAAGAAGAGAAAAAAATGGGATTGATTGTATGAAAAGTGAAAAGAAAAGGAAAAAAAACGAGGTTTGAGAATTGAAAAACAAATATGTTAGAAAAAAAAGGGTTAAGAAGCTTGCCAAAAGCTTACTTGAGTTATGAGTGAGAAGTGATTTAAGTAGTGTTCTTTAACTCAAGAAGTTTGATCTTATTTGAGTCACTAATCCATATTTATCCCACTTATACCAAAGAGCTTCATTACATCCCTTAAAAGCCCTTGATGATTTCTTGCTCATTTGCATTAATTGTAGTGGAGATTAATCATAATTTGCCAGCTTATGGTGAGTTATGTGCACAATGACTCGAGTGTAAATATGTCTCATTTGTTGATAAAAGGATCTAAGCTTGAGATAAGCTTGAGGATTAGAAAAGAACCCAAGTATAAAATGGCAAGAAGGTATAAGCTGCTCGCCTATATGCTCGCCAGCCTGCTCGCCCACATGCTCGCTCGAGGTTAGAGGTGTCAAAGCAACGAGCCTACGTGGCCTTTCCCAAGTTGCTCGCACCGATGCTCGCCTACTTGCTCGCCCAGATGGTCGTCTTTAGCCTGAATATAACAAGGCAGCAAGTTTAGAGGATAAGCCCATGCTGCTCGCCCGGCTGCTCGCCCCATTGCTCGCTACATTGTCCGTCTCTCTTTCGAGGGGAAGAAGACACAAGATGTCCAAAGGACCTGTATGAAAAGTCCGGATTGTTGAAGGCTAGAGTTAGTGGGGCAAAGCTTGGGGGGGGTGACAAGTGGAGGACACTTGTCACCCCCACAAGCCATATGGCTTAAAAAGAGGCCACCTCATCCTTAGAGGGATATAAATAAGAGGAAAAACCTCATTTGTAAGGAATTCAGTTTCCATAATACAAGAAATACATTACACAATTCCTCTCTCTACTTTTCCAATTACAATTCCTATTACTAATCAAAATTACATCTTTAGATTATTGTTTGAGTGATTTTCTACGTATAAATTAGCCACATAAATCATTCGGTTATATAAATTGCTCAACATCATTTTTTTGAGAGTTTGAGAGACACAACCTTGGAGAGTTTCACAAATTTGTGCATATTATCTTGATTTGGTTTGATTAATTCACTAAGTTTACCTTGGTTCTAGTGTGCATATTGAGTCATCTTTGACACTTTGAGAATTCAAAAATTGACATGTTGAGTGAGATTCCTCTTGTGTGCATAAAAAAATTGAAATCATTTTGCCCTCATGTTTTTATTTTCTTGTTGTTTGGGGAGAAACAAGACTTTAACTTTGGGGGGGTTTGATTCGGGTGAAAATTGTATGATTTGAGTGAGCTTTTATTGCCTATTTTTATTGTAATTTCATGCTTTAATTACTCAATTTTAATTATTTGCACTTGATAGAGATAAATGTGACTTTTATTGTTTTTGGTAGAAAAATTGGAGGAGAAATTACTTGGGCCAATTAATTTAATTAGTTGCTCATTTATTTGATTAAAGTAGAAGGTCCATTGTCAAGAGCCAAATTAATCCGACCCATAAAAAAAAGGAGAGAGGCAGCCTATTTGCTGGAAAATAAATCTGCAAATTAACAACACCAATTTTCATGTTGACCAAAGTCTTGACGCTTGGCGGACAGGTAAGGCCTCCTCATCGCTATTTAGTAATAGGGAAGAGCAGCGTTCATGATAGTGGGTGGATAATGTTTAAATTTTACAGTGAAAATGAATGGAGGACCTTATTCTATCTGGGGAAGGAATCTGATGTTGAAAAAAAAGCCTTATGCTTTTTACTTTGACGATTATGTGATTTCTTGCATGCATGCCTGTATGGATAAAAATGCGTAATCTACCCATGTGTTGTTGGACTAACAGTTCACTGCAGAGGATTGCCTCTTTTGTAGGTAAACCCTTATATACGGACAAAATGTCCCAATCTAAAGAAAGAGTATCATACGTGAAGATGCTGGTAGAGGTGGACGCAGTCTTACCTCTTGTAAGGGAGGTTACTGTCCAAGTACCTAACGCCAAGTGTATACATCCTATAGAATTCGAATTTGACCAAAATACTGCATTCAGTGCAGAAAACTTGGCCATTTTGTCGGAGCGTGTCCACCAGTTGAAACTTGGGAGGAGTGAAGAGAGAAATATCTATAAATGAGGCGGAGAATAGGAAAAATAAACAGGGGGTAAGGGTCGAACGGATGAAGAAGGATTTAGAAAGGTTGGAGGAAAAAAATGATAGAAAAAAAAGAGAGGTATGGAAGACAAGAATGAAGTAAAAAAGGGGGTAGATTTGATATTTTAAGGGAGGAAGAGGGGGACAAAAGAAATACGATAAGGAACTAGATATAGAATCAAAAGAGGAGGAACAAAATGAAAAATTAGGGGTAGAAAGTGAGGAGTTGAGAGGGGGCAGGAAAATAGGGGCTAAAGATAAAGATATTGGTGACCAAACAAAGAGCTTAAAAATGGAAAAGGGTAGTGAAGTTACTGCTGTGAAAGAGGGAAAAATTCTTAAAAATGTTAGTGGGGGACCAAGAAGGAAGCAAACTGTAAGATCATCGATGCAGGAAAAAGTTGTAATAAATGGGGAGTCCAAGGAGTGGGCAGAAAAAGGAGATAAAGGGAAGACTCTACGGGAAATAGTGAGGATTATTCGTCGGAACTGGAACTATTTGTGTCCTAGTAAACCGGAGAATAAAGACCATAATTAAAAGAAGAAGAAAGGTAGGCAAAAGAAAGAAAAAATGAAGGGTCGAAGGCAACAACATATAAATGATGATGCAAACGAAATTGAATATATGGAAGAGGATGAAGCTGAAGAATTCAGCTCCATGGAGTAAAGATGATTAAATGAATATACGGGTTTTTGTTTCCATGTCTATTCGTTGTTTTTGATGAATTGTTTGGCTGGAGTAAGCTTTCTTTGTGTAGGGGTGGGAGAATTAATTTTATCATATAAACTAATGGGTATGCACTTTAAAGTGAAATGTTTGATAACTAGAAATATGTTTTTGTGTCCGTTTATCTATGTTAGTATGGTGCTAAAACAAATTTGTGGGATATTCTATTTCAAATAAATGATGAATTAGATTCCGTGAATTTTGGCTGGGGATTTTAACAGTGTTTTAAAATCTTGAAGATTTCTAAAACTGTGCAACTACTATTGGTTTAGATGATGTAATTTCTATAGGTTGTTTCTATACTTGAAATAATAATTATGTTTGTAGTAAATTAGATTGAGATATAGTGAACAATATTTGGAGGGAAAAGGGGTGGAATGTCCATACTGAATTTCTTGCACCTGGGATTGAATCATATCATTCTTGTGCCGTTACTAATATATTTAATTCTTAAATTAAAGGAAAGAAACCTTTTAGATTCTTTAACATGTGGAAAATTCATAATGATTTTATGGATATAGTTTGGGATAATTGGAATACGGGTATTAGAGGCACAAAACAATTTATTTTGTGGAAAAAACTTAAAATACTTAAACGACCTCTCAAAGATCTGGTGGAAAAGCAGCTCCTTTCCTAGTTTTTTTTAGGCATGCCATAATGCACAGGATGAGACCCATGGCTTAAACAAAAAAGACTTTATGCATATTAGTGAAAGGGTGATAAGAGCTGAAAACCATTTAACAAATTTGCAGTTGCAATGATTGGAAAATGGGAATACTAATGTGTTAAATGAGGAAATAAGATCTTTAAAAATTGAGTTAAAAAATTTGAAATATGCTGAAACTTGTTTCATAAATCAAATGATTAAATCAAAATATGCTTTGATTGAAGACACAAATTCTAAACATTTTCATAAAATCATTATTAAGAACAAGAAAAAGAACAATATTGTGTATTTTAAAGTAGGGCATGGCTATAAAAAATCTTTTGATGATGTTGGCTGATAATTTTTTTGAATTTCTATGTGGGGTTACTAGGTGCGGAACGGGTGGTTGAAAATTTTGATTATAACTTATGTAACCTAGGGTATTGTGTGGATGATTAAATGAGTTGTGACTTGACAGATAATGTTACTGAAACTGAAATAAAAAATGTCTTATGGGACATAGGGGATGATAAACCCCCTGGGCCTGATGGTTACTCTGCTGACTTTTTCAAAACCTGTTGGAATGTAATAAAAACTGATTTCATTAATGCTGTTAAACAATTTTTTTTATAGTGGAAAGTTATTAAAGCAGTTTAATTGTACGTTTTTAACTTTAATTCAAAAGAAAAAACATGATCCATGTGTTGAGGATTTTAGACCAATTGCATGTTGCAATGTTGTGTATTAAACTATTTCAAAAATTATTTCAAATAGATTGGGAGGTGTATTACCTCTTAAAGTAGATAAAGCTCAAGAAGCTTTTATAAAAGGTAGATTAATTTCTGATAACATATTTTTAGCTCAAGAATTACTTAGGGGGCGCTTGTTTCAAATTCCTCAATGGTAATGTGAATTAAATTTTATTTCCTTCTTTACCCTTACGTATGTTTGTAGGCAATTAAAATTAATTGCCGTAATAAAAAAATAACATGTGGAAATTACATGTTAAAGTAATTTATTATTTAGAGTTAAATAAATTTAATTTCTAATTAATAAATTCAAAGTGGGCCTAAAAAGCCTAATAAATTGAATTGGGTTTTAAAAGCCTAATAAATTCAGTTGGGCTTCTAAAAATCCAATTAAATATTTTGGGCCTCTAAAGTCCAATTATTTATTCCGGATTTTTAAAGTCCAAGATATCAAGCCCGATCTCTAAAAGCCCAAGAAATCAAATCTTAACAAATATTCTTGAAGATTATCAAATCTTCACAAATATCTTGAAGATCATCAAATCTTCACAAATATCTTTGAAGATTGTCAAATCTAAGATATTTTTGGAATATTCCCAAATAATATCCAAATAATATCTCTTGGCCCATCAAATCTAGCCCACAAATCTAGAATTCTACACCTATAAATAGGGTCTCATTCTAGTCATTTTAGACACAACAAGGAGTCGGGAAGATCAGAGCTCAGAGAGAAGCATCAAGATCCAAGACTTCGAGCAACTTTGAAGATTCAAAGGCGTTCTTCACGATCTTCAAGAACGTTCTTCAAGTTCTTCATCAACAAAGCATTTTGATCCGGAATCACGGTGCGAAGCCTCCGGTCAACGTTCTTCATCAACAACGGCGATTGATTAGAGAAATACGGCGTGAAGCCCCTCCAATCAACGTCATCCATACGTCCTCAACGACGATCAACACCACTCACCTACGACGACATCAACATAGAGAGTCCAAAGGTGAACACTCGACAAAGTCCTTCCATAAGGCAATATTAATATTAACTTCAACATCAACTCCGGACTCAACTCCGACATAACAATAAAGTCCTTCCGACAAGGCAACGTTAATTCGAAACAAGGCTCAATGCCCTCGAAATCAACGTCCAACACCAAAGTCAACATCAGACTTAACTCCGAAAATTTCGCAAATAAAATCAAGACCAAGTCAAGACTCGAAGAGAAGAATCAGAGGATCGAATAGAGATTGGACCAAACAATCGCTCGATACCTTTAAATTCAAATTCATAAATATTCTTTGTAATTTTCTTTTCGCAATATTAATAAAAGAATTTATTAATTTCTGTGAAAATTTGTAGGTTACAATGTTCAATAAGAGTTTATGTTCATGGTGGTTACATCATTAATTTGTGCTCCAATTTTGGAATAAGTATACAAAAAAGAAAGTTGTTGATTGTTGTAGGGGGGATTGATTGAGGAGGATGATTATAGGATGAGATAGTGGTAATCAAATGGGGGTAATGATTACCTTATTTAGGAGGAAAATCAATGTTTTGGTCTCATTACCTACTATAATTACTATATATATATCCCAATTTCATTATCATTGAGGAACTTTATACCAAGCGCCCCCTTAGACTTTATACTAGAGGTAGGATAACTCCGAGGATCACAATGAAAGTAGATATTAGGAAAGCCTATGATTCTGTTCCGTGGATTTTACTGCATGGGTTAAAATTTCCAAAAAAAATATTCGTTAATTGGATAATGATGTGTGTTAAAATTGCTTCTTACTCAATTTTGCTAAATGGCTATCCTTGTGGTTTTTTTTAAAGAGAAATGTGGTCTTCGACAAGGAGATCCCTTATCCCCCTTTCTTTTTTATTATTTGCATGGAATTTTTTTCTAGATTACTTAAGAAACGAACTGATGTAGGTAACTTTAACTACCACCCTAAGTGTGAAAAATTAAATATTACCCATCTTTCTTTTGCTGATGATCTAATTTTATTTTCACGTGGGGATGTAATGTCCGTTGAAATTTTAAAGAATACTTTGTATGAATTTAAAAAGTACTCAGGCCTTGCAATCAGTCCCCTCAAATCATCTATATTTTTGGCAGGGGTTTACGGTGTAAATAGAGTTGATATTATTAATGTTGTGGGGTTTGTTGAGGGAACCCTTCCAGTAAGATATCTTGGAATTCCCTTAGCATCCTCAATAGTTAAAGTTAGAAATTATGACATGCTAATGAATATACTGACTGATAAAATCAAATACTAGAATTCTAATGTGTTATCTTATGCTAGTAAACTGGAATTAATAAGATCTGTTATTCAGGGAATTTCTTGTTTTTTGATAATGGTGATTCCTAAAACATTAGTAAATAGGATAAATAGCATTTGTAGAACGTTCTTATGGGGTTCTAGAACCCTATTGGTTTCATGGGATATAATATGTTATGACAAAAAACATGGGGGTCTTGGATTGAGAAAACTTGATACTTGGAACAAAGCTCTGCTATAAAAAATAATATGGGATAGCCACATGAAAAAAGACTGTTTATTGGTAAAATGGACTAATGAATACTGGTTAAAAGGGGCCTCTATTTGGGTGGCAGTGGCTGGTAGTAACATGTCTAAATTAAAACGCACTGTGGCTGACCTAAAAAATGCATTGATACAAATACATGGTAGTCTTGAACAGACTTTTGCTGGTTTAAACTTGATAAAGAAACTAAATGGGATAAATGCTTTTAAATTGTATTATCTAATGCATTCCCCTTTGAGGATTTCTAGTTTCAGGTTTAAAAAGTTGTTGGAATCGTACATTCCACCTAAAGTTTCATGTATAGGATGGCTGATTGCGTGGAACATGTTAGCCATAAAAGACAGATTATTCTTTGGTCATGCTGAATTTGAGTGCATATGGTTTATTAATAATTTGGAAAATGTTAAACAACTTTTTTGGGAATGTTCATTTTCAAGAGCATGTGGTATAGAATTGAGAATATATGTGGACGGAAAATAAGGAGAAACTCTCTAGATATGGTTTTATAAAGATATTAAACTTAATAGGCAGTTTTCAAGAAAAACTCCACCAACTCAAGTGGAGTGACTAATTCAAGTGAAGGAGTGGACAAGATATCAAGATCTTTTGATAAGATTGAAGCACCGGATGGAGTTTTTAGCGGTTGCTTCCATGGATTCAAGAAAGGAGAATGATCCAACAAGTATCAAAGCAAAGGGAAAATTGTGTCACTTGAAACACAACTTAAAAGGAGTTCGTTCGACATAGGACGTTAAAAATAGCGCTACTTGGGAGGCAACCCAAGATTTTACTTGCTTTCATTTATTGCTTTCTAGTTAGTTTCTGTTGATATCTTAATTCTTTTGTAGGTTGTTGGCAGAACTTTTGGAGTTTAAGCGATTTTGGGACGCAAAAGAAGAAGAATTGGAATGATCGAGAAAGAGTGTGAAGTGCAAATTTTTATGAAGATGCTTGGATGTGCAAGGAGAACGGTAGCTTGTCCATGCCCCTAACTTAGAACTGTCGCCTATGGCAATATTCTAAATTTGGGGGGGATTATTTTCTGTTTTAAAATATTGATGGTGTTTGCTATTGTGGCTTGCGGCGTGCTTCATTGTATTGATCATCACATTTTTGCACAGGCGCACGCACTTGTGGTGCTAATTCTTTATTGTGATGTGAATGTGGCTTAGTTTTTCCTTGGGTTTGACATTCAGGATATTTCATTCTTGTATGTTGATTGGAAAATTTGATGAGTTGATGAGATATTTGATTGCATGATTAGAATTAGGGTGGATTTTTTGTGAAGGATGTTGAACTTGATCATTGAGAAATGATTGATTTGTGACAAATTTGTAAGCCCGTGAGCTTTGAGCCTTTCAATGATAGACTTCCATTTTTGAAGTTTAATTTATTTTTCTTGCTTGGGTGTGAAGTCATTTGTGTCATAATTTCTAGAACTTGCTTAGGTTCTTGTTGATATTACTAAATGTGTATGAGCTTGAAAAATAATTTGAGGCATTCTTTCTTGTTGCAAGCTACTTAGCCAAAATTATACCCCTTCCCTTTAGGTGAATTCCTTGATAGCCACTATGAGCCTTTAAGCCTTATTCTTTGTGAGCTTGAATGAAAACTAACCATTTTTTCTTGACCATTGTCCTTAATTGGATCAATTTCTTGAGTTGTTAAAAAGAAAAAGAGAAAAGAGTGCTTTAATTGTGAAAATGAAGTGAAATTGATAGCATAAATGTGGAATGTGAGTGTATTATGAGTGTTGAATGGAAAAAAAAAAGTGCATCCAAAAGAAGAGAAAAAAATGGGATTGATTGTATGAAAAGTGAAAAGGAAAGAAAAAAAAAAGAGGTTTGAGAATTGAAAAACAAATATGTTAGAAAAAAAAAGGGTGAAGAAGCTTGCCAAAAGCTTACTTGAGATATGAGTGATAAGTGATTTAAGTAGTAATCTTTAACTCAAGAAATTTGATCTTATTTGAGTCACTAATCCATATTTATCCCACCTATACCAAATAGCCTCATTACATCCCTTAAAAGCCCTTGATGATTTCTTGCTCATTTGAATTTATTGTAGTGGTGATTGAGATAATTTGCAATCTTATGGTGAGTTATGTGCACAATGACTCGAGTGTAAATACGTCCCATTTTCTTGAGAGTTTGAGAGACACACAACCTTGGAGAGTGTCACAAACTTGTGCATATTATCTTGATTTGGTTTGATTAATTCACTAAGTTTACCTTGGTTCTAGTGTGCATATTGAGTCATCTTTGACAATTTGAGAATTCGAAAATTGACAAGTTGAGTGATATTCCTCTTGTGTGCATAAAAAAATATTGAAATCATTTCACCCTCATGTTTTTATTTTCTCGTTGTTTGGGGAGAAACAAGACTTTAACTTTGGGGGGTTTGATTCGGGTGAAAATTGCATGATTTGAGTGAGCTTTTATTGCCTATTTTTATTGTAATTTCATGCTTTTATCTCTCAATTTTAATTATTTGCACTTGATAGAGATAAATGTGACTTTTATTGTTTTTTGTATAAAAATTGGAGGAGAATAAATCTGCAAATTAACTACACCAATTTTCATGTTGACCAAAGTCTTGACACTTGGCGGACATGTAAGGCCTCCTCATCGCTATTTGGTAATAGGGTACCTAGGGAAGAGCAGCGTTTAAAATTTGAAAATCCTACTGCCAATAAAGCCATTCTAACTGAGTATATGTTAACGAATGAATGGGACCATACATTAATAGGCTATTTCATGCGTAGGTACCCTAGTTTTTATGCCTTAAAAGAATTGTGCAAGGGCTGGGGTGTTCACCATGAGATTAAAACACATGATAGCGGGTGGATAATGTTTAAATTTATCAGTGAAAATGATGTTTCTAAAGGGCTCAATGGAGGACCTTATTCTATCTGGGGAAGGAATATGATGTTGAAAAAAATGCCTTACGCTTTTCACTTTGACGATTATGAGATTTCTTGCATGCCTGTATGGATAAAAATGCGTAATCTACCCATATGTTTTTGGACTAACAGTTCACTGCAGAGGATTGCATCTTTTGTAGGTAAACCTTTATATACGGACAAAATGTCCCAATCTAAAGAAAGAGTATCATACATGAGGATGCTGGTAGAGGTGGACGCAGCCTTACCTCTTGTAAGGGAGGTTACTGTCCAAGTAAATTGTTTGCCTATTTCGTGTATGCTTCACGCAAGTGTACGTGGACGTTGTAGCTTAGGTAAGTTGACCAAGTAATAAAATATCAAACACAGGGAAACGATGCGATATTAAGCAAGTAATTGTCGTTTTCAAAAGTAATAGCTAGGAAAACAAGAAAAGGTTCTTGTATTCTATCTACTTTTCAACAAAGAATAGCAAATTCTAACTATCACCCTTTTACAAGTGAGCAAGTATGTGGGAGATGTGCGTTGGAGTAATCCTACTATGGTTAATCTAGTATCCTATCAATCCTGGCATGCAAGATCCCTTGATGTCTTAATCAAGCCTAAGTGCTCTATTAAGTGCCTAGATCTATCTACAACACCCAATACTCCATTTGATAGGTCTTAGCTTCTAAACAATTCTCATTGACATTAAAACATTAATACGAACACTTGGTGGGCACAAAATTCAATTAAGAACATCCGTGAATTAACTCAATTCTCATGTGTTGCTAACTCACATATACTTGTAATCTCAGAGCACCAATATTAATCTCTCTTTTGTCCATAATTGTGTGGTCGTTGGGGATCTTATCGTGTTGATTGTGTGCTGTAAGTTCTAGTTTTTGTAGAATGAAGTTTCTTAAGTTGTTAAAGATGCATGTTGCTACTTTGAAATGATATGAAGTGGATGGGTGTGAGTGTGTGTATACACGAGAAATGTTCTGTTATAGGTTCCACAAACTATTATGTATTTTATTTCTTGTTGACGAATGAACTCTGTTTTGTATGGTAAGTAAATGGGTTAACACAATTCTTCATTTCCATTAAAAAGGGGGAGTTGCAGAAGTTTGATATAGATAAAAAAAATCCTTTTCTTTAAAAGATTATGACTGAGTTAATAGATATCTGCTGAGAAGAAAGATGGTTCTATGTTTTCTTTTCCCATAAAGAAAATTAATTGGGTTTAAGTTTCAATGTTTCATGGTCATATTAGTTTAGAAAGGTTATATAAATAGTACATATTTTTCATGTACTTAGCTTGCAACCAATCACATTCAAAGGGTTATTACATTTGGTATTCAAGGGTAGTTCTTGCAGAAGCTGCTCATTATATCGAAATATAACTTGGGATGTTACAGTAATGTTGATTCAATCTCCTAGGAAAAACGAGAACATACTAAGTTGATAGGTTTGATGATACTATGCAAACAATGGTGTAGAGATTTATTTGGGAAAAGCACTTGAGCTAAAGAAGTTATCTTGTGTTTCTTGATTGTTACAGGCTTTTGACACCCAAGTGCACTATTTGTATTAATTGTACGTTTCTTTAGTAAGGAAATATGAATTATTAATTTTGACATAATTGTTAAGAGATTTTGACTTAACTACTTGATTTGATTGCCTTCTGTGGTACATATTGTACCAATTATGTTTGATTTCTATTCTACTCAGGGTGAAATTTACATGTAATCGTATTTAGACATTGATATTTTGTTTTAACACTGTTTTATGTATGGAGAACATAACACATTTATATTTTGGTGGGTATGAATGTTGTGTTTCTTTTTTCTTTTGTAGGAATTATGTGGCTTAAGAGATGGAAGATGGAAGGGTCGTTGGCTTTAGTAAATAGGTTCTTGCTATTTTGTTTCATTAATAATGTACTCAGATTAATTATTGAAATTATTGTATGGATTTGTTTTGGAAATGTTGAAACATATTATAATAATATGCATTTGCTAATTTATGTTTTATCTTTAATTTATTATTTAATTTTTTATACATATACACATATATATATATAGAGATGAATGTATATCTATATATATCCAAAAAATTATAAAAAATTATTTTCCAAAAGAAAACAGATATTGTATGTTGTCTTTCAACATTTTGATTCATTAAATAGACAACAGAAAAAATGCATTTTCTATCAATGTTGCCATATATTCTTTGTCTTCTAATGTTGTAATATACAAAATCGACAACAAATTGTACCTGTTGTCTATTAGCGTATGATAAAATAGACAACGGATAATATTTGTTGTCTATTAGCGTATAATATATTGTTGTTCATAAAAAAGACAATGGATAATATCTGTTGTCTATTAGCGTATGATCTATTGTCTGTTCATGAAATAGACAACATACAATATCCGTCGTAAAAGAGAACGGATCTTTAACTACACCTTAATACACAACAGAGGTTTAAGTTAATAGACAACATATATAATCTGTTGTCAATTAACATTTTTGTAGTAGTGATTAATCAATCAAGATCACTTAATTTTGCATGGGATTAATAGAACACTAAACTACACCATAGTATTCATACACCAATGCAACAAGAAATTAGTCTATGGCTTGGGAGTTCAAATCAACAATTAAGAAAGTAAAAAATCATCATTAAGACTAAATTGAGAGAAAATTACAAGAATCTTACCAATTAAGAAGTAATTGAAATACTCTCCTTCTACCTTGAAATGCTAACTTGTGATCTGGAACTCCAAATGAAAAATGGAACCGTAGAAATGTAGCTAATAACAAGACTAATCTAATGGAATAAACGGATTGAAGATCTAATAGTTTACAAGTATTGAAGAGAGAAGTATGAAGATTAACAAAAACCCACTAAGTAACTTTCTAATTTCTCTCTAAAACATCCCTAAGAAAATAGAATGATCAAAAGTCCCTCTAAAATCTGATCCTGTCACGACCCAAAATTTTGTATAAAAAGTTTAGACATTTTTTTAAAAGGATTTAATTAAGACACAAGAAAAGAAAATAGTACATTTCGTTAAAATTAGCAACAAAAGAATTATTACCTCTAATTTATAAAAAAAATAAACACATATTAACTGGCAAAAAAAAAAAAAACTTTATAATCCGTCAAGCACCAATAACAAATAAAGTTGTATTTCCTCTGGGAATAAATTATTTAGAACCAAGGAAAGAAGAGACATTATTTAAAAGCATTGTCTCGCGTACTTAAAACGAGAATTATTATAATTTAAACACAGGCAGTCCACCTTGCCTCCACCGCCACTCCAATAAATCTCAACCTGCAAAGAATGTCAAGAGAGTGGGATGAGCAAACAACAAGCTTAGTGGGGAAAAATATTTGTCACAGTTAAATACAAAATGTAATCAGAATCATTATGTCACACACAGTCTTACCCATAGCTGTGTTGACTTTGCCAACCATAAGTAATATACGTTATACAGCCTTTACCCTGCCGAACATAACATATTACATAGCTGAGTCATAGTGTTATACGGCCTTTTCCCCGCCGAACATAACGAATCATAGTTCATAATAGCAAGTTGGTGCAAATAATAACAATCAATCACATATAGTATTTAAAAGTGACAAACGAAGTAAGAATCCCCACCTCAAGTCTTGATAACTCGTAATCACATGAATGAGTTTAAAGAGTATAGTCCACGTTACCTAAAATAATAACATGATATGTTTTAATAATAATTAAATTAATACATACTATCGATCACTACGAAGAACTGGTAAACTTAAATCTAAAAAGAAAAACTACACGCATGAAGGTTACAAGACAAATTTTAAGAAACTAAATTCACTTCTAAGTATGTACGTACCCTGTTTTGACAAATAAATAAAAATGATAATAATAATCTATTCTATATTAGAAGGTGGCTTTAGTAGTACAATATTTATAATCTATTAAACTATTGAACATAAGTCTGAAACTTTGTAATTGGTAACCAAATAAACAAATAAAATTAAAATACACATATCAGTGCATATAAGTTGTCATGTATATATTAATAGGATTACGACACAAAGTGATCTCAACCATTTAGAGATAATAATAATAATAATAATAATAATAATAATAATAATAATAATAAT
>JAPKLY010000120.1:899023-951132 GCA_026898435.1 Prunella vulgaris
ATAATAATAATAATAATAATAATAATAATAATAATAATAATAATAATAATAATAATAATAATAATAATAATAATAATAATAATAATAATAATAGTTTTGATACAATAAAAATATTGAGGAATGTATTTAGGGGTGCTTGTTTCAAATTCTTCAATGGTAATGGGAATGAAATTTCATTTTCCTCTTATCCTTACATATGTTGAATGAGAGTTTATGTTCATGGTGGTTACATCATTAATGTTGTGCTCCAATTTAGGAAAAGTTGACAAAAAAAGAATGTTGTTGGTTGTGGTATTGGGGATTGATTGAGGAGGATGATTATAAGATGGGGGTAATGATTACCTTATTTAGGAGAAAAAATAATGTTATGTACTTCATTTATTCTCATTCCATATAATAATTACTATGTGTATATCTCATTCCCATTACTATTGAAGAATTTTTTTACCAAGCGCCCCCGTATTTAAATAATAGCTTCTAATCCTTTGATACAATAAAAATAAAATATACACACAATCCCAAATTAGGCAGAAATTTTTTTCTTTAAAACTTTAAAAGAAAAGAAGGAAAATAAAAATAAAAATTGAGCAACAATATCTATTCTCGAAGATAATTGCTAGTGATGGATCCATTTCAATTACTGACAGATTATTTACCAAAATACTTTTGACTCATGCAATATATTTTAAATAAATGATCTATTTCTATAAGTTTCACATGATCTTGACTTATGAATAGTAGCACATTAAAGTAAAGAAGAAAAAGTGTTATATGTAAAGATAAACTGAGTTTGATACTGAAGACAAGTCAGGAATCCAGATCCTGAGTTTTGGATCGGAGGAAAATTTCTGACAGGTGTTATCCTGAGCCTGGCAGAAACTGGTCCTGAGCCTGTGTGAAGGTTTCATCCTGAGTCTGAGTGTGCTGATCCTGACTCTCATCCTAAGTGTTCAGATCAGTGAAGGCACTTGTATTGAAGACTCAGTATCCTGAAGGTGCAATCCTGAGAGATCATCCTGAGCTGAAAATGACCAATCTTCTAAGTCACTCAAACTGAAGATTTCGAGCTGACATAAAGATGGTTATTTTGGACAGTTGGCGGAGTAATCCAATTGGACGCCGGAACAATTATTCTGGGTGGTTATAACCATACAAATTCGTTGAATGTTTAATAACCTAAAGACGGTTAAAGGATAGTGATCGGGTAAAAAAATACCCGTTCAACAAATAAGTCGATCAAGGGTTGGAAAATGCATACGGGTTCATCATCGTTCGGTTTAAATTCGATGAACGATCTCCCAATTCTTTGAATCCATCGTGATAACCTGCACAAAGATCGAGCCGAAGAGGGCTCCGGTGTCGATCCTCCGATAATCAAGTAAGTAACGTGTCTTTTCAATCAAACCATAATGAAAATACAGTAAAGGGTGTTGTTTCTTGGGTAAGAAGAAAAGAATAACAGTAATAATAGTGATCTTGCCTTGAAGAAGGCTAAATGAGTTTATTTATACCTTTTCCCTATGAAGGGTAAAATAGTAATATTCCATAGTGTTGCCCTAATTTAATTAGGACCACTTAGCAGAGCTGTGCTGCTCCGTAGCAGCTTTGACACGACGTACCAACTCTGACCTCTCATCCAGAGGCGAGAGCGAGATAACTTCTTTGGCTCTAAAGAGTTCAGAGCCTGAGACAAGGTACCTTTGGCCTGCTAGTCAAGTTCAGAGACGTGAACTTAACTGTTATAAGTTTTATACGACTGAGTTTATATCTGAGGTCACAGCTAGTGTGAATGATAATCGCCCTTAGTTTAATCTTTAATTCCTTCTCGTATGTATAACTGCTTGTGATCTATCTCCATGAGGCTTCCTTTTGGAGAAGTTTTATTCAACTCTGACGCAGAAATGACAGGTGTCCGGTCAGAGGTGAGAGGTGGATTATCTTACTTTAGAGGTCTGGGGCTATATGGCGGTTACTTGTAAGCTTCACAACTCACTGGTCAGCTCGTACATAGCAGACCGCCTTATCCTTTTTGTTACTTCACGAGGTGACAACCTCTCTCTTGTAACTTCTGGTATATGGCACATTCATGCCCTATCAACTACTCCCCCCTATTCCTAGTAAAGTGTCTCTCGAATTTTACTTGGAATATGTCAATGTGTTGATACACGTGCGTGTTTCTGTGCTTTGTACTCTGCCCATGCTCTTTATACTCTACATAGGTGATTCACGTCCTCACATATCTTTCATGCGTAGCTCGTGTGTAAGAGCCATACCTCTTTCTCATTTTTCAAACATTTGTTCTCTTCTCTGACCCAACGGGGGTCAACGACCACTGACCTCTGCATCATTTCTTGTTTCGAAATTCAACAAAACTACATACCACATAGTATCGTGCTGTGGGTATTAGGTACTGCCCTGATTCATTTAAGGCCATCCGATAAGATCATACTACCAAACAGTTGCCTGTGACATATCACCTTTGGCCTCTCGATCAAAGTTGAGAGCAGAAGAATTTTCTTTAACTTGCGGATCATTGCCACACGTCTTCATGTTTTGAAAGTGTACTCTGGATAGGGTAAACTTTTTCAATTCTAAAGAGTGAATTCCAATCTTGGAGTTTTTGAAGCAAATGATTCCCATTCTCTAGGATGATCTATTGTCGATTCTTTTATGTTGGTGCAATCTATCCTTCTTTCTCTGAACCTCACTTCAATCCCTAAAGTGAGTGATCTTATTATCAACTCTCGGGGATTGACGCCTAGCGCATGATCTCGCCTCTGGGCTTCACTTCTGCTTTTGAAGTGAATTTCTTCTGTCACCTCGAAACTCATGTAATCTGACTTCTCATCTTGGGAGTTATATGTTCCACATATATTCTCGAACTTGTTCTTTGGTTTCTGGCTATATTATACACCTGTCCTAAGCTGAGGCTTCAGTGACTATTCGCATTCTGGTATGTGATAATACTTCTTGTAATGCAAACACATGTCCATGCTTAATTCTTACAAATGCTTACAGGGCGCAGGTCTAAGAGTTGTACACCTTCCGTGCTTTCAAATACATCCCCTCTTATCTTCTATTTCGAGTAGTATATTATTGAGTCATCCGTCCTCTCGATTTCATTGCTTCTAACCTTGGAAAATCTAAAAAAGTAGCGAACCTTCATTTCTCGGTGCCAAAGGCCGATCAACATGTTCGCTTGTAAGGGTTACTTGCCATGCCTCTGGTATCTTTCTTTATTTTCTGAAGAGCTCAGAAGTTGAAGGATGTCAATGGCTAAGAGTATTGGTTCATGCAATTCTGATAGGAGCCTTTCAAAGTACCTTTATACTTATCTTTAAGGCCCTCAGAGATGATGAGCAGAGCCCAGAGGGGGTTTTCATTATGTTTCAAAAGCGCTTGACAATGCTTAGGCAAAATGATTGCATACCTTAGCTGCGAATGATTCACGTACAGTCTCTCCCAATATGGCTCTGGCTTCCCCATTGGCTTCAACACCCTAACTCTGCACCATTCCAAATCTCATGTCTTGGTACTTCGAATCCCGACTTCTTTGCTTCAAGTTGTTCTTACTCATTCTTTTATACTTCTTAGTTCTAATACAAGACATCTGAGCTCTGGGATCTGCTCCCGCGTTGAAGGTCACGATACATAATACCTCTAAGTTTTGAGGAGCTTAGGGGGTAATGAATATCTTTCACCTGTTGGGCTGCATTCCTATGAATACGACGACTTCCAAAGGCTATGTGCCCTATGTCATATGTCCAACTTTATCCTCTGGAGAATACATACTGATGAGGTCAAGAATTGCGCCTCATCTAACAAATGATCGAATTCTGTAAAATGCTTCTGATCCTCCTCATTGTTCGGCTTGAATCAGTTGAACGGCCTACCAATCCTTCGTGTCCATAGAAATAACCTGCACAAAGATCGTACAGGAGGGGGGCTCCAGCGTCGATCCTCCGACGCTCAAGTCAATAACGTATCCTTGTAATCAAACCATAGAAAAATACTGTAAAACGCATAGTTGCTTGGGGAAGAAGAAAGTAATGAGGACAATAATGGTGAACTTGCCTTGAAGAAGGCCAAAGGGACTTATTTATACATTTTCCCCATGAAGGGTAAAATAGTAATATCCATGGTGTTGCCCTAATTCATCTAGGACCACCTAGTAGAGCCATGCTGCACTGTAGCAACTTTAGCATGACGTATCAGCTCTGACCTTTCATCCAGAGGTGAGAGCGAGATAACTTCTTTGGCTCCGAAGGGTTCAGAGCTTGAGATAGGGTACTTTTAGCATATCTGTCAAGTTCAGAGACGTGAACATAACTGTTACGGGTTATACACGACTGAGTTTATATCAGAGTTCACAGCTGGTGCGAATGATAATTGCACCTAGTTTAATCTTTGATTTCTTCTTGTATGTATATCTGCTTGTGATCTATTTCCATGAGGCTTCCCTTTAGAGAAGCTTTATGCGATTCTGACTCAGAGATGAGAGGAGTCTGATCAGAGGCTAGAGGAGTCTGATCAGAGGTGGGAAATAGATTATCTTATTTCAGAGGTTTGGGGCTAGATGTCAGAGACTAGATGTCAGAGGTGACATCCGAGATACTTCCTCTCCCTATCATTGAATTACGGCAATCGGCAGGGTGAAAACTTCCTCTGGCCTCTCATAGATTATTAGGCCAGAGGTCAGAGCTGTTCTTGTATACTTTCTCGAGGACAGCCTCCCTTGTAGGCTCTCACATGTAAGTCATACATTTCATTGGCTAGGTCACAGATCGCGGATTGCCTTGTCCTTTTCATTACTTCCCGAGGTGACAACCTCTCTCTTGTGACTTCTGGGATATGGCACATTCATGCCCTATCACATACATATCATCATAAGCACCCCTCTGGTTTTTGATTAAGGGGTGAGAAGTCAAAGGCGACATCATGAGTATTTCTTGCATTCGTGCTGCTTCATTGCCATAGATGATGAGTTTTAATTTTCTCCTCTGACCTCTGAAGATTTATGAGGCCAAAGGGGGATTTTCTTCCTCTGAGGATACAAAGCATTTCCATTTTAAGTGGGGCCTTCTCGAGGCTCATTCTCGCTCGTCGGAGGATTCACAGGTCACAAGCGGCTTGGTTAGTCAACCAATCTTCTGGGCAATGAGCTCTCAGTTGTTACCTTTGACATGTGGGCTATTTGGTTCAGGTCACCTACTCCCATCCTTACTTGTTGAGACTTCCACTTCTCTAACTACTATAGGGGCAGCTCCAACCTCTTCTTCTTGGACTCATCCTTCTGGGCCCGATGTGGACGATGATCAAGATATCTATTAATAACAGAATGCTCTCTTTGCTTTTCAAAGACAATATCTCTATTCTAAGACCTGCGTGTCCCTTGGTTCGTTCCTGTAATGAGGGAGGTTTCTTTTCTGTTGAGCGACGCTGATTCCTCCGACCCTACACTCCCCACCATTCAACCTCTGCTCTACGATCTCAGCTTCCCCAAAGATCCTGTCCCCGCTGCTGCCTCTGACGTTCCTTTAGTTTCTGCTTCTAACATTCCTCCGACTTCTGCTTCTGTGAACATTGTCTTTGGTACTCTTTGGAGCGTATATGCTCCTTTAACAGTTACTCTCTTTGTTTGTTTTCCTTCATCCTTTTTTGCTAATGGTAACCTGCTTTTACGTGATTATAGCACACACATGTTCTTACTGCTTACGCATTTGATACTATTCTTGTATACGTGCTCTTCCCCCTCAGAAAAATTTTCATCTTGATTTCAAAAGATAAAATTTCTTATTCTTTCAAACCAGGGGTCAGAGAGCAAAAAATTCATGCTCTTCCCCCTCAGAAAAATTTTCATCTTGATTTCTAAAGATAAAATATCTTATTCTTTCATACCAGAGGTCAGAGAGCAAAAAACTCGTGCTCTTCCCCCTCAGAAAAATTTTCATCTTGATTTCCAAAGATAAAATTTCTTATTCTTTCAAACCAGAGGTCAGAGAGCAAAAAACTCGTGCTCTTCCCCCTCAGAAAAATTTTCATCTTGATTTCCAAAGATAAAACTTCTTATTCTTTCATACCAGAGGTCAGAGAGCAAAAAACTCGTGCTCTTCCCCCTCAGAAAAAATTTCATCATGATTTCCAAAGATAAAACTTCTTATTCTTTCAAGCAGAGGCCAGAGAGCAAAAAACTCGTGCTCTTTTCCCCCTCAGAAAAATTCTCTTCTTGATTTCCAAAGATAAACTTTCTTATTCTTTCAACAAGAGGCCAGAGAGCAAAAAACTCGTGCTCTTTTTCCTTCGAAAAATTTTCTTCTTGATTTTTAAAGATAAAATTTCTTATTCTTTCAAACCAGAGGTCAGAGAGCAAAAAACTCATGCTCTAGAAATTTTCATCTTGATGCCGTTCATAATAGTTCTATTAGTTACCTCAACTTGTCCATTAACCTGCGGATGGGCCACTGAGACCCAGCGCTGTCGAATATCCACTTCCATGCACCACATCTGAACCTTGGCCCCTGCGAACTAGGCTCCGTTTTCCAGCATCTATCATTCTGGGGGAGAGGTGAAACGGGTTAATGCCCTCATGCCACAACTGTGGGTTTTGCTTCTCCTATTATCTTAATTGCATTCATCATGGTCATCCGAATGTCGATATATTATTCTCGTAATACCATATTTTTCGACAACTCTACTATATCCGGGTATCACATTCTCCCGATATCGGTTCTTATAACTGGTCTCTCATTCTTTGCAACTGCTTTGCCACTTCTGGGTCACGCATTCTCCTAGTACTAGCCCATGGCTGATCTGTAATTTCCGGCAGCTGATCTGCTAACTGTGGTAGCTGCTCTACCCTCTGGCGGCTGCTCCACCGACAGCCGATCTGCCAATTCTGGTTCCAACATTTCCATCCTCCGGGACATCTCCCGGGGGATAAGATAATGTGGCGGGCACGCTCCGGGCCCTAATTTTTGGCACACTTCGGGTCCCAATGGCTCGAGCCTGGGACACGCCCGTGGCCGTTTGTTCATTTCTGCCCGCTATCTGGGGCGTTATTGGATTCAAAGTCTGGGCTTTCTGCTGACCACTGACTTCTGCTATCTGACTTGCCACAGTCTGATTCACTGCTAACTGAATTAATGCTCTGGGCCCCAAATTTCTGGACACGTTCACGGTCCTAAATTCTGGCACACCCTAGGTCCCCATGACTGGCCCACCTGGAGCTCTAACCTAGGATACGCCTGTGGCCATTCATATCCGGGCTCAGAGCCAACTAAGACTTATGGGATGTAAATCAAATTCGGGCTCAGATCCAACTGAGACTTATGGGATGTATGCAATTAGTTCTACAACAAAAAGAGGGTGTTCTATCCAGATCTCAAAGAATTTGATCATTATCTCAGCCCTGACCTCTCAGAGACAATTATTTCACTATAGCAAATAAACAATGTATATTTGTACATTTATCATCATTCAATCATTTTATACCATGCTTTAACAACATATCCATTAAGAGACAATTCATCATGCAAATTCTCGATTCATACCTGACTCACTTCATAAAAAGTCATTTCAAAGATGGTTTTCGGGAAGTATCGCAATTATAAAGCTAACCCAACTTCACATGCATTTCTTTTCTTTATAGGGAAATGTGCATTTATCCTTGCTGTCACAGCGAGTTTTACTAAGCATATATCAGATATATGTAAGAGAATTATCACGTAGTTTCCGGCACATGTTAGCACGTTATATTTCAAAATCATAAAAAAAAAAAACTTCTATAGACTTAGAAATATAGGCTCAACTCTATATTTGTCAAGTTTTGCAACTTCGGATTAGATATTCAATGTATCTTTACGATACGCTAACTAAGCAAGAGATATCTACATGATTTATGACATGCTTCATGTATTTTCGCAAAATCTTCTTTATAAAATTATTTATACGCATCTTCATACATTTAACTCATCTTCATCATATCCTAAAATCGATCATTTCTAATCCATTTAGCACATGTTCTCATGGTAGATTTACATTTATCAAATAAGTCACAAGTATTTCGAGTCATATCTTAACTTGAATTCAAAAAAAGGTGGTAAATATACCTCTCTTAAGTTGTTGAATATGTCTTGATGTGGTCTCTTTATCCACGGGTTTTTTTATCGCCCCCACCATTTCGTGCTCTGAGATTTATCCTCTCTATGAATCTCCTTCGAGTTTTCACACTCTCTCCAGTGTGAAAATCATAAGCATTTTTTCTCATAATAAGCAAGTAAATCATTAGGTACTCAATTAAGCTTCATTTGAGTTAAATAATTCACGGATTAATGCAGTAGAGCATGTACTGTGAAATAAACTTAGTGCATATTGGACCAATTTTCCAAATAATTGCATCTCACCTGATCACGCTATCAAGAGACTCATTTAATTCCAAGATCGTATTGCAAGGTTTAAATATCAATTTTATGTAATTCCATTTAAAAAATAAAATCAAGAATCACTAATTTCATTCAGAGAGTTCCAACTAAAACACCGAGGATTAATTAGAAAAACCAATTACCGTTCTTGTCTCATTTCTGTCTTAAACTTAGGCTAACTTTGCAATATATGTGTGAATGACATACTTTCTCAATTCTTTTCCCGCAATCTATACCTCATGTATAGGTATTGGACAATCATGTTTCATCACATATATCACATAAAAACAAAATCAAGAAGTTATAGACTTCCTCCAAAAATTATTCGAACTAATAATAGGCTTAATTAATAAAATAATAATATAATTATTTTTATCCTCATTTATTCATAAAATGAGAAATTTCAATCTTTAGAAATATCAAGTTTATTCTCAAAGACATATCTCATCTATAATCGATAATCGCCAAGTGAATCAATTCAACTGGATACCATGAAACAGGATATTGGGTGGCACACCCATTTTCATACAACATTTCAAGCAAATCGTATGTAAGTAATAATTCACTGTTAGTTTCAATATCATTATTTTGGCAAATATTCAACCAATTAAGGATGCAGTCAAATATTATCCACAAATATAAATCAATAGCACATGATATTTGTTAATTATGTGAGTGCGTGTAACTTCATTCCTCAAGGATGAGTGTTCCATTTTAGTGGGTGATTTCTTCAGCATAATTTGCAATTCCTTACCTCTCTATTCCCGATTACAGTGGGAATCTCAAGGAGGCATTCATGCTTGGCTTCTATTGTAAACTGCACACTGCAAGTCTAATTTGCTAAGGGTACCTGACATTAAGCCAACAGTGGTTAATGGGTTGCACAACTATCTTGATCATGATTCACACCTTATCAGCGAAACAGGCTTTGAAATAGGATCAATGGGCTGTTGTTGTTAGTGGGCTGCACAACAGCGAAGCAGGGGTTTCGATATAGGGAACCATAAACTGCAGCAGTACTCAGAATCGGCCCACCAAAAGAACATTATTCGAATATCAAATAAAATTGCAATCAAGTATCGCTAGCTAATATATATCAAACATTCACCAATTTCATGAACTCACTCCTTCGTTTTCCAAGCGTGAGTATTATCTCAATGAGCAGTTTCTAAAACATGAATAATAAACAAAAGTGTACCATACTTACTCCTTCAATAAGTAGTGAAAATCTTCCTGCCCTGTTCCATTAGGCAAGTGTTTGATTTGTGACCAAATCAATTTTCATGTCAGTTGTGATCGGAGTCAAAAGAATGACTAACTCATTAGTGATAAATTAATTTCATTTAATGATAGTAAATCTCAAACATATACTATAAAATAATCTCAAGCATATACTATAAAATCATCTTCAAAATATCTTTCGTTGTAGCGTAATAACCCTTCAAGTTCTCGAATCATTATTGGGAAGAATTCAAAATCCATCAAGCAAATACATGTACAAGTATACATATGTATGCACATATTCAACCAAATCAATTTACCATGCCGATATTGACGATCAGTAGGGGCACGAAGGGGAAGTTGGCCTTCGGGATCAAATTATTACTCAGTGGCTGTTAAGTTTAGCGACACGGTGTCCATTCCCCAGTCATAGATGAGCGATAACCGTTTGATGATAAAACAGGGGCTCCAAAATCATGAAGCAAAGACAGAATTTCTCAGCAGCAGAAATACTGAGTAAAGCAATCAATTACCACAATTTCACCCAACTGCAAATGGGCCCGTATGCGGCCTGGATGAATAGATCGTCGAGGGATGGATTTTCTAAAGAGTAAAAGAAGTGTTATTTCACTTATTCTTTTATTTGTAAAGTTGCTATTCATTTTATAAAAGTGTTAGCAACATTAGTGATTAGGGCACTATATAAACCTTCTCATTATGATAGAATAGAGGACTTTTCAATTCTCTTTTCATCTTGTACTCAAATTACAAATTTATGAGAAATAGTTTCTGATTCAATCTTAGTTCCAGAATTGATAATATGGTATCAGTTTTATACTGGTAACGCCATTGCGATCCCTGCTTCCGCAATTCATAGGAGTTTTATACTCTTTCATTTGATTCAGATTTGTTTTCAACAATTCCTGTTGAATTTGTTAGCGATATCAGTTGCCACATCAGTTTTGGAGTTTAGGGCAAAATTGGTTCGCGATTCCATCTGTTCCATTTGTTCGAGATTTGGACGAGATTTTCCAGAGTTTGTTCTCCACTGATTTCCAGATTTCTGCAATTCCATTTGTCCTCGTTCACAATTTAATTTGTTCGCGATTGACATCTGTAATTTGTTCTAATTCGTATTCAGGTTTTCGGCGACGTCTGTCCTTGTTCACATCAAGATTCATCTCATCGGATTCTTCAAAAATTTTTACTGGATTATTGGGCGAAATCAATAATTGATTTTGATTTCCAGTAATAGATTTTGGGCGGTTTCCAGTATTCGATTGATTTCCGAATCATAGTTTCGCAATTCTTGAGCGATTCTTAAATTCATCAGTTTCATTCGTATTAGGTGAATTCATTTTCTCATCGAAAATGTCTGATTCTCTTGATCCAGCGGTAAATCCGCTTTCTCCTTATTTTCTACACCACAATGACAATCCGACTATGTCTATCGCTCTTGAGCCTCTGGATGCTACAAATTTTGTTTCTTGGCGGCAATCCGTTGCTCGTGGTCTGAGTGTCAAGAACAAATTGGGGCTTGTGGATGATTCCCTTCCAGTTCCTTCTCCGGATGTTGATAGGGCAGTATATGCAGCCTATGTACGTGCTAATAACTTGGTTTTGCAGTGGATTCTCAACTCTGTTTCCCCTGAAATTAAGAAGACTTTGAGATATTTTCAGACTGCTAAGGAGGTTTGGAATGAGTTGATAACTAGGTATGAATGTTCTGACTTATCTAAGATTTTTCAGCTAGATAAATCTTTAACTAATATTGCTCAAGGTTCTAAATCTTTGGTTAATTACTATAACGAGTTTAAATACTTATGGGATGAGCATGTTAGTCATAAGCCTGTGTTTGCTTGTAATTGTGGTGTTATGGTCAACTGTACTTGTGACCTTCCTCAGCAATTGGCTGCATCACAAGAACAAGATTGTGTGATGAAATTTCTTATTAGTTTGAGTGATTCTTATGCTCCACTCCGTAGTCAGTTCTTGTTGCATAAACCTTTTCCTCCACTTGCTAAAGTGTATGCTCTATTGTTGCAAGAAGAATCTCAAAGGGCGTTGGTTATGCCTAATCCTGTGTTGCCCGAGTCTGTGGCTATGTTAGCTAGTAACTCCAGGTTCTATAAGGATAAAAAGAAGGGGTTAAAATGTACTCATTGTGATGGTAATGGACATTCAATTGATAGGTGTTTTGAATTGATTGGTTATCCCCCTGGTTGGAAGGGTCCAAGAGGTAATAAAGGTGAAGGGAAGTCTGCCAATGCTTTGGTTTCCTCTCCTGAAAAAGTTGTAGGTTCTAATCCTCTAATCACTCAAGAGGTTCTTGAACAGCTCTTGTCCTTGGTTAAGAAAAATCCGAGACCATCTTCTGAGTCCATTCATTCTGCTGCTGGTGTATTTGCCCATATTCCTGCAGTTTCTGATAGTCAAGGTAATCAAGGTAAAGAGGGACGTCATTTATGCTTTAACTCTTTTTCTAATTGTACGTCTTTTACTTGGATTTTGGACACTGGGGCTACTGATCATATGGTGTCTAGTTTGGAGTGCTTTACTTCACTTCCAACATTAGCCAACATTAAGATAAGTTTGCCTAATAATGCTGTTTCTACTGCGACACATATGGGAACTGTTATTATCAATGAGTATTTAATACTGTACAATGTGTTGTATGTTCCCGACTTCGCTTATAATTTACTTTCTATAAGTCATTTAACAAGATACTCTAATTGTACAGTTAGTTTTATGGCGTCAAGTTGTGTTTTGCAGCACAGGGACTCCCTCAAGGTGATTGGTTCTGCTGAGCAACATGGAGGATTATACTTGCTTAGAGTTTCACATTCAGCAAATTCTGTTGCTAGTTCTGCTACTTCTGGTACCTTTACTCTTTGGCATAATAGATTAGGTCATATGTCTCCTTCTAGTATGTTACATATAAAGGATTTAGGTTTCAGTCATTCTGATGTTATTACTCATTGTAATATTTGCCCTCTTGCTAAACAGAAAAAGAAACCTTTTCCAATTAGTGTTTCTTCTTCAATTGCTTGTTTTGATCTAATACATTGTGACATATGGGGTCCTTTTTCTATTGCTTCTTATTCTGGTTATAAGTATTTTTTAACTATTGTTGATGATTTTTCAAGATGTACTTGGATTTACATGTTGAAAGCTAAGTCTGATGTCAGGTCTTGTTTGGAAAATTTTTATAACATGGTGTTGACACAATTTCTTAAGAAAATCAAGGTTTTAAGGAGTGATAATGGTACCGAGTTCTTGCTATATGATTTTTATCATAAATTGGGAATAATTCATCAAACATCTTGTGTGGAAACCCCACAACAAAATGGCTTGGTTGAAAGAAAACATCAACACCTTTTACAAGTAGCCAGGGCCTTGTTGTTTCAATCTTCATTGCCTATTGTATATTGGAGTGATTGCATCTTGGCTGCTGCATACATAATTAATAGAATGCCAACTGCTGTTCTAATTAATTTGTCCCCTTTTGAAAAATTGTATGGTAGAAAACCTGATTATTCTTTTCTAAGATCATTTGGTTGTTTATGTTTTACCAATACTTTATCTGTCAACAGAAATAAGTTTGATCCAAGAGCCATTAAATGTGTGTTTCTGGGATATCCTTTTGGTACAAAAGGTTATAAATTACTTGATTTAGATGCTGGCAAAGTTTTTATTTCAAGAAATGTTAGTTTTTATGAAAATATTTTTCCTTTTGCTGATAAAAAGGGGGCTCTTGAGTTTGTTCAGCTTTTGATTGCTAATAATTCTTTTTTACAACATAATAATGACTTTGTTGATGATACTTCTCAAACTACTGTTATTTCTAATAATAAAGTTATCCATCAAGAGGTCCATGATGAGTTTTTTGATCATTTACTTGTTGATTCTTCAGATATTGAACCTGATGTATCTAATAGACAGGCTATTGAACCTGATGTATCCAATAGACAGGCTATTGAACCTGATCTTTCTGATAGTCAGGCTATTGAACCTGATATTTCTGATAGTCAGGCTATTGAACCTGTTTCTCATGTTCATAATTTGCATGAAAATCATATTAGAAAGTCTACTAGGTCTAGGTCTCAACCTGCTTATTTAAAGGTTTATGAGACTTCTTTACCTAAGTCTTTAAATCATGACATTTCAGAGGCCAATTTGACTATTTCACGTTGAAAACAATATGATATTTCTGATTTTTTATCTACTGAAAGACTCTCCTCTGCTCATAAGGTTTTTACTGCATCTATTTCTCAAAATCTAGAGCCTAAATCTTACAAAAAGGCCAAAGACAATCCTAATTGGCAGCAAGCTATGAAAACTGAGTTAGAAGCTTTAGAAAGAACTAATACATGGACTCTAGTTTCCTTGCCACCAAATAGAGATTGTATTGGCTGTAAGTGGGTTTATAAAATCAAGTATAAACAAGATGGGTCTATTGAAAGATATAAAGCACGATTGGTTGCTAAAGGATATAAACAACAAGAAGGTGTTGACTACTTTGATAAATTTAGTCCTGTTGCTAAAATTACCACTGTTAGGATATTACTTTCTGTTGCAATAGTTAGAAACTGGTTCATTCATCAATTAGATGTAAATAATGCCTTTTTACATGGAGACTTAACTGAAGAAATATATATGAGTCCTCCACCTGGTTATTGTATTAATTCAGACACAAAAGTTTGCAAACTCAATAAAAGCCTCTATGGTTTGAAACAAGCATCAAAACAATGGTTTACCAAACTTTCAGATTCTTTATTTGAAATTGGTTATGTGCAATCTTTGGCTGATAATTCTATATTTACTAAACAAAGTGATACATCATTCACAGCTATTGTTTGCTATGTTGATGATCTTATTGTGGCTGGTAGCTCTATGGATGAAATAAAAAATATCAAAAGTTACCTGAACAATAAGTTTACTATAAAAGATTTAGGTGTGTTAAAGTATATGCTTGGTATTGAAGTAGCAAGGTCAGAAAAGGGACTAACCTTGTGTCAAAGAAAGTACACATTAGATCTTTTAACTGATTTTGGTTATTTAGGCAGCAAACCTTGTAATACACCTATGGATTCAAAATTACAACTTGTGCAGGCTGATGAAACTAACAAAACTGATCCAAAACTTTAGAAAAAAATTGTTGGAAAACTGCTTTATCTAACAGTCACAAGGCCGGATATATCTTATGCAGTTCAGTCACTATCCCAGATCATGAGCAACCCATCCAAGGAACATATGATTGCTGTACACAGGCTTTTACGATACCTAAAGGGTACACCAGGTTTGGGTATCTTTTATTCCTCTATGAATGATTTTAAATTACATTCTTATACTGATAGTGATTGGGCTAGATGTATAGAAACTAGAAAAAGTGTCACAGGTTACACTATATACTTTGGCAACTCTCTTATTTCATGGAAGTCAAAGAAGCAGAATACAGTTAGTAGATCATCAGTTGAAGCAGAGTATAGAGCCATGGCCACCACTACTTGTGAAATTCAATGGATTCTCTATGTCTTGAAAGATCTCAAGATTCCCGTCCAACTTCCAACAACTCTTTACACAGATAGCAAATCAGCTTATCAAATGGCTCACAATCCTTGTCTCCATGACAAAAGCAAACACATTTCAATTGATTGTCACTTCACAAGAGAAAAGATCAAGGAAGGAGCTCTCAAAGTCATTCATATACCCACTGAAGAAAACGTAGCAGATATAATGACGAAGCCTCTTCTACCAGCTCCTTTCAACACATTCAAGTCCAAAATGAACTTGAACATTCACTCTCATTTTGAGGGGGGGTCTAAAGAGTAAAAGAAGTGTTATTTCACTTAATCTTTTATTTGTAAAGTTGCTATTCGTTTTATAAAAGTGTTAGCAACATTAGTAAATAGGGCACTATATAAACCTTCTCATTATGATAGAATAGAGAACTTTTCAATTCTCTTTTCATCTTGTACTCAAATTACAAATTTATGAGAAATAGTTTCTGATTCAATCTTAGTTCCAGAATTGATAATAGATTTCATGAAGAAGGCCTTTACATCAAGAATCAATTGCAGGGATTGCGCCCCTACAGAGGCGACGATTGGAAGAAAACACAGGCGGGCTGCCAGTTCTCAGTGGGTTCAGCGCTCACATGCTGGTATTGATCAAGGAGGTGGGCGCTCAATACCAAAACTGCTACTGGAGTAGAGGCGCTCAATTTCAGGTGCGATCATCGGGCCACGCCACCAAATCGTTGGTGTTCCAACGGTGTCAATTAACAAAGCACTCTCGGGGCACCGGAAAGAGTGACACTTAAAGCCCCTATACAAGCATCACCACTCGTGGATCCTCTTTTTCTGGGCAGAAATGGCAGAAGATTGCTGCCGAAATTGATGGGTGGAACAAAGGGGCCAGGTGCGTCTAGGCTCACCTAGGGCTCGCGCTACAGACTCCCCTCAAGCCTTCCGCCTCACGTTGCTGGTTTATGCATGATTGATTCTCACCTAGGGCCCATCATCAGGGCGGCGATACTTTACCGAAACTCGCATAGGCGGAGAGTGTTTTCCCCTTGGATTGATTCTCTCGATGTCAGACACCGGGCTTGATGTCAAAATAGCGCCATCAAGGCGGCAGTGCCTCCACGACCACTGGAAGGGGCGGTATCTATCTGTTCATGGTGGAAGTCCAATCGGTGCAACCCGGCTACATCAATGGTACTGCAGGGCTCAACGGAATGCGCAGCAGGGGCTACGCCCCAGATCGATATCACTTAATCAAAGCGAAAATAGGGTGGCAGCTTGCTACCGATATCGATAATTTGAAATGTGCCTTCTGATTCTCATTAACGCAGATACAACGAATCGAAGGGGCTTTGGGCGGATCGGCATACAGCCCAAATAAATCAATTCGACAACCTCTACAGATTCCTGATTTCCAAATTTAATAACTCTATTAAGATGATATTCATAAAAGTAACTGGTGAGATTAGCAATATATCATCAATTGCTATTGTCAATATCATTATAATGTTTTAAACGAATAAAAACTTAGCCCCGGGTTTCCTGAATTTCTTCAGCATCTTCAACAGGTTCTCGCGATTTTTGTGAAACTCCTCACGTCTTAGCTTAAGATTCCCACAGACGGAACCAGCTGATCGGGTCAAAAAATACCCGTTCAACAAATAAGTCGATCAAGGGTTGGAAAATGCATCTGGGTTCATCATCGTTCGGTTTGAATTCGACGAACGATCTCCCAATTCTTTGAATCCATCGTGATAACCTGCACAAAGATTGAGCCGGACAGGGCTCCAACGTCGATCCTCCAACGATCAAGTCAGTAACGTGTCTTTTCAATCAAACCCTAAGGAAAATACAGTAAAGGGTGTTGTTTCTTGGGGAAGAAGAAAAGAATAACATTAATAATAGTGATCTTGCCTTGAAGAAGGCTAAATGAGCTTATTTATACCTTTTCCCTATGAAGGGTAAAATAGTAATATTCCATAGTGTTGCCCTAATTTAATTAGGACCACTTAGCAGAGCCGTGCTGCTCCGTAGCAGCTTTGACACGGCGTACCAACTCTGACCTCTCATCCAGAGGCGAGAGAGAGATAACTTCTTTGGCTCTAAAGAGTTCAGAGTCTGAGACAAGGTACCTTTGGCCTGCTAGTGAAGTTCAGAGACGTGAACTTAACTGTTACAAGTTTTATACGACTGAGTTTATATCAGAGGTCGCAGCTAGTGTGAATGATAATCGCCCTTAGTTTATATCTACTTGTGATCTATCTCCATGAGGCTTCCTTTTGGAGAAGTTTTATTCGACTCTGACGTAGAAATGATAGGTGTCCGGTCAGAGGTGAGAGGTGGATTATCTTACTTTAGAGGTCTGGGGCTATATGGCAGTTACTTGTAAGCTTTACAGCTCACTGGTCAGCTCGTACATAGCAGATCACCTTATTCTTTTCATTACTTCACGAGGTGACAACCTCTCTCTTGTGACTTCTAGGATATGGCACATTCATGCTCTATCAGATAGGTCTACAAATACCTATTCATTCTAGTGAATTACATACTGAGACTGAGAGAGTTGACATTCAAAATCCTAGAGTGAGAAAGCTTGTATTCTGTAAACATTATTCATCTATTAGTGAAGTGAGGAAACCCCATCCATGGACGTAGATAAATTTGATCAAACCACATAAATTGCTTGTTATTTTGATTTCCACTTTATTTCTGTTGAGTGTGTTATTGGGAGTTCTTCACCAGTTATTCTGATTACTTGAAGTCTTATTGAGATCGATTATTTCGGTTCAAATTTCACAATAATTGGCGCTGTATGTGGGAAGGAAAGGGAAGAATTGACTGGTTAATCATCAATCATGGCATCTACCAAACTGGATTTTGAAAAATTCACTGGTACAAACGACTTTGGTTTGTGGAAGATCAAGATGAAGGCTCTCTTGACTCATCATGGGCTGGCCAATGCTCTGAAGCCTGAAGATCAATGGCCCTCTACTTCGTCAGAAAATCCAAACAAGAAACAAGAAATATTGGAAAAGGCACATAGCACAATCATCTTGTGTTTGGGGGACAAGCCTCTGAGGGAGGTGTGCAAGGAAAAAATAGCCATTGGTGTTTGGAGTAAGTTGGAGAAGGTGTATCAGACTAAGTCTGTCACCAACAAGTTGTTCATGAAGCAGAAAATGATTTCCTTCAGGATGAATGAGGAGAAGGAGTTGATTGAACAACTTGAGGAATTCAACAAGGCTGCTGATGATCTTGAGAACCTGGGAGTGGAAATTGATGATGATGATAAGGCTTTGATGCTCCTGAATTCTTTGCCTAAATCCTATGAGAATTTCAAGGATACTTTACTATTTGGGACGCAGGATAAATTGTCCTTTGATGATATTCTGAGTGCATTGAAAACAAAGTCTCTTCAGCTACAAGCTGATAAGAAAAATTCAGTTCAGGCTGAAGGCTTGAATGTCAGGTTTAAGAAGGGCAAGAAAGAGTTTCAGAACAAGAAGAAGAAGAACACAAAAGTGTCAAAATTTGGTGATTTTGTTGAGAGGAGGAAATGTTTTGCTTGTCACAAAACTGTTCTTCTCAAGAAGAATTGCCCTGACAGAAATAAGAATCAAGGGGAAGAACAAAAGGCTGATATAACTGTTGCTGCTGAAGAAGGGTATGGTAGTGCTGAGGTGTTGACGGTTACTAACCTGAAGTTAAATGATGAGTGGGTACTAGATTCAGGATGTTCATTCCATAATGTGCCCAGATGAATCATTATTCAGGGAGTTGAGGAGGTTTGATGGAGGCTCAGTAGTTTTGGGCAATAATCAAACATGTAAAGTGAAGGGGAGTAGTTCTCTCAGGTTGAAGCTGCATGATGGAGTGGATCGAATACTCTCAAATGTGAGGCTGGTGCCAGAACTGAAGAGAAATCTGATCTCCCTGGGTTCACTTAATCAACTAGGTTATGAGTTCAACACCAAGGATGGGTTTATCCTGATCACAAAAGGCAATAAGGTATACATGAAAGGCAAAAAAGTCAATGGGTTGTATATCCTGATTGGGAGCACTTCTACTGGGTCAGCAAACAATGTTATGGACAGCACTGAAGCAATGATATGACACAAAAGGTTAGGCCATATTGGAGAAAGGGGGCTCCAAGAACTTTCTAAGCAGAAGGTATTTGGAGATGGAAAGGTACTGAAGATGGATTTCTGTGATCATTGTGTCCTGGAAAAATCCAAGAAAATTCCATTTCCAAAAGGTAAGAAAACTACTATTGCACCTCTGGATTATGTTCATTCTGACATCTGGGGACCAGCTAAGGTGGAGACTCATGGAGGTGGAAGATACTTCATGACAGTCATTGAGGACTTCAGCAGGAAAGTATGGGTGTTCATACTGAAACAGAAGAGTGAGGCCTTGGCAAAGTTCAGAGATTGGGTCAGTGAACAAGAAAATAAAAGAGAAAGATCCATTAAACATCTCAGGACAGATAATGGATTGGAGTATGTATAAGAGGAGTTTAACAATTTCTGCAAAGAAAGGGGGATCACTAGACACAGGACAGTTCCTGCAAATCCTCAGCAAAATGGCCTTGCTGAGAGGTTGAATAGGACAATCCTGGAAAAGGTCCGGAGTATGTTGTCAGATGCAAATCTACCCAAGGTGTTTTGTGGTGAGGCAGTCAGTACAACTTGTTATCTCATTAACAAGTCACCATCCCCAGCTATTGAGTTCAGGACACCTGATGAGGTGTGGAATGGAAGGATCTCGAATTACAACAACCTGAAGGTCTTTGGATGCTCAGCTTTTGCCCACATTAGGTAGGATAAGCTGGAACCTAGAGCACTGCGATGTATCTTCTTAGGTTATCCTAAGGGAGTAAAAGGATACAAGTTATGGTGTCTGGAACCAGGTCACTAAAGGTGTATTGTCAGTAGGGATGTGACCTTCAATGAGAAAGTCATGGGATACAATCAGTCCATAAGCTCTCAGGACTCGGATGACATTCTTTCAGAAGATGGATTTCAGGTTGAGGTGGAGAATCCGGACAAGAACTTAGGACAAGCAGACACTGAGTTAGGTTAAAACTCAGGAAGGACTCTGGAGGAGTCTGAAGAAAGTGATACTGATGAACATTCTGACCACTTATTTTCAGATACTGAAGGTAAAGATCTCAGGAATTATAGTCTCGCAAAAGATAGACACAAGAGAAGCATACACCCTCCAATTAGGTTTGGTCAGGCTGACATGGTGTCCTATGCCCTAATAACCACTGAAGAGGTGGAGCATCAGGAACCTCAAAATTATGTTGAAGCTGTGTCAGGCAAAGATAGAGAGAGATGGATATTGGCAATGACTGAGGAACTTCAGTCATTAGAGAAGAACAACACTTGGACACTAGTGAACAAGGTTCAGGGACAGAAGGTAGTCAGTTCCAAGTGGATCTTCAAGAAGAAATCTGAAGTAGGGTCAGGAGGAAGAGAGAAATCGAGATACAAGGCAAGACTTGTGGCTAGAGGTTTCACTCAGAGAGAGGGGATAGATTTCAATGAGGTATTCTCACCAGTTGTTAAACACTGTTCAATTAGAATCCTATTATCAAAAGTAGCTCAGGAGGATTTGGAGCTTCAGCAGTTAGATGTCAAGACAAGCTTTATACATGGAGATCTGGAAGAAACGATACACATGCAACAACCTGAAGGTTTTATTTTACCAGGAAATCAGGAGAAGGTGTGTCTACTAAAGAAAAAATTGTATGGGCTGAAGCAAAGTCCTAAGCAATGGTATAAGAAGTTTGATAGTTTCATGATCTCTATAGGCTTTACAAGATGCAGGTATGATAGTTGTGTCTATCTTGAAAAACAAGGGAAGGAAGTTCTCACATATTTGTTGATCTATGTGGATGACATGTTGGTTGCCAGCAAGAGTCCTGAGAGAATTCAGAAGTTAAAGGCAAAACTCAGTAACACATTTGACATGAAGGATCTGGCAAGTGCAAAGAGGATATTGGGCATGGAAATTATTAGGGATAAGAACAAGGGAAGGTTGTTCTTAGCTCAGATGGATTATATCCTGAAGATACTCAGGAGGTTCAACATGCATGAATCTAGGATTGTATCTACTCCCCTTGGTCAACAATTGAAACTGACATCAGATCAGTGTCCGAAGTCAGAAGAAGAGAAGGCACATATGAGTAAAATTCCTTACTCAAATGGAATTGGTAGCATCATGTATGCTATGGTGTGCAACAGCTCAAATTTGGCACATTCAGTCAGTGTGGTCAGTAGATTTATGGCAAATCCGGGAAAGACACACTGGGAGGCTTTTAAGTGGATCATGAGATACTTAAAAGGAACTGAAAATCTGGTGTTACTCTTTGAAAAGACTAAGGACAGCACACAACCTCTACAGGGATATTTGGACTCAGATTATGCTGGAAGCATTGATACGAGGAAATCCTTAACAGGATATGTGTTCACATTATATGGTACACAATCAGCTGGAGAGCAGTACTCCAGTCAGTAGTGGCACTCTCAACTACTGAGGCTGAATACATTGCAATGACTGAAGCGGTAAAGGAAGTGATGTGGCTCAAGGGTATGATTAAAGAATTTGGAATAAGGCAGAAGGAAGTTGCAGTTCAGTGTGATAATCAGAGCACGATTCATCTGGTCAAGCATTTAGTCTTTCATGAAAGATCCAAGTAATTTCAGTGCAGAAGGTTTCTACTAAGGACAATGCAATAGATATGTTCACTAAGGTATTACCTATTTCCAAGTTCAGATACTGTTTGGAGCTGATCAAGCTACAGTCATGGGATGTACTATGAGTTAGGTCCTGAGGTGGAGTGTGGAATGGGGAAACTCACTTACTTTAAGGTGGAGAATTGTTATATGTAAAGATAAGCTGAGTTTGATACTGAAGACAAGTCAGGAATCCTGATCCTATGTTTTGGATCCGGAGGAAAATTCCTGACAGGTGTTATTCTGAGCCTGGCAGAAACTGGTCCTGAGCCTGTGTGAATGTTTCATCCTGAGTGTTCTGATCCTGACTCTCATCCTGAGTGTTCAGATCAGTGAAGGCACTTGTACTGAAGACTCAGTATCCTGAAGGTGCAATCCTGAGAGATCATCCTGAGCTGAAAATGACCAATCTTCTAAGTCACTCAAATTGAAGATTTCGAGCTGACATAAAGATTGTTATTTTGGACAGCTGGCGGAGTAATCCAATTGGATGCCGGAACAGTTATTCTGGCAGAAATAACCATAAAAATTCATTGATTGGTTAATAACCTAAAGGCGGTTAAAGGATAGGTGTATAAATACGTATTCATTCCAGTGAATTACATACTGAGACTGAGAGAGTTGACATTCAAAATCCTAGAGTGAGAAAGCTTGTATTCTGTAAATATTATTCATCCACGTAAATTTCTTTTTCTTGGGAGTTCTTCAACAGTTATTCTGATTACTTGAAGTCTTGTTGAGATAGATTGTTCCGGTTCAAATTTCACAACAAAAAGAATTACTTGTTCAAGATAAGACGAACGATTAGCAGCACCCGGATGGGACCAAATGTTACTCTAGCCAAAATATTTTATTTGGTTTATGCAGTATGAAAACTTTAGTCTAGGAACGAATGACTAAAAGATATGTAATTAACAGAGTGAGATGAGATACTTAATTAGTTAGGAGCTAAAAATATGCTGAGGGTGTTTCTTTTAATGACATAATTGCAGAGATTTCCCAAAAGAGTTGGCTGACTTTGAGTTGATTTTAGCATGAATTTGGAGAGTCATTAGGGATTAGCGAGAAAAGCTTGTTGACCTAGCTTAAGAGGATTAAGACTAGGCTTGTTGAGACCTCAGAGAGGGCCATTGTGTTTGCCTAATATGTGTATGCAATCACGAAAGTGTTCGTGGACGTTGTCGTATTCGGCAATTGACCAAGTTATAATATTGAACTCAGGGAAACGAGGCTTGATAAGCAAGAATTGATTGTTCAACAAAGGTGATGAACTAATAAAAGTTAGAAATGGTCTTAGGTTCTATCTACTTTCAACAAGAATCAAAATATCTATCTATCACCTTTGATAAGATGAGCAAGTGTTGGAGGTGGGTGCATCAGGGTATTTCAATTATGGGTTCATCAAACAACTTATCAATCCTAGCATGCATAAGTATCACTTAACGTATTAATCAAGCCAATAGACTCTATCAAATGCTTCTCACTAGAACGCTTAATACTCTACTTGAGATGTTCTTAGCTCCTAAGCAATTCTCATTGACATAGAAACAATAACGCAAACACTTGGTGTGCATAATAATCAATCATGAACTTCAATGAATTAACTAAATTCTCATATGTTACTAACTCAATTAGGCTCAAAACATCCAAATGCTTACACTAAGAGTTCAACCAATCATCAAAATAGAGAATTAAGCGTTCTAGTGAAATGTTGAAAAAGGGACCCTCCCGCTAGACCTTCACCCCTAAGGGACCAACAAGTGGTATTAGAGCAGTTGGCCAATCAACTGGATTAGTTCAAATCATTCCTAAACCAATAAAAGAATTGACTAAGGATGATAAAAGGAGGTCAAATCTTTACAATATTGGAAAAAACACCATTTATCACTCACTAGATAAAATTGTATTTAGAAAAATCAAGTGCTACGAGGCTGCAAAGAAGATATGAGAAAAATAAGAGATGATTTGTAAAAGTAACCAAATCAAAGAGAACAAATTGATGATAGCAATGCAAAAGTTTGAGAACTTCAAAATGAAATCTGGAGAAGTTCTTTACAAATTTGAATCAGAATTCATAGAAACTCTAAATGAACTTGAGTCACTTGGGAAGAAATTATCACGCCCTAAATTTCTATACATTTCATTTCAGCGGAAGTCTTACTTTTAAATTTGTAATTTAATAAAAACATCGTTTAGAACGTGAACCCTCATGCTTGTAATAAAATTTCTTTTCTTTTAAAAACCTTTTGAAACTAAAATCAGAGTAATATAATCCTAATAAATAAATCATACATCCAAATAACATAGCTCATTCAATACATCCATAGAAATCATAAAATACCATCACAAATATTCTTAACATATTTATTTATAATTCACATGTGAAATAAACTCATTCTAATATCATTCAACATATAAGACATCAATTAAATTATGCAATAATACATAAATAATTCGTGTCAGCAGCTGGAGTTGAAAACTTTCGAAAATAGTCAGGGTGTACTCATCAAAACAGGTTTTGTATGAAAACAGTCCACTAACTAATACCAAATCCCTTTTCTCTAATACTATTAATCCTGAATTTTTCCCCTTGATTAATTGGATTGCTACGGTTACATACTCACAGCAGGGAGTTCATAGGACATTGCTGTGCTGGTTAGAAATTAACTTCTTCTGAAATAGGGTATTGAAATTGGGAGTTACTTTTAATTTGGCTAATTCATTGGGAGTTACTATTAATTTAGAATGGGAGTTACTTCTATTGCAGGCTGTTCGAATGAAGGAAGGGAATATGCGTTATTTCCATTTATATTGCTTCAGTCATAATTGATTGGGAATTGGATATTAATGGCTGCTGTTTGTTTGGGCAGTCATCGGAGTTTCTATTACATTGGCTAGTTCATACTTGATGATTGAGGAAACTGGGATTTTTCTTTCCATTTTTGTAGGCCGCGGGAGAGTTTGATTAGGAGCTACATTTTCCATTTTCTTTGCTGGTTCTTTGTGCCATGCTGGAATATGGATGCAGCGGCTTTATATAGGAAAAGTGCTGCGTTGTTGAGGAATTGGTTTATGCAGCAGCGCTGGTTTTACTATTAGCTGCTGTAATTGGTTATTTACTGCAGCATTTTGGGGGCTGGAATGGGGAAAGTGCAGCTCCCTCGACGCTTCTTTTGAGGGTCTCTATTGGTCTATGCTGAGCTTTTCTGTTGCTGTTTGAACAGACCTTTCATGTTGCTGCTTCAATTGGAAATTGGGCTTTTCCATGCTACTGCTGTTAACACTTTTGTCAACTGCAGAACGTTACAAATTCCTTTTGTGAGAGCTGGGAATCTTACCTTTGCAGATTGAAGTATGATATTGGTATAGTAGGTGTTAGCACTTGGTAGTTTTATTGTTTGACCCTTCATTTTTGTTGAGGTTTCATTTATTGGTTTATTTTTGTAGATTTTTTTTGCTACATTTGTTTTACACCTACGGGATGATCTTAATTTATTTGGTACTCTTTTTCCCTCTGTCCGGTTTTCCCACAAGGGTGGTTTTTCGGCGAGGTTTTTAACGAGACCAATAGAATTTTTTTGATCCCGTCTCCCGGGTTGTGGGATTTTTTCTCTTCCTCTTTTCTTTTTCCTTTTTAATAAAATCTTATTTGCTAATACTATTATCTTGCCATACCATCTAAGACCTCTAAATACTCAATTAAACCATGCAAAATATAATATAAACCCTTGCCACGAAAATCCCTTTTTAAAACGCATGAAAAGCTCGTAAAAATAAAGTTAAAGGACTAATTTATAGCTGAAACTTTAAAACGATTTTACTTTAGGTTTTAAGAACAAAATAACTTAATATTTAATGGCTAATAAACTGCCAAAATTTGGAAAATAGCCTGGACATGAAATTGATAAATTTTAGAACATAGAATTTAAGGACTAGAATCACATAAAGGACTAAAATCAAATCCTCGACTTCTACTTGGTAAAAGCATACGAAAATTGGTCAACATCCATAATAAATCATGGCAATAATTCTGGTAAAATTTCATAATTTTTGGTGTTGAAATCGATAACTAATTAAGCATGCAAAACTAAGGGCTATAACTAATTCTCTAAGACAATTAAACACATAAATCATCACATAACCACACTTAATAAAATCATCGAGCAGCTGCCACTTAATTAAAAATATTCCATCATCTAAATCCTAATTTTCATGCAATTTAACACAAGTCATAATAATAAAATCCTTCATAAAAATCCATAATAAAAGCCCCATAATTCATTAAACCATAGAAATCCTAAATCAATCATCTACGTGTCCATGCACTCATCGAAATAAAACACGCAAACCTCCAAACTTGTGGCAAACATAAAAGTGCCAAAATCATAAATAAATACTTGCAAACTTAAAATATAAAGCCTACTTGATAATTATTAAAATCTTCATCCTTTAACTTCTTTTACTCGCATCACATCCACCCTCCTCCGCATCTCCAATCTCGACGTCTTTACTCTTGAAAATCTGAAATATTTATTCGGTGAAGGGGTGAGTAATTATAAAATAATCACTCCGTGGGGATAGTTAGTTCGAAGTCTAAATATAAAGGACACAAAAACATGTAAACATACCCTTCTTTCTTAACATTTGATACGACTCTCGTATCCATACTTTTTGTACTATCTGAGTACCATATGCATTATCTGAATGCCTTTAACATAGATTGATAATATAGCTGATTATCCATAACATATTAGCACATAAACACATAATTGCATCAACTAAACATTTAAAAATCGAACTAGAAGATTACCACTTTTCACCGTTTAAACCCCCACCTTTTCTTGTCTTGAAAATTAGAGATGTGTTGTACGTTGGCTTGCTAAATCCTTGGTCGAATCCTACTCCTTCTTGCTCAATAAGACTCTCAAAATCTGCCCTCTCCCTTTCTCTACAAAGCTGCCGAAACTGGTCCTCTATTTTTCATGGATGCCAAAAATTGGGTGGCTAGGGTTTTCAAATTTTGTATGTAGTAAAAAGGGTTATGAGGTTTTGATCAATACATATATATAGAGATGGAAAAAGTGTGTAGGGTTTGGAAAAGGCCTTGGCCGAAATTCTTAAGAAAAGGGGAAAGAATTTGGCCAGTTATCTTGGTGTATCTCTTATTCCTAACTTGGTAACTTATTTCCATATTTTAAAAGATCCTTACTATCTCTTTATTGTCATGATACTTAACCTTCAAGCATGTATTTTTCTTGCATAAGAATATATGACTTATTTCCATAAATAAAGGTACTAAAAGTCCAAGTCTTAATCCCCCTTAATTTTCAAAAATTCTCTTAATACACAACACCCATATTTTCGAAAATAATACTAACATTATTCCAAGTATTTTTCTTAATCCTATTCTCGGTCAAATCCTCATAAGGTCAACTCCCTAAAATTAATTCCTCAATTACTAACATGCCCTTAATGAATTAATACTTAAAGAAATAATATTCTTAGAGGACTAATACTATAAGCTCAACAATAATACTTCTCTCCCTTGCTCTTAATAATTTCGAAACTTAGCTCCTATTTTAAGAGTCCATTTAATACTAATTGGGACAACTAATACTAAGCCAACTATTAAGAAATACTTCTCTCCCTTGCTCTTAATAATGTCTATTTTGTTGAGGAATTGAAATATTATCTACTTAGTGTTGGTCAGTTTTGTGGCAAAGGCTACAGTGTAGATTTTTCACATTACACTTGTATGATTAAGGATGCAAAAACCAATATTATGAAACTAACTGGAATCAGAAAAGAAAATGTCTATATTGTAGAATTAGATTCTATATCAGTGACCCCTTGCTTTTTAGCAAATAACTCTAACGAAGTCAGTTGATTGTAATATAAAAGGATAAATCATGCCAACTTCAAGATCATGAATAAACTAGTAAAGAAGAAACTTGTAAGAGGTTTGCCAGATACTAAATTCAAGAAGAAACATCTTCGTGATGCATGTGCAAGAGGAAAGCAAATAAGGAAGCTACTTTCAAGAGCAAGAATTACTCAACCACATCAAGAGTTTTGCAATTACTTCACATGGACTTATTTTGGGCAAATTGAACCAATAAGTATTAGTGAAAAGAAATACACTCTTGTAATTGTAGATAATTGCTCAAGGTATTCTTGGACAGATTTCTAAGAAAGTAGAGTGAAACTCTAAAGAGATTACCTGAGTTAATAAAGAAAATTCAAAATGAGAAGAACTTGAAAAATGTAAAAATCAGGTATGATGGAGGAACTGAATTTATAAATCACGGAGTTGTGGAATTCTATTCAATGCACGAAATTCATAATGAATACTCTGTTGCAAGAACCCCCCCAATAGGATGGTTTGGATCACTATTGTACCTTACAACTAGTATACCTAATATCATGTTTGTTGTAGGAGTATGTGCTAGTTTCCATGCCAATCCCAAAGAATCACACTTAAATGTTGTTAAAAATTATAAAATATGTCAAGTCTATACAATACCTAGGAATATGGGATAACCACCTCACACATGTCCCATAACTTATCACAGCGTCCATTTTTAGTCCAAATTTTTTTTCTTAGATTTTGGTCCAATAACTGTATGGGTTGTCTAATTTTTGTCCGATTATGGCTAAAAAATTGAAAATAATATCATTTTCTACCATGGATGACACACATGGTGGTTGAATTTGGGGATTTTCAGTACTCTTACTAGCGTGGCAATCAAATAATCTTTTTTTTCATGTTATATTTTTTTCGAATCACTAAAAAATTAACAAATTTTTTTAAAATATCAGTAAGAGTGCCAGAAATTTCCAAATTCTACCACCACGAGCATTGTACATGGCATAAAATGCTGGTATTTTCACTTTGTCGATGAAAATAGGATCAAAACTAGACAAACCCAAAGAGTTACGAGACCAAAATCTAAGAGTCAAAAGTTTTGGGACCAAACGTGGACACTTAATGAGTTATGGGACCAAAAACTTTTTTTCTGAGGACTATGGTATTCTAAAGAAGGTGGAATTAAATTTTCTTGCTACACTACCTTTGATTTTGCTGCTTGTAAGACTTATAGAAGGAGTACTAGTGGCATATTTCAATTCCTTGGCCATAGATTGGTATCATGGCCCAACAAGAAACATAATTTAATTGCTCTGTCAAACAGCCGAAACAGAGTACATTGCTGCAGGAAGTTTTTGTGTAAAGATTTTATAGATGCGGTATAACCTAAAATATTATTGAATTGATGCAAGAGAACTTACTATATTTTGTGATAGTACAAGTGTTATTGCTATTACACAAAATTCAATATTACACTCTATCAAAGCTCATTGATGTGAGACATCACGTTATTAGAGATCATATTGAAAGAAAGGATATCAAGATGGCAAAGATTCATATTGAAGTGAATCATGCAGATATTTCACTAAAACTCTATGTGAATCAAGGTTTCCAATAGTAAGAGGTGAATTAGGAATGTTACAGTTGTAAAATAACCTTGTATATTCCATTGAAACACTCAATTTGATATAACAAAGAGGAAGGTTATAGTAGCTAAAACCTACAACTGCAAAGTCACTCAACTATAGATTTGAAAATCTATAGCTGTAGACTTTGTAATAACCTGTAGAATAACCACAATTGTTAAGAGTATTAACTATAGTTTTGGGGAAATATACAGTACTTTGTACACTCTGACTTCATAAATGTCTACAGAAGAAAAATCTAAAAACTTTTATCATATATAGATAGAAATGTTGGAGTATTTTCACAGAAGTTTTAATTAATAAAATGTACTGAGTTCTTTTGGACATTTTATATTAAATTTGATTCATTATGAGTTACAATATGGACAAACTTAATTTCAGATATTTCCATGGATGTTCTACTTGCAGCTATTGAGAGTTCTCTTGCATCCACTTTCAATCCGGCAGAGTAAGGGGAAATAGGATCTTAGGCAAGTTGGAGCTAAGGATCGAAAGAAAGCTAGGGTTTTTCGTGCTTATCCCTTCTTATCCTTTTCTAAGGAACTAAGGAGTACTTTGGAGCTCTTGAGTTCTCCACCGGTAATGGGAAGATGAGCTTCTCTATTGGAATTGTATGTACTTTTTTGTCTGTATTTAAGTACTCATACATTTGGTTTCAATATGCTTGGAAATAGACTGTTTTATCCCTGTAATTTTAATTATTTTAGCAGGTGTAAAAAAAGGTATAAAAGGGAGTGAATATGTTTCAAACTCATTTAATTTCTCAACTGGTACTGTAATATCCAAAAAAATTCTAGTTGCATGGTAGTAGTTATTTTCAAAATTTTAGGAAGCTGTGCAAGTTGATAAGAAGCCATGAAAGTTTGCAAGATGAGCGATAAAATAATGTCATTTATTTCAGGAAATAAAGCCAAGAGTTGGAGGCAAATGAGTGGAGGGAGTATCCCTTGATTTTATTATATTGTCATGACAATCTATTTATGAAAATTAGTACTTCAAGAATTATTTTGACAATTTTTTTTTTAGAATTTAGATCTGTTATGTGTAAAGATAAGCTGAGTTTGGATACTGAAATCTAGTCAGGAATCCTGATCCTGAAGTTTGGATCCGGAGGAAAATTCCTGAGGTGTTATCCTGAGCCTGATAGAATCTGGTCCTAAGCCTGAGTGAAAATTCGGAGGAAAATTCCCACATCAGGCAGGATAAGCTGGAACCTAGAGCACTGAGATGTATCTTTATTGGTTATCCTAAGGGAGTAAAAGGATAGAAGTTATGCTGTCTGGAACCAGGTCACAAAAGGTGTATTGTCAGTAGAGATGTGACTTTTAATGAGAAATTCATGGGATACAATCAGCCCATAAGCTCTTAGGACTCGGATGGTATTCTTTCAGAAGATGGATGTCAGGTTGAGGTGGAGAATCCTGACAAGAACTCAGGACAAGCAGGCACAGGAGAAGCATACACCCTCCGACTAGGTTCGGTCAGGTTGACATGGTGTCCTATGCCCTGATAACCGCTGAAGAGGTGGAGCATCAGGAACCACAAAGTTATGCTGAAGCAGTGTCAGGCAAAGACAAAGAGAGATGGATATTGGCAATGACTGAGGAACTTCAGTCATTAGAGAAGAACAACACTTGGACACTAGTGAACAAGGTTCAGGGATAGAAGATAGTCATTTCAAGTGGATCTTCAAGAAAAAATCTGAAATGGGGTCAGGAGGAAGAGAGAAACTGAGATACAAGGCAAGGCTTGTAGCTAGAGGTTTCACTCAGAGAGGGGATAGATTTCAATGATGTATTCTCACCAGTTGTGAAACACTGTTCAATCAGAATTCTATTGTCAAAGGTAGCTCAGGAGGACCTAGAGTTTCAACAATTAGATGTCAAGACAGCCTTTCTACATGGAGATCTTGAAGAAACGATACACATGCAACAACCTGAAGGTTTTATTTATCAGGAAATCAGGAGAAGGTGTGTCTACTGAAGAAATCATTGTATGGGCTGAAGCAAAGTCCTAGGCAGTGGTATAGGAAGTTTGATAATCTCATGATCTCTATAGGCTTTACAAAATTCAGGTATGATAGTTGTGTCTATCTTGAAAAACAAGGAAATGAAGTACTCACATATATGCTGATCTATGTGGATGATATGTTGGTTGCAAGCAAGAGTCCTGAAAGAATTCAGAAGCTAAAGGCTAAACTCAGTAGCACATTTGACATGAAGGATCTGGGAAGTGCAAAGAGGATACTGGGCATGGTAATTATCAGAGATAAGGACAAAGAAAGGTTGTTCTTAACTCAGAAGGATTACATCCTGAAGATACTCAGGAGGTTCAACATGCATAAATCTAGGATTGTATCTACTCCCCCTGGTCAATAATTCAAACTGACATCAGGTCAGTGTCCGAAGTCAGTAGAAGAGAAGGCACAAATGAGTAAAATTCCTTACTCAAACGGAATTGGTAGCATAATGTATGCTATGGTGTGCAGCAGACCAGATTTAGCACATTCAGTCAGTGTGGTCAGTAGATTTCCACCGTACCCAAGCCAATACCAAAACTCAAGCACCCACATTGAAGAGACTTTGGCAAATATCAAGAATCAAATGGAACAAACCAATGCAAAGGTGGAGGCGAGATTTCTCAAATTGGAAGAGCAAATGGATTTACTTACTCTACTTAGTCAATTGCCACATACGATGAGTTCTATGATGAATCAAAAGAAGAACTTGGAGTTCCAAATTAGCCAAATTGCATCCTCAAGTAGAAGTGGAGAGAAAGGAAAGTTCCCTATGACAATGGAGGTGAATCGAAGAGAGCATTGCAATGCTATAAAGTTGAGGAGTGACATAAGCTAAGAAGGCCCAAGCATGCCGATTGATGAGGGTGGAAAAGAAGAAAAAAAGAAGAAATTGTTGAGAAAGAGAATGAAGAGAGAAAAAATGAGAAAGAAGGAGAAGAAAAGAAAGAAGAATGGGTCCCAAAGTGGAAAAGAGCCATGGAGGCTAGAATAAAAAAAGAAGAAGAGAAGATAGAATGTGATGAATGGGGAATTCCAAAGACACCAATTCCACCTCCCTTTCCTCAACGTTTAATGAAGAAGACACTCGATGAGAAATTCTCTAAATTCTTGGAGGTTTTCAAGAAGGTGACTATCAATGTCCCTTTACTTGAAGCTTTGGAGAAGATGCCGACATATACAAAATTCTTCAAAGAAGAGAAATGTGGAGGAATGTGAAATGGTGAATCTTACCATGGAATGTAGTGCTCTTATTCAAAAGAGACTACCTCAAAAATTGAAGGATCCCGGAAGCATTACCTTGATGTGCGAGTTGGGGAATGGTGAAAAGAAGAGATGTAACACCCCGCATAGGCAGCAGCTTTTTAGTCCTTTATTTTATTATTTTGGGCGTGAGAGTAGTGTGTTCAAGGTTTTAGTCCTTTAAGTTGTTATGCTTTAGTATTTCTTAGTTATTTGCTTAGTATTAGTTGTCTCAATTAGTATTAATTGGACCCTTAAGTTAGTATTAAGTTTTGAATATTATTAAAGAAAGGGAAAGGAAGTATTATTGTTGAGGTTATAGTATTAGTCCACTAAGAATATTATTTCCTTAAGTATTAATTCATTAAGGGTATGTTAGTAATTGAGGAATTAATTTTAGGGATTTGACTTTATGATGTTTTGACCAAGAATAGGATTAAATAATACTTGGGATTGTATTAATAATATTTTCGAAAAATAGGAATCTTATACATTAAGGAATTTTCGAAAATAATATGGTATGAAGACTTTGATTTCTAGTATCTTTATTTATGGAAATAAGACATATTTTCTTATGCAAGAATAATACATGCTTGAAGGTTAAGTATCACAAGAATAAAGAGTTAGTAAGGATTTGGGAAATAAGTTGCCAAGTATGGAAATAGAGATACAATAAGATTATGGGCCAATTTCTTTCCTTCTCCCTAAGATTTCGGCCAAGGCCTTTATGCAGCCCCAAACCCTTCTTTTCCAACTCTATAAATATGTATTGATCAAGTCCCTAAGACCCTTAGACACCCCAATTTTTCGGCAGCCTCTAGCACCCCAAATTTCGGCCAAGTATGAAGTTATAGGACCATTTTTTCCAGCAGCTTTGTGAGGTTAGGAAGAGAGCAAGTCTCGGCAGTTTTGATTGAGGAAAGGAGTAGGATTCGAGCACAAGGAATTAGCAAGCCAACGTACAACACTTCTTTATTTTCAAGACAAGAAAAGGTGGGGGTTTAAACATTGAAAAGTGGTAACTCTAGTTCGACTTTTAAATATTTAGTTTGATGCAATTATGTGTTTATGTGCTAATATGTTATGGATGGTCAGCTCTACCATCAATCTATGAATGGACAATCAGCTATATTGTCAATTAAATGTAATGGATGGTCAGCTCTACCATCAATTTATGTTAAGGATGCTCAGCTATATCATCAATGAATGGATACGAAAGTCGTATCATATGTTAAGAAAGAAGGGTATGTTTACATTTTTTTGTGTCCTTTATATTTAGACTTCGAACTAACTATTTCCCACGGAGTAATTATTTTATAATTGCTCACCCCTTCACCAAATTATATTTTCAGATTTTCAAGAGTAAAGATGACGAGATTGGTGATGCGGAGGAAGATGGATGTGATGCAAGAAAGATGAAGTTAAAAGACGATTTTTAAATTAATTTCCAAGTAGGCTTTTATTTTATGATTACAAGTATTTTTAAGATGTTTTCGGCACTTATGTGTTTGCCACAAGATTGGACGTTTGCATGTTTTATTTCGATGAGTGCATGGACACGTAGATGATTGATTTAGGATTTGCTATGGTTTGAGGAATTATGGGACTTTATTATGGATTTTATGAAGTATTATTATTATCATGATTAGGTATTAGTTTTCATGAGTTTTAGGAGTTAAGTTGATGAATTTATTATTTAAGTTGGCAGCTGAATAGTTTGAATTTTATTGGCATGATTAAGTGTTGATTTATGTGTTTAATTGTTCTTAAGAAAATTAGTTATTGTCCTTAGAATTGCATGATCGATGAGTCTAGTTTTATAACTCCAAAAATTATGAAAATTTATCAGAATGTTTGCCATGATTTAATATGCATGTTGACCAATTTTCGTGAGTTTTTACTTAGTAGAAGTCGAGGAACTGATTTTAGTCCTTTATGTGATTCTAGTTCTCAAAATTCTTATTTTGAAAATACCGAATTTATGCCCAGCTATATTTCAAAATTTTGGCAGTTTATTAGCCATAAAATATTAAGTTATTTTGGTCTTAAAACCTAGAGCAAAATCGTTTGAAAGTTACAGCTCAAAATTAGTCCTTTAACTTTGTTTTACGAGCTTTTTATGCGTTTTAAAAAGTGATTTTCATGACAAGTGCTTATAATATGTTTTGTATGATATATTTGAGTAATTAGAGGTCTTAAGTTGTATGGCAAGATAATAGTATTAAATAAATTTTTATTAAAAGAGGAAAAAAAAACAATTTATGTTGGTCTCGTTAAAAACCTCGCCGAAAAACCACCCTTGTGGAAAAACCTGACGGAGGGAAAAAGAGTACCAAATAAATTAAAGTCATCCCATAGGTAAAAAAATAAAAAGCAAAAAGATAATAGAACTTCCAAATGTCACAACATAAAAGCAAATTTGCAATATAATAGTATTAAAGAAAATGGATTTGGTATTAGTTAGTGGACTGTTTTTATACACCACCAGTTTTGATGAGTACACCCAGGCTGTTTTCGTAAGTTTTATGTACGCGCTGCTGTACATGATTTATTTAGGTATTATTTCATGATTTAATTGATGTCTTACATGGTGTATGATATTGGAATGAATTTATTTCACATGTAAATATTATTGAAATATGCTATGAATATTTGTTATGATATTTTTATGACTTCCATGGATGTATTGAATGAGCTATGTTGTTTGGATGTATGATTTATTTATTTAAATTGTTACTCTGATTTTAGTATCAAAAGGTTTTTAAAAGAAAAGAATTTTATTTCAAGTAAAAAGGGTGCACGTTCTAAAAGATGTTTTTATTAAATTATTTATTTAAAAGCAAGACTTCCGCTGAATTGAAATGCATAGAAATTTAGGGCGTGACAGTGTGGTATCAGAGCAGGTTTACGTTCTTGTAGACTTGCAAAAATAAAAAAATATTTTTTATGTGCTATATGTGATTGTATGCAAAGTTTTTATGGAATAAACTCATGAAAAAGTTTAATAAAAAGAGAAAGCTCCATCCATCACCACCACCGCAGCCATCTCCGAGTCCTAAAGCAAGTAAGTTTTCGAAAGCTCAAGTATAATGTTTCAAGTGAATGATTTATTCAAGGAATGATTTATGATGAATAGCATGACGAAGTCATGAAGGATTTTATGAAAAGTTATGAAGGACCCATGAGCGGTCAAATGTTTTAAGAAAATTCTTTTCAAGGTTTTTCGAAAAGAAAGTGTTTTAAGAAAAATGTTTTATGAAAAATGTTTTATGAAATGATGTGCTTGTACGATGGCTTAGGAAGTTTATGTTGGGGAAATTAAACGCGGATCTATTCGGGATTTACGATAAATACAAATTTAAGCCCACAATTAATATCATGATTTAAACATAATTAAATCAAATAATTGTATACCCAACAACAGGCTTTGCATGCAAAACATATGATCAAATAATATCACGTAAAGCCCTAAACATGCGGAACTAAGGGATTTAGTGCATTATACCTCTTGATGAAAATGCGGTTTCTGAGACAAAAGGCGTCCTTTGTTTCCTTGGTGAAAGGCACTTTCTGAGACAAAGGGCGTATTTGGTTGAGCTGCTTTCGCAAGGCTGTTGAGATCAAAGGACGTCCTTCTCAAGACCCTCAACTTGATAAACCCAAAAGTCTTCTCAAGTATTCCCTTGTCCTTATTCTTGCACCCGGTGGGAGGCACACGAATAATCACAACACAAAGAAAAAAAATAATTTTGTTGCCCAATAAGACTGCAATTTTCAAAAATTGCCTCTTGATTTATGAATAATATGAAGTCTTGTATCATCTCATATTTATAGTGAGAATACAAGATCTTGAATATCTTGAAAATCTAATAATTCAAATCTTGATTATCATGAATATCAAATATTCTAATCTTGATAATCTTGAATACTAAAATATTCAATTCTTTATATTCTTTTCCTTCAAGATTTTCAAAAAAATCAATATACATATAATATATACCTGTGAGATCCTGATTTTATTAGATATTCTTGTATTCAAGACACATATCTATTTTTCATAAAATCTCTCACTAATTATATATATATATAAATTTCGAAAATTTTAATATAATTGGGCCCAAAAAATATTTCTTTTATTTTAATCACCTTATTCATTGTTGGACATTTAATTGGGCTACTTGAGGGGCCTTTAGGAGAATTAAGATTGGACCTCCCAATGGGTCTTGAATTCTAACATTGAGCCCAATGTCATTCAACCCATTAACATTAATCTCACTCCACTATAGGATTAATGTTGCACTATCCATCTTAACCCATATTACTATCATATGGCTCCCGGTCATTATTTCCCGTGTTTAAGATTTTTTTGTCCGTTAATTAATCAAGCCACTGAACGCTTTAATTAATTTAACATCTTATCCTTGGAGTAAGGATAGCTCTTCTTTATCATCATACCGGAAACAAATTCCAGTTGCAAGATTTATTATGACGAACGTTTAGAGCCCACCAAGGGGACTAATCATGCAAGACTTTCCAAGCGCACGTTCCTCTGTATTAAATCTTAGCAACTGTCATGTTCTCAATGGTGTCACCCAAGATGCAAAGTATTGAGTCTTATTGACTCTCTACCCATAACAAAATAAAGTGCTACGCACGGATCACACACAGTCCTATTTAAGGGACAATGGTTTAGAAATAAACGACCACTGAGGTCTAATTCTTCATCCCATAAATCAGTACAGAAGAATTACCTCTCTGTACGTCCTCTTCAATGCATCATCATGCACTAGTGCAATCCCTTGGTCAAGATAAGCCAATCAGGGATCTACGCATCAACCGTTTACCAATGGGGTGTTCAAAATCCCATCTAGGTTGTGAATTTAGTACTTGTTACAAGAAACTGATAATGTGATCTTGTTGTGAGTTATCCGGGGATCACCACATTTATCTATAGTGTAACTTGTACTATTATATGAACGAATTTCAATAAATAAATAACATTCATATTTATCTAAAGCACAGTGATAAAAGATTTATTTCAGATAAAGCTTAAAGATTCAGTTTAGTTATACAAAGTAAAAGCATACTTTCTAGTATAACCCTAACAATCTCCCACTTATACTCAAAGTCTGCTTTTAAGTATACTACTGCATATCTATGTACTACACATCTCCTAATAATTTCTCCCACTTATACTCAAAGCAGATTGGCAACACACTTGACTCCCATTCCTTCCACATGTCTCTCGAATGTCGACAGAGGCAGACCCTTTGTGAAAGGATCAGCTAGGTTGTCTTCCGTTGCGATCTTTGCCACTTCTATGTCTCCTTTCTTAACGATTTCTCGTATAAGATGGTACTTCCTTTCATTGTGTTTGCTTTCTTTGTGGGCTCTTGGTTCCCTTGAATTTGCAACTGCTCCGGCATTGTCACAATAGACCGTGATGATGTCGGGCAAATCCGAAACTACATCCAAGTCCACTAAGAAGTTCTTGAGCCATACCGCCTCTTTCGCCGCTTTACAAGCAGCTACATATTCGGCTTCCATGGTAGAATCAGCGATGCATTTCTACTTAACGCTTCTCCATGTCACGACTGCACCTCCCAAACAGAACACACTACCCGAGGTACACATTCTGGAATCTAAGTCTGATTGGAAATCCAAGTCCGCGTAACCGACAGGGATTAGACTATCTAACTGATAAACCAACATTCTATCTCGAGTTCGCTTGAGATATTTCAGAATGTTTTTAACAGCCGCCCAATGCTCTTTCCCAGGGTTACTTTGATATCGTGCTACCATGCCTACGACAAAGCAGATATCCGGTCTCGTACATAGCATAGCATACATGAGGCTTCCAACTGCCGAAGCATATGGGATGCCTTTCATGCAATCTATATCTTCTTGTGTCTTCGGACACATCTCTTTCGATAGATGAATTCCATGTCTTAAAGGTACAAAACCTTTCTTGGAATTCTGCATGCTAAACCGTTTCAAAACAGTATCTATGTATGAAGCTTGTGATAAGCTGATCATTCTTTTCTTGTGATCTCGAGTAATCTTGATCCCTAAGACATGACCGGCTTCCCCTAAGTCCTTCATATCAAACTGATTTGACAACCATACCCTCACGTCTGACAACACCGCCACATTGTTTCAAATGTGCAAAATGTCGTCTACGTATAGTACCAAGAATGCCACGGCAGTTCCGATACACTTCTTGTACACACAACTCTCAAATTAATTTTGATCAAAACCGTAAGATTTTATTACTTGATCAAAACACTAATTCCAAGCTCACGATGCTTGCTTAAGTCCGTAGATAGACCTTTTAAGCTTGCATACAAGGTGCTCTTGGCCTTTTTCAATAAAGCCTTCGGGTTCGGGCATATAGATTTCTTCTTCAAGACTTCCATTTAGGAAAGCTGTCTTGACCAGATCTCAAAATCAAGATGTGCAGCTATCGCCAAGAGAATACGGATAGACTTAAGCATGGCTACCGGTGAAAAGGTTTCCTCATAATCGATCCTTTCTTTCTGAGTATATCCTTTCGCCACAAGCCTAGCTTTGAAGGTCTCAACCTTCCCGTCCGATCCTCTTTTTCTCTTGTAGATCCACTTACATCCAATGGATTTTACCCCATTGGGTGGCCCAACAAGCTCCCACACCTCATTTTTATCCAAAGAACTCATTTCGGCTTCCATTGCGGTTTGCCAAGAATCTGCATCCTTGTCTTGGAGTGCTTCGTCGTATGTCCATGGGTCTAATTCATCCTCCCCGGGGACTAAGTCAGAAGACTCTCCCACGAACATGAATCTCTCGGGTTATCTCACAACCCTCCCACTACGACGAGGCTCCGGTTGTGTTGGTGTGTCGCGTGGTACATCAACTTGTAGCCCTCTTATTTCATATAAGGTAATCTCACTTTTGGGCTTTCTATTTTGCACATAGTCTTCTTCCAAGAACTTAGAATGCGTACTAATTACGATTCTTTAGTCCTTGGGACTATAGAACATACCCCCTTTCGTTCCTCTAGGGTATCCTACGAACAACCTCAATTCCGAACGTGCATCCAATTTCCTGGCTTCCTTGTCCAACACGTATGCCGGACACCCCCAAATCCTTATGTGTCTCAAACTAGGCTTACGCCCGGTCCACAATTCTGGGGGAGTTTTAAGAACCGATTTGGATGGCACCAAGTTTAGAATGTGAGCCGTTGTTTCTAAGGCATAGCCCCAAAACGACTTGGGTAACTCCAAATAACTCATCATGGATCTGATCATTTCTAAAAGAGTTCTATTTCTTCGTTCCGCAACACTATTTTGTTGAGGGGTACCGGGTGCGGTCAATTGGGATATAATCCCTTCACTTGACAAGTAGGTCAAAAATTTATTGCTGAGGTATTCGCCCCCACGATCCGATCTTAGGAACTTGATACTCTTTCCCCTATGTTTCTCGGCCTCGGCTTTGAACTCTTTGAATTTATCAAAGGTTTCCGATTTGTGCTGCATAAGGTAAATGTACCCATATCTTGAGTAATCATCCGTAAAAATTACGAAATACTCAAAACCTCCTCTAGCTTGAACCGACATTGGCCCACATACGTCAGTGTGAATGATTTCTAACACTTCATTAGCTCTATTCCCCTTGGCCCCGAAGGCCCTCTTGGTCATTTTCCCCTCTAAACAAGATTCACACGTTGGAAACGGCTCAACATGGAGAGACTCCAACGAGCCGTCCACCACCAACCTTTGAATTCTCTTTAGATTAATATGACTAAGTCTTAGATGCCATAGAAGTGTTTCATTCACGGTTGAAGAAAATTTTCTTTTGTTAGAAATGGTCGATGTGTTATAAGAAGCATTTTGTGTGTGGTGTGCACTTTTAATAGTATAAAGACTATTCACTAATGTTCCCGAATAGATGAACTCATCGTTTCAAAAAATAACAACCATATTATTAAAAGACTCTGAGTATCCATCAGCATACAATTTAGAAACCGAAATTAAATTCTTCCTAAAACTGGGAACATAAAGAACATCCTTTAAAACTAAAACTCTATCTTCAAAAAATAGGTGCACGTCTCCGACTGCGACAGCTGCTACCCTTGTAGCATCGCCCAATGTGATGAGGATCTCATTCGCACTAAGTTGCTGGGTTTTCCAGAACCCCTGTAAAGTAAAACATACATGATCAGTGGCTCCCGTATCCACTACCCACGAATGGGAAGTATACGCCGCTAAACAAGTTTCAATAACAAGTGCATGAGAATTACCTTTCTTCCCGGCCTTCTTTGGCTTGGGACAGGCCATCCTCCAATGTCCTTTCTCACCGCAATTGAAACACTTCCCTTTGGTAGCTTTCTTGACCCCTCCCTCATTAGTCACCTTACCCTTAGCTTGGTTCCGGCCTTTGGTCTTCTTCTTCTTCTTCCCACCTTTCGGTGCGGAAGAAGTCGGACCGCTTGCCACCAAGACTTGAGTTTGGTGTCACATGAGTATCTCCGCCAATACCAAAGCTTGCAAGAGTTGTGCCAATGTGAACTCTTGATTATTCATCATATAGTTCAACCTGAACTGCTCAAAGCTTTTCGGTAGAGAATGGAGAACGAAAACAACTTGCATTTTCGCATTATATTCCGCTCCAAGTACCTCTAACTTGTTGAGGTAGCCCATCATCTTGATAACGTGATCCCTTACGGGCGTTCCCTCCACCATTTTCAGCTACAACATATCTCGCATGGGGATTTGCCTAGCCGTACGATTCTGATGAGCAAACATTTCCTTAAGATTTAGCATCATATTAGAAGCGGATTCCATGTCTTGGTGTTGGTGTTGCAACACATCTGACATTGAAGCCAAGATGGTACTCCTAGCCATTTCATCGGATTTCATCCACTCTCTATGATATTCCCTTTTGGCAACATCCACATCATCCGTAGGCATAGCTGGCTATGGTGTGTCAAGAACCCATTTGTGTTGTTGTGCGGTTAGGACAATAAATAAGTGACGTTTCCAATCAACATAGTTTTCACCTTCCAATTTGTTATCTTTAAGTATTGTAAACAGTGGATTAAAAGGAGACGACATGCTGAACTTAAATAAAACACACATTGCATCAATACATACATCGATTCACAAAGATTATCACAAAATTTCGATTATGCTTTGTATAAAATCTAAAAAAAAATACATAGCATAAATTGGCCGACATCTTAAAACAGTTCACATAAGCCACGATGAGTGTGGACGTTTATGAAAACACATTTAAGCAAGTTACAAACAAGAACTGTTACAAACTTTTAATTTAAAAAATTAATAGTCGGCTCCCACTTGACCATATAAAATTGGTAGGGACTCCAATGGGGAGTAATAAAATGCCAATTTTATACCTAAGTATTAACCATGATTAAATACAGGATTATTACTTCGTTTTAAATAAGCCACTCTATGGGAGGGTCAATACCGCCACTAATAATAATCCACAATCATCCTTTTGGGAATTTGTTCATGTGAACTTAGCTTTTGACCTATCTGATAGGGAGAGAGGCGCTTGCCAATGCGTAGCCAAAAGACTTCACAAACAAATAAATCATGGAGGTCAAATAATTCAATTTTATTATCTAGAATAAAATACCGAATTATATTTAAAACATACTTAGTAATTTTTGGAGTTGAGATTTTTCATCACGATATTCATGCAGTCAAATATTTATTCAAATTAAATAAATAAAGAATGCATCAAAACAAATTAAACGAATTGGCACGTTATATCCAATTGTCATGGTTTAATTTCTCATTTTGACTATGAGATATCGTAATCACCGCATCTTCAAGCTTTATCGTCCGTCTCGATTAAACTCCCACTCGACCGTAACAAAATTTCACCAACTTTGTCTTCGGGCCTTAAAATCTCCATTCTTCGTGTTCGATATCGGTTAAAATTTATTTATAAAAATAAATAAATAAACCTATTGTCTAGACTAGTCTATTACATAAAAACATCCTAGTCTACCCGTGGATTTTCTCACGGGAAAAATGATCCGAACGAATCGGATTTTAAAACCGCATCATCATACATGCATGCATAAAAAATATTAAATACCATGACAATTGGATACCTGCAAAAAAGATCTAGCAATTCTACTATCCAATTTTCAAATTTAATATTAAACACTTAAATTACAATTTAACGTATAGAGCCCGAAACCGGCTCTGATACCAGTTGTTGGGGAAATTAAACGTGGATCTATTCGGGATTTACGATAAATACAAATTTAAGCCCACAATTAATATCATGATTTAAACATAATTAAATAAAATAATTGTATACCCAACAACAGGCTTTGCATGCAAAACATATGATCAAATAATATCACGTAAAGCCCTAAACACGAGGAACTAAGGGATTTAGTGAATTATACCTCTTGATGAAAAGGCAGTTTTTGAGACAAAAGACGTCCTTTGTTTCCTTGGTGAAAGGCACTTTCTGAGACAAAGGGCGTATTTGGTTGAGCTGTTTTCGCAAGGCTGTTGAGATCAAAGGGCGTCCTTCTTGAGACCCTCAACTTGATAAACCCAAAAGTCTTCTCAAGTATTCCCTTGTCCTTATTCGTGCACCCAGTGGGAGGCCACACGAATAATCACAACACAAGGAAAAAAAATAATTTTGTTGCCCAATAAGACTGCAATTTTTGAAAATTGCCTCTTGATTAATGAATAATATGAAGTCTTGTATCATCTCATATTTATAGTGAGAATACAAGATCTTGAATATCTAATATTTCAAATCTTGATTATCATTAATATCAAATATTCTAATCCTGATAATCTTGAATACTAAAATATTCAATTCTTGATATTCTTTTCCTTCAAGATTTTCAAAAAAATCAATATACATATAATACCTGTGAGATCCTGATTTTATTAGATATTCTTGTATTCAAGACACATATCTATTTTTCATAAAATCTCTCACTAATTATATATATATATAAATTTCAAATTTTTTAATATAATTAGGCCCAAAAAATATTTCTTTTATTTTAATCACCTTATTAATTGTTGGACATTTAATTGGGCTACTTGAGGGGCCTTTAGGAGAATTAAGATTGGACCTCCCAATGGGCCTTGAATTCTAACATTGAGCCCAATGACATTCAACCCGTTAACATTAATCTCACTCCACTATAGGATAAATGTTGCACTGTCCATCTTAACCCATATTACTATCATATGGCTCCCGGTCATTATTTCCCATGTTTAAGATTCTTTTGTCCGTTAATTAATCAAGCCACTGAACGCTTTAATTAATTTAACATCTTATCCTTGGAGTAAGGACAACTCTTCTTTATCATCATACCAGAAACAAATTCCACTTGCAAGATTTAGTATGACGAACGTTTAGAGCCCACCAAGGGGACTAATCATGCAAGACTTTCCAAGCACACGTTCCTCTGTATTAAATCTTAGCAACTGTGATGTTCTCAATGGTGACACCCAAGATGCAAAGTATTGAGTCTTATTGACTCTCTACCCATAACAAAATAAAGTTCCACGCACGGATCACACACAGTCCTATTTAAGGGATAGAGGTTTAGAAATAAACGACCACTGAGGTCTAATTCTTCATCCCATAAATCAGTACAGAAGAATTACCTCTCTGTAGGTCCTCTTCAATGCATCATCATGCACTAGTGCAATCCCTTGGTCAAGATAAGCCAATCTGGGATCTACACATTAACCGTTTACCAATGGGGTGTTCAAAATCCAATCTAGGTTGTGAATTTAGTACTTGTTACAAGAAACTGATAATGTGATCTTGTTGTGAGTTATCCGGGGATCACCACATTTATCTATAGTGTAACTTGTACTATTAAATGAACGGATTGCAATAAATAAATAACATTCATATTTATCTAAAGCACAGTGATAAAAGATTTGTTTCAGATAAAGCTAAAAGATTCAGTTTAGTTATACAAAGTAAAAGCATACTTTCTAGTATAACCCTAACAGTTTATGATTAAGATTTATGATGAGTATGAATGCCTAGCAAGGAATGTTTAGAAACGTTTAAGTACGATAAGTGTAGGACCGTTTTTAATTTATTAAGACCGGTTAAGCAATTTCTTTGTCTTGCGGGGTCTTTCATTTTAGATGCCTCCGAGACGTGACCCGAACTATGACCCTAATGATTCTGATGGACACGCGGATAGAAGGGGTCGCCCTCAAGCTAACCCCGTGGTCCATAACGTAGCACTTATGCTTAACACTACTGCGCAAGTAGTTGAACAATTTAGGAGGTACAAGCCTTCTACCTTTAACAGGCGGGACGGACTGGACGCTGTTGAGGAGTGGTTTCGTTCCATGGAGAGGATTTTCCAGCTGATTGAGTGCACTGATGCACAACGGATTGCTTGCGTGGTATTCCAACTTGTTAAGGATGCTGACCATTGGTGGGGGAGCCATTGGAGGATTCGCCCGGTTGAGGAGAGACGTGCCTTGACTTGGGATCGTTTCAAGGGGATCGTGATGGAGAGGTACTACCCTCAATCTTACAAGGATAGGAAAGAGCACGAATTCCTAGACTTGCGACAAGGAGTCATGACAGTTGAGGAGTACAAATTGAAGTTTAGCCAGCTTGCACGTTTTGCTCAACATCTCATCGACACCGAGCCAAAACACATTCTTCATTTCATCAAGGGGCTTAGGACTGAAATGTAGCACGTTTTACTAGCTTTAGGCAACCTAACTTTTGCCGAAGCACTTGAGAGGGCCGAGTAGATGGGGGCTTGTTTGAAGGAGGATGCGGATAGGAGGTCACGTGATAACAAGAGGAAATGGGATCAATCCGACGGAGCAAGGAAGTTTATTAATCGTGGGCAAGGAGCAACTCAAGGCTTTAAGCCCAAGCAAGGGAATCAAGTGGCGACCGCAGCTTGTTCTTAGTGTGGGAAGAATCACGTAGGAGAGTGCCTCGTTGGGAAGGATATTTGTTTTCGTTGCCATAAGCCGGGACACAAGGCGCACGAATGTCCACTACCACCTAGGGCACGAGTGTTTTCACTTACGGGAGAGCCGGATGAGAGTCAATCTCCTTCGGAGACTTTTGCAGGTATGCTTACTTTGAATTCGGTACCAATCACTGCTTTGTTCGATCCCAGAGCTACGCATTCTTTTATCTCGCTTCGTTGTTGTATGAAGATTGGTTGTGAGTTAGTTGATAGTGTTATTCCTTTAGAAGTTAGTATCCCTTCGGGAAAGGCTATTTTTACGAGTAAGGTAGTGTCGAGTGCGAAACTTGAGATTTGTGGCAAGAGTCTTGAGGGAGTGTTGCACGTGATCGAGATGGGACAATTCGATGTCATTCTTTGCATGGATTGGTTAGCTAAGCATCACGCCACCATTAATTGAGAGAAGAGGGAAGTGACGCTCAAGTTGGCAAGTGGAGAGGAGTTGACGTACTTTGGTTCCCAACCGAGTACACATAATTTGATCGTCACCGTGATGCAAGCCGTTGAATTACTTCAAGAGGAAGGATGTGAATGATACCTTGTCCATGTGATGAGCACGAACGTGAAGGAGGTGAACATTGAAGACGTTGTTAAAGAGTTCATTGACGTTTTTCCTGAGGAGTTCCCCGGAATTCCACCCGACCGACAAGTGGAATTTACGATCGATCTAGCCCCCGGAGCTGCCCCAATTTCGAAGGCACCCTATTGTATGGTGCCAAAGGAACTCAAAGAGTTGAAGATTCAATTACAAGAGTTGTTGGATAAGAAGTTCATCCAACCGAGTGTTTCGCCATGAGGAGCACCAGTTTTATTCGTCAAGAAGAAGGATGGATCGTGGAGGATGTGCGTCGACTATCGAGAGCTTAAGCTGCTCACGATAAAGAACAAGTACTCGTTGCCTAGGATTGAATACTTGTTCGACCAACTAAGGGGAGCGAGTGTGTTCTCAAAAGTTGACTTGAGATCGGGCTATCACCAATTGAAGATCAAGGAAGGAGATAGGGTGAAGACCGCTTTTCACACATGCTATGGGCATTACGTGTTCGTAGTGATGCCGTTCAGTTTAAGCAACGCACCGACTGTCTTCATGGACTTGATGAACCGAGTCTTTCACCCTTTCTTAGATCGGTTCATCATAGTGTTCATTGATGACATTCTTATCTATTCGCGGAGTAAGGAGTAACATGAAGAGCACTTGAGGACGGTTCTTGAAGTTTTGCGCCAAGAAAGATTGTTTGCAAAGTTTACCAAATGCGAGTGTTGGTTAGACCGAGTGAACTTTCTAGACCATGTGATCACGGCCCAAGGAGTTGAAGTGGATGCATCCAAGGTTGCAGCCGTTAGCGAGTAGAAGGCTCCAACTAATGTGAACGAGGTTCATAGCTTTCTCGGTTTGGCGGGATACTATAGGTGTTTCATCGAAGGCTTTACAAAGATAGCCTCACCGATGACCAAGTTGACTCGTAAAGGAGAGAAGTGCGTGTGGTCCAAGGTTTGCGAGAAGAGTTTCCAAGAGTTGAAGGACAAGTTAGTGTCGGCCCCTGTCCTTATTATTCCTGATCCTTCGGAAGGTTTCGTTATCTTTAGCGACGCATCAAAACAAAGACTAGGTTGTGTTTTGATGCAATATGGGAAGGTCGTGGCGTACACATTAAGACAATTGAAGGTGCACGAGATGAACTATCCTACGCATGATCTAGAGTTAGCGGCTGTTGTTCATGCATTAAAGATATGCAGACATTATCTTTATGGTACTAAGTGCGAGATATTCACCGATCATAAGAGCCTCAAGTATATTTTCACGCAAAAAGAGTTGAACATGAGGCAAAGGCATTGGCTAGAGTTAGTCAAGGACTACGATTGCACGATCAACTATCATCCGGGCAAGGCGAACGTGGTCGCAAGTGCACTTAGCCGAAAGGGAGGCGTATTCAATACTTTGACGAGCCAAGACGAGTTAGTGAAGGAGTTCGAGCGTTTGAAGTTAGAAGTGGATGTATGATTTATTTATTTAAATTGTTACTCTGATTTTAGTATCAAAAGGTTTTTAAAAGAAAGGAATTTTATTTCAAGTAAAAAGGGTGCACGTTCTAAAAGATGTTTTTATTAAATTATTTATTTAAAAGCAAGACTTTCGCTGAATTGAAATGCATAGAAATTTAGGGCGTGACAAGAGAGCTCTTTGTGATCTTGGAGTTAGCATAAATTTGATGCCCCTCTCGATATTTGATCGTTTGAAGTGTGGGAAGATTAAGCCTGTCAACATGTCTCTACAACTAGCGGATCGTTCGATAATTCGTCCTAAAGGGATAGTAGAAGATGTGTTGGTGAAGGTTGACAAATTTAGCTTCCATGCGGATTTTATTGTGATGGACATGGAGGAGGACCCCGACATCCCTTTGATTCTTGGGAGACCATTCTTGGCAACCGGTGGAGCAACAATTGATGTGAAGGAAGGAAAGATCAAGTTGCAAGTGGATGATGAAGAAGTATCATTTGCAATGAACAATGTGGAAGAGTCTCCAAAATCTTGCATTAATCCTTCTTTACTCTTAACTTCTCATATTCTTGATGATTCTTATGTTTATAACAAGTCTCATGTTGCTAGTGTTAACTCTATTTCTTTGATAGAGAAGAAAGTGAAGGAGAAGAAAAAGAAGGTCGTTCAACCATTCTCAAGAGTCTATGTGAAGAAGGAAAAAGATTGGTTTGACAAGAAGAAGAGAAGGAGTAAAGGAAAGAAATGCTAATATGATTCATCTTCAAAAGAAGTTGGTAGAGTCAAAATGAAAGAAGAAAGTTGAGCGACTTAAACTCCGTCCGGCTTGAAGACGTTAAACTTAGCGCTAAATGGGAGGCAACACATTCTTTTTATTGCTTTCTTTTGGTTTTTGCTCTTGTTCTTTTGATTTTGTTTCTTGTTTTGTTTCGTAGGTGTTGGGGTCGTGTGTTGAGGCTTGGTGAGGATTTCGAGCTTGAAAAGAAGATACATGCTTGAGGAAACTTAGGTACAAACACCTCTCCCCGACTTAGACGAGCTTAGCAAAGTCTAAGTTTGGGGGGGTGTTCATCTTTTTATGCATGATTTTTATGCATACCCGATTTTGTGAGCTCATTGAAAAATCATTTTTGTGAGTAATTCATGAGCTTAATTGTTGATATATACTTGTAAATGAGTTTTGATTTGAAGTTTGAGTGCTAAAAAATTGGATGCTTACGAGGAGCATGGAGCAATGGAATGGACTTGAAGAAGAGGCTTGGTGCAAAGTTGAGGTAAACTACTCCATTTCCCGAACTTAGAATTGCTTAGTAATGTCTAAGTTTGGGGGGGAGTAGTCGTTTTTATTTTCTCATTAGCACCGGTGCACCTTGATTATATTTGTTGTTGAGATGTGGTTGGCTTGTAGCTTGTGTATTTACTTATGTTGCTTTTATATGCATATTGATTTGAGATGTGTGGTATTGGTGGAAATGATTGATGTTGAGATGCTTGTTGAGGAGATGAATAGTTGGTGTTGCGACTCTTGTCTTGATTGTTAAGGTGAATGAATTGGTTTGTGTTGAACTTGTTGGTTGACTAATGGAGATGAAAAAGAATGAGATATGAAATGATCCATGATCAAATTTTAGCCCGTGAGCTTTTGTGCCTTAACCAATTTTTTTCATTAACGGTTGTTCATTGGTTGTGTGGTCATTTATAGTTATTGTGCTCTAGAACTTGCTTCTAGTCAAACTTTTGATCTCTACTTGCATAAGGTGCTAAAAATGATCTAAGGCCATCTTTGAAAAATTGAGTCACTTGAGCCAAATATTCCCTACCTTGAAAAGAAACTCGATTGGTAGCCATGTTGAGCCTTTAAGCCTATTTATTTCTTTTTAGCCGAAATATCACACTTTTCCTCTCTTTGAGCCTTCTTTGTCCTATGTTTAGTGGAGAACTTGGATTGTGGTGATTTATTCTTGTTAGTATGATGTGTACAAATTGTTAAAAAAATTGTTGAGAAACAAGAAAAATGGAGTGAAAAGTGACAAAGTTAAAAAAATGAGCAAAAAGAGGAAAATGGTTGTGAGCAAAAAAATTGTGAAATGATTTGGAAGTGGGAAAGAAAAAAAAAAGATGGAAAAAAGAAGAGCTTGAAAATGAAAGTGCTTGAAATGTGGTAGAACAATTGATTCTATGGATTGTTTGCGAATATTTTGTTAGTAGAAATTCTTTGTTCTCCACTACATTGAGTCACTCTTCCCATATTTTATCCCACCATATCCAAAGAGCCAATAGTTACAACCGAATGAAAGTCCTTTTTGATTTGGTGCTAAATGCAAGTGATGAAATTGTTTAGATGATTGTCAAGCTTATGGGGTGCATTTCTATGATTTGGCATTTGAGAGTTGCATTTCTATACACTTGTGAGAGTTGAGTGATACACATCCGGTGAGGATCATGGTGATTTGATTGTCTTATTTCTTAGGAGTCTCTATTTAGTTGATTGATTTGTGATATACTACCTTTGAGTTTATTTTTCATAATTGAGTAAAGTTGTTGCCTACCAAGTGTTTGTTCTTCTTTGACTCAAATTTCTTCGTAACCCTCCCACTTGTTCTCATTTTTCATTTCGTTTCTCGGGGACGAGCAACACCTTAAGTTTGGGGTGGTTGATTAGTGTGATTTTTGCTTGAAATTTGTGTGCTTTAAGTGCCTAATTTTATTCGATTTCTTGCATTTATTCACATTAATTGGACTAATTGAGTTAATAACCTAAAGGCGGTTAAGGGATGGGTCTATAAATACGTATTCATTCCAGTGAATTACAACTAAGACTGTGATACACTCAATACTTAGAGAGAGATTAGAGTGAGAAAGCTTGTATTCTGTAAACATTATTCATCTATTAGTGAAGTGAGGAAACCTCATCCGTGGACGTAGATCAATTTGATCGAACCACGTAAATTGCTTGTTCTTTTGATTTCCATCATTTTATTTCTGTTGAGTTTGCTCTTGGGAATTCTTCCAATTGTTCTGACTACTTGAAGTCTTATTGAGGTCGATTATTCCGGTTAAATGTCACAACAAGATCTTTGGGATCATGACTACTTAGAAATTTATTAGAGGAGTTTCATGACATAAAGGAAAATCTATTTCATAAGATTGAATTTTATCCACCAATATATTGAGAATTTTTTAACAAGAAAAATAGTAATATTAAATCAATTAAAAATCGGCCAACTCTTAATTTTTGTGGCAAGATATTTGTACTTAGTGGTATTAAATATTTAATCAAGATTTGGGTAATATTAGATTTTAAAAACAAAATTCAACCTTTTAAATTAGGGGAAAGTGGCCAAAAATTGGTGGGCATCTTTAGGCAGATTTTTCATCCAAACCCTAACCTCTTTTTCAAAAAATAATATATATGTATCCAGCCCCTTATTTTCAGATCTTAGGAGCTGTTTGTTATGTTAGAAGTCTTACTTTTAGGCATTCGAACATCAAGGTTAGTGCAAGTTTAAGCTCAATTATTCTATCTTTCTTCTCTCTTTTTTTCTGAAATTTTAGTAACTAAGCAAAACCTTGAAACTACTAGGAAAAAGTGAAGTAGGGATCTTGTCCAAGCATTGCAACACACGTTTTCAAAAATTACCTCTTATGTTTAAAATGTGGGGAGTTTTGTAAGTATTCTTGTTTGAAGTCGTATGATTGATGAATATATTTATGTATGTGAAGTAAAGTTTAGTGAGACCCCAAATATTATATTCCAGGAGTGTATGATCTGGAAAAAAGTTTCAGTGAGACCACCAAAAGAGTTAATTTGTTTATGTGTTAGATATATGAACTGAGAATATGTAATTTAGCCTTGAACATGTACATTTTTTCCCACTACGTATTTTTAAAATACTCACCCCAATCAAATATTTTAATTTCATATAAAAGAAAAAGGAAGAGCTTGCAGCGATGATGGATGATGTGGACATAATTAAAATTGAAATCTTATATATATAGTTACCAAATTAATAAAGTATGTTGCAAAAGGTTTATGTTTTATTTTGTTGCATGAGAGTTAATTTTCGAGACTTTTGGAGTTATGGGAAAGTTGCCAACTATTTTTGAATTATGTGTTTTTGTGGCAAGGTTGCCAACTTTTAGGACTATGTGTTTATATGCCTAATTTAATGTGGCAAGTTCAATTTTTATGAATAAGTTATTTTATATTGAGTTTCATATCAATTTTATATTTTAAAGTTAAAGTAATCATCTAGTTGCATATTAAATAACTATAACTTGCTGGGACAGTTCATATAGAGCTTTGCTCTAACTTGAAATTGGTCTCCCCGCTAGTGGACGATGGGTTATGAGTCTCCTCGATAGTGGGTGGTGTGATAGCTCCTTGAGAGTTACGTACCCAAGTGTAGGTTAATTTCAAG
>JAPKLY010000120.1:961132-983796 GCA_026898435.1 Prunella vulgaris
ATAATACACAAAATAGGTAAAATACATGCATACTTAAACGCTAATCATGGTGGCTTATGGATCTCTTAGATTAGCTAGTCCTTGGACCCGATACTGAGTATCAAAAAAATAACTACAACTTGCAACTAATAACTTCATGGAGTAAAAGTAAAAAATACAAGAAAATCCCTTGCAAATATTACATTAATTACACGTCTTGAATGAAGTTTATTCTTGCATGTCTGCAATCCTAAAGCAACTTAGTTGATAGGATCAAAACTGGTAAATTACTTTGTACACTGCCTTATTTTTGCAACTTTGTACAGTTTAAGAAATTTGTCCCGTAAGTTTTTAAATGCTTATTTCTTGCAGCTCTTGTGATGAAATTGAAATTGAAAGTTATGTTTTGTAAGTATATGAGTTGAGAATATGTGATTTAGCCTTGAACATGGTCGTTTTTCCCGCGGAGTATGTTGATATACTCACCACCTTTATTTATCTAAATTTTTCAGATGAGATTTCAAAGAAGAGCATGCAGTGAAGATGGAAGGTGCTGACAAGATGTAATTCAAAAGATAAAGAAGTTACAATTTTAATTCTATGGTACACAGTTTTTGTTTTATTTTAATTTCATGCAAAAGGACTAAAATTGAAAAAGTTTAAAGTAAGCATGTTGCCACCGTTTTTCCCCTTTATTTTTGAGAATTATGATTTTGTAGAAAATATGGATTATGCGTTTTATTATGTGGCTAGTTTGATTACATATGAGAGGATTTTATTATGTTTAAGTAGATTGTTAATTTGCATGTTAGAATTTATTTATGAAAAATTAGAATTTTAATTAATTTGATTTGCATGCAAAGTTGATGGACTAAATTAGTATCATGTTAGATTATTAGAGGAATAAAGATATTGATCATTAAAAGAAAAAAGAAGAAAAGTTACAGGGGATTGTGTTGATTATGCGGGCCTCATTAAAAACCTCAATGTAAACCACCCTTGTGGACAAACCGGGCGGAGGAGAAAAAGAGTGCAACCAAATAATTAACTCCCTAAAAATATGCCCGGAATACAATGCTTCAATAAAATTAAAAACTAAAAATTGCTACAAATTTAAGTCCTAAAATAATCCAAATTCATGTCCTAAAAAAGAATCCTATCTAGAAAACCCAGAGACTCTTCGTGCCAAACATTTTTCGAACCGACACGTGCCAAGCAGTGAACTGCCCGGTTTCCCTCTCGAAAAATATGTGAGAAAACGATCTCCAATTTCCCTCTGATATACATAAGAACACTTCACAACCCAAGGACTCGCCACAGAATTATTTTTGTTCGGCCTCTCAACGCTTCAATTGCCATGGAAGAATCCGATTCTAGCCAAACCTTCACCCATCCCTTACTCAACGCAAAACGGATGGCGAGTAGGGCGGTACCCAGCTCCCCCTCCAGCGGCACAAGCCAATCCCCCTTAGCCGCGAATCCCGCAACAAAGAAGCCCCTCGAGTTACGAAAAACAGCCCCCACAAAACACATCGAATTTACAAATGAGGCATCAACATTGACCTTTAACCAGCCCGCAGGCGGCGGCCTCCAACGTATGGACCGAACCTTCTTAGGAATGGGCGGATTGAGTCTACACCGGAAAGCCTTGGCAACCAACAAGTCCTGCATAGTACCATTCCAACGCTTCTTCACTAGCGGGGCACATGCCATGACTTCCGTCATAACCCAAGCAATGAACCTCCTCAGCGATGGGGATACATTATCGAAAACCATCATGTTCCGTGTTTTCCAGATTCCCCAAACGCAGGTCACAAGTGCTACGGACCACACTTCTCCCAACTGCGCACCGAATGGGAAAGCAGCAGCCTGTGAAAACAACCATCCGGGATTTGTAATCTATCTGCAATAGAGTAACCCAGCCAATTATCTGACTAAAACCTCACCTTCGAATTCTGTCCCACAATCCACCTAACCTCTTCTTGAAAATACTGAAAATGCTTACGGATACCACCCCAGAGCGAGGAAGCGGATTGTCTGCATTTTAAGTTCCGAGTTCGAGTGAAAAATTTCTCATGCAAAAGGCCCAATTCCGAGGACGGGCAAGTAAAGATGTCCCAAGACAGTTTAAATGTGTATTATCATTGGCAAGCCAAAGTGATCTAACTCCCAAGCCCCCTTCTTCCAATGGAGAATAGATACGTTTCCATTGGACCGAACATGAATTATTTCACTTCCCAATCTCCCCCGTCTAAAGAAAATTACGCATTTCCACCTCAATCGACTTATTCAAAGGAGCTAGCCATTTGTAGACCATCATGGAATGGACCGTGGAAGAAGCAATAACCGAATTAATCATGCACAACCTGCCCGCCATGGAAAGCAGTCGGCCTTGCCAGCGAGGAAACTTACAAAGGATTTAATCCGCCAATGGCTGTAAGAATGCAAGTTTCGGGGCTCCAATGAAAATCGAAACCTCTTGAAACCAACTAAAACCATACTACCGAAGTACGCCGTGGATTTGAGAGGATTAAACTGCTACCCAGAAGCAGAACCATAAACCTGGAGAATACGTTTCAAACAATGAGCATTCTTTTTTGAGGCATTTAAGAAGATCACAATGTCATGTTAGATTATTAGAGTATGATCATAATGTATTTAATTTAATAGATTATTAAAACTAAGGCAATGTTTAGAGAAGAAAATACATCCTGAGCCATGCACTGTTCACTAATCTCAACTAAGGCCACTTTGCTTCTATTATACCCGAAAATTATTAGATAATTTTCGGACTGCCAATACATTGCTTTCCATTTTCTTCTCCTAGCAGGTACAACATCCCATCATCCTCATCCCTATTGACATTAATTCAAAGCATAGTTATACCTTGTAATCATTATTCCAGACTAGATTCTGCCTGTGCATATCTCTCTCATATGAATATTCAAATTTCAAATTTCATGGCGCTGGAGGTTGCGCGTGACCAGAAGCAGAGCTTTTTGTCGATTCGCCAGAATTTCCCAACTGGGTTTCAGAACAGAGAGTGTGCGACGACTTCAGGCATTGAGACGACAGTTTTTGGAACACGGATGACACCACCTTCTCCCACAGCGACGAAGCCTGCTCTCGCCGGAAACAGCTGCCTATATCTGCAAATGCCCAACCTCTCTATCAATATCCGCCTTCAACAATGCACCGGAATTAGTCTCTGGAAGCACCGCCGTTCGCCGATTTGAACGCACCTCTCCTGGGATCATCCCACCACCATTCTGCAACGGAGCCATCCCTGCTCCGCTGAAAACCATGGAAATACTGTCGCGTCGCAACCCTCTGCTACAACAAGTGCCACCGAGCCTGAATCTGCTCATCGCCGATCGTTGTCGCAGCAACCACTGTCATTTGAACCAGAAACAATTGTCCCTACTCGAAGTATTTGTCATCGTCGCCTCAACCACCAATCCCGTCACACCGCCGTCCACCAACTGCCCACTGTGAACCGAGACCCTATTGCCGGTAATTGAGAAAGGTAATTGGGCCCAATCTTATTCTACATTTAAATTATTAAGCCCATAATTTATGAGGCCCATTTCAACTGGAGTATATTTAATTTTCTGGGAGAGCATTGAAGTGTAGTTGAACCACCCATTGGAGTTTATTTTGTAACAAAGAACATAGTTTTTTTGGAATAACTTTGAATTTTGTGTAATTGTATAGTGCAGAATTAATGTTATTGGTTTATGCTAAAGTTTATCAACAGGAAATTCTAGTTCTTGTTTAAAGTAGTATCAATTAATTTCAACTAGATATTGTTCACATTTTTATTTTTCGTGTCAGTCACCATGAACTTTTAGTGATTCTAAATTTCTTGGCCCAAGAGTACAATAAATAATTCGATAATACACTTGTAATTCACCGGAAAAGAGACTGGCCAGAAATTTGTATAATAAATAACTTGATAGTACACAACCATCATTCGAGGTACACATATATGCACTGTAAGTACACTAGTATACTGAACGGTACACAGTAATTATGAGATGTGACATGAACAGTGTATGATGTGACGTGAACTGTATATGATCTGACGTGAACTGTGTACAATCTGACATGAACAGTGTACGATCTGACATCAGTAGTACACAACCATCATTCGAGGTACATATATATGCACTATAGTATACTATTATACTGAACGGTACACAATTGTACTAGCTATGTAGGTGTAAAAGGCTATTTTTTGCCCTAGTTGTAATGTTGCTTTCATAGGTGTCCTTACTTGTAGTTTTTCTTCTTAAAGTGGCCCTGGATGTAAGTGACCCTTAATTTAATTGTATGCTTAGATGATTAAGGAATTGAATTGTAAGTATAAAAGTTATTGCTATTTAGGACAAAATTGTCTTGCAAAGCTGGATTAGTACACCTACTGTGCCAAAACTTATATTTTCAAAAACTTAGCGGCTGTAGACATAAATTATATGTGTTCTTCCTATGTATTTTGAGTCTTATACGTTCTGTGAACGTTAGATAAATTAAATTTTGTAATAAATAATTAAATTAATTATAATATATGTTAGCATGTTAGGTTAGATTATATGTTTTTGGGAAAATACACAATTTTGTCCTATAAGTTTCGTTGACTTTGGTTTTCGTCCTGTTAGTTTTTTAATTTTTGTTTTCATCCTTTAACTTACCAAAAATTATGGTTTTCGTCCTCTTATGTTTTGAATTTTTGTTTTCGTCCTTTTACTTACCAAAAATTATGGTTTTTGTCCTCCAACCGCTTATAACCAGTACTACAACCGGTAATACACACGTGGATCAATTTTTTCTTTTTTTTAAATAAAATACTAACGTGGGGGTATTTAGAGGGAATTAGGTCTAAACAAAATACACTTTTAACCGTAAATTCCCTCCCAAATACCGTCCAATACTTACATCCATAGAATCTTCTGTCCGGATTCATTTTTGAATATGAAGTACAAACCGTGCAACGAAACCACAATGACACTTAATATTGCGCTCGAAACTCGTTGATTCATACGAATTTCTTGAAGACATCCCTCTTCCTTTTCGTACAGTGAGTAGGCGCTCAATAGAATTTAGACTTTTGGATATTTTGATTTGGGGATCTTAGTTCATTTTTTCCCTAATTCTCTCAAGCCCCATGCCTAGTTTGATCGACTAGGATTTTGATTTGGAAGAGAATTTATAGTTAATCCAGTATTTTATCCATCAAGTCCTAATTCCCTCTAAATACCCCCACGTCAGAATTTTGCTTAAAAATAGAAAAAATTAATCTACGTGTGTATTATCGGTTGTGTGTCTGGTTATAGGCAGTTGGAGGACGAAAACCTTAATTTTTGGTAAGTTAAAAGAAAAAAACAAAAATTCAAAACTTAAGAGGATGAAAACCATAATTTTTGGTAAGTTAAAGGACGAAAACAAAAATTCAAAATTTAAAAGGACCAAAACTAAAGTCAACGAAACTTATAGGATAAAAATATATATTTTCCCTGTGTTTTATTATGCATTAATATTTGTTAAGTTATGTTAGGCTCGAGTTTGTGAAATTTGATTAGTTCTTTTATTATGTTTAATTAAAAGAAGAATATACTCTGAAAATATTCCTATATGTTTTTAAAAGAAAAATTTTCAAAGAAAGTTAGTCGCGCTCAAAGGCAATTTATTTGTATTTTTTGAAACTTAATTAAAATAAGGGGACTTCAGCGTGCATTCGATGTATTAAAATTTAGGGCATGGCAGTGTGGTATCAGAGCGGGTTTATGGTCTTGTAGACTCGTAAATAAAAAAACATTTTCTTTGATGTATATGTGTTTATGTGCTATAAAAAGAAAATATAATAAAAAGAAACCTCCAGCATCACCTCCACCATCCCACTGCGGCTCTTTGAGGTGTGTAAAGATTTAAAATTTTAAAGTATTCCATGAAAAGGAAAGACCTTGTTGTACATGTGCAAATGCTCTGAAAAGTTCACATGAAAAAAGGCAAATGTTTGCGTGAATATTTTTTTTAGGAGTACATGATTGTAACCAGCGAATTTTCTCCACAAAAATTAATAACTCTTTATTAATAATGCGAAAAGAAATTACAAAGAATATGGTCAATATAAAATTATCAAGAGATTGATTTGGGGTCCAATCTCTATTTGATCCTCTGATTCTTCTCTTCGGGTCTTGACTTGATTTGCTAGTTTCTCGAAGCTGGTCCAAATGGACTTTGGAGTTGGATGTTAATTCGAGGACGTTGAGCCTTGTTTCGAATTAACTTTGCCTTATGAAAGGACTTTGTTGATTTGTCGGAGTTGGTTTAAGGGCGTTGAGCCTTATTTCGAATTAACGTTGCCCTATGAAAGGACTGTAGATTTCTCAGAGCTGGTCCGGAGTTGACTTTGGAGTTGGACGTTAATTCGAGGGCATTGAGCCTTGTTTCAAATTAACATTACCTTATGGAAGGACTTTGTTGATTTGTCTAAGTTGGTCCGGATTTGACTTTGGAGTTGCGCATTAATTCGAGGGCGTTGAGCCTTGTTTCGAATTAACATTGCCTTGTGGAAGGACTTTGTTGATTTGTCGGAGCTGGTCCGGAGTTGGACATTAATTCGAGGGCATTGAGCCTTATTTCGAAATAACGTTGCCTTGCGAAATGACTTTGTTAATTTTCGGAGTTAGGTCCGAGTTTGATGTTGATATTAATTTGAGGGCGTTAGGCCTTATTTCAAATTAATATCGCCTTGTTAGAAGGACTTTGTTGAGTGTCACCTTTGGACTCCTTATGGAGGTGTCATTGTAGATGAGCGATGTTGATTGTCGTTGAGGACTTGTGGGTGATGGTTGATTGGAGAGGCTTGGCGACGTGTCTCTCTAATCAAATGTCGTTGTTGATGAAGAAAGCAGACCGGAGGCTTCACAGCGTGATCCCAGATCGAAATGCCTTGTTTTTTAAGAACCCAAAGAACGCTCTTGAAGCCGCGAAGAACGCTTTGAATCTTCAAGGATGTCCAAAGTCTTGAATCTTAATGCTTCTCTCCAAGCTCTGATCTTCTTGACTCCTCGTGAATGAAAAATGACTAGAATGTGTAGAATTCTAGACTTGCAGGTCAGATTTGATGGGCCGGAAGATATGATTTGGGGAATATTCCCTAAAGATGTCTGATTTCATAATCTTCAAGGATATTTATGAAGATTTAATTTCTTGGGCTTTTTAATGATAGGGCTTGATAACTTTAAAGAGTCTAAAAGAATTAATTGGACTTTAGACGCCCAAAATATTTAATCAGACTTCAGAGGCCTAATTGAATTTATTAGGCTTTTGAGGCCCAATTCAATTTATTAGGCTTTTGAGGCCCAAATTTATTTATTAGGCTTTTGAGGTCCAATTTGATTTATTATTTAGGAATTAAATTCATCTAACTTTCCGATAATATATTATTTTAACACGTAATTTCTACATATTATTATTATTTTATTTCAGCAATTAATTTCGATTGCCTACAATGACATGAAGAGAAAAGTTTGTTTTATTGAAAATTCATGAACGTCTTTCATAAGTCTATTCCATAAATTGTAGTTCTTAGGAAGGACTATATTGACTAAGTTACTATTGACTGTTTGATAGACGTACTAAAGCAAGTTTCAAGGATGAAATTTTTAACTATGAGGGTAGAATTTATATATGAAAAGTTTATTACTTGCATGCACGTAGTGATTTTCGGTTTCTAAGAGGCCATATGCAAGTTGGCAAGAAACCATGCAAGTTGACAAGAGGAGTATTAAAATAAGGACCTTTATTTCATAAAATATTTACATGAAATAATAGCAAGAGTTGGCGGCAAGTGCTACAGAATTAAGTCCTTGATTTTATTTTATTGTCTTTGCATTCTATTTATGAAAATTAGTGTCCTCATGAATTATTGGGAAGTAATCATGTCCTAAGAATTAAATCTTTGGAGGTCATGACTTTATTGAATCAAATTGAAAGATGATTTTTAATTAAGGAAAGTATATTACAATAGTTTGGATTTTTATTCCACCAATTTATTGAGGATTTTAGAACAAGAAAAATAGGATTTTTATACAAGCAAAATTTCACCCATTATTCTTTAAATTAGGAGAATTATATTAATGCTTAATATTGTTAATTATTTACTTATGATTTGGCGAAAATTAGATCAAGCAAAATAGGAAATTTCAGTCTTCACTAATACAGATTTGAGCTTGTTAAAAAACCGGTCTCTAAGAGTATTTCTAATTTTTTTATTTATTTTTATTTTTTTCCTAATGTTTTAGGTAAATAATATGTGATTTATTATTTATATATATATATATATATTAATTATATATATAATCCACATAAGAAGTGTGGATAATATTAAAAGGTAGTTATTGAGAAGTTATGGGAGTTAATGATAACTCCCGTACACTCATTTTCAATACATAAGCTTTTGAGATTCATTAATTGGATCTAAAGCTTTTGACCAGACAGATTTTGAGAATAGAATTACAAAATAAACAAAGTCCCTAAAATCAACTCCTGACTCAGAACAAAATATAATAGTGTACATTAATCACATTCAATATTCTTGACGATGCCAATTCGTGGATAATTATACACATATTATTCTGTGTATTGGACTCGAAGTTCGGGACGAATGGATTCTAAGGGAAAGGACACAGCGAGGATACCAACAGGCTAGTGATCAATTCTGCTGCAATTACTAACAGGTCAGTGACCCTTTTCGTGATGGTCACAGGACTTGGTTAGGCAATCAATTCCAACATATGGTATCATAGCCATTATGTTGGTATCCCGTGTTTAACATTAATGGCATGCTTAATGATTTTACCTTGTTTAATATTTACTGCGGTGATTTTTTTTTTTTGAAAATTTAAGATTACTGCAGTGATTAGGTTTATCATTTTTTTAATCTTTTGGGCATGCTGTATTTGTTACTTTTTCCTTGACTACGTGATTGGTCAATTATTGATTATGCCTTTAGACCATGTATGCATGAAATTGTTGCATTTTTTGTCCCGCACGTTTAATTCTGCTTTTTGGGTAGAATTTTTCCATTGATCGAAATGGATTGATTTTGGTATCAACGGAAAGAGCGTTTGAAGAGGATTTCAGGGATATTTTTATTGCAATTTTTTGGCCTAGTGGATTATTTACTATGATTTTTCAAAGTTTCTATTTTTTTAAAAAGGGACCACATTTTTGTAAAGCGAAATACGAACATTTTTCAAATTTTTTTGCTTCGATTCTTGTTGCTGGATGAAACTAGGTTAGATCAGGATTCCATACATAATTTTTGTGTATTTTTTGGATACGAAATGAGTGAGTTATAAATTTTTAAAGATTTTTGGGACTCGGTTTTCGATCTAAAAAACACCATAAAAATGAATGAAATCAGTTTTGTTCTTGGTATGGAATTAATCTACGTTTCATAAGGATTCCATCCATGCATCGTTTGTGAATTTTCGTTGAGTTTTGAGTGTGATACGAATTTTCAAATATTTTTCGCGATCGGGGTCGTGTTGAATTTTTTTAGAAAACTTTTGGGCCTATTTTTAGAGAATTAGATATTCTTCAGGGGAGCAAATGCAATGTAGAAAGTTCGGATCTGACCCATTAGAGGTGGGTTAGACCCGAACCGGACGACGGACAGTTGTGGCTCACCGGCGGTGGAGTGTGAAGCTCACGCGCCGGTGGCCAGAAAAGTCGACGGGGCGCGTGAATCTCACTCTCCTGTACCGACGGCCGCTCGTGAACTTCATGCACCGGTGGTCGACCAGTGACTGCTCGGTGCGTGTAGGCGCGTGAGCGCGGGTGCATGGTGTGCGCACGCGCGTGGCGGTGGCTGGTGGCGCGTGGCAGCACGTCCGACACTTTCTGCATGTGTTCCGGCACGTACTTGCGCATTTCATCTTATTTTTGGCCATTTTCAGCTCGTTTCGTGTCTGTTCGGATGTTTTTAATGTGTTTCAATGCATTTTTTGAAGTGCGGCTTCATTTTTTGTGTCTTTGTTTGCTTTAAAGACTTATGTGGAGACTTTTTGTTGACATTATGTGTTAAATGCACCTAATGAATGTCTTCCATTCTTAAATCATGTGTAATTGGTGTGTGAAATTATTTGAAATGCTCCGGTTAATCCGGGAAAGTGGGAGCCAATGAAGTTAAACTTATTTTTCCCTTGTGAATATACCTAATGCTAATTGGAAATTGTGTTCCATAAGCATTGAAATAGAGGAAATTCACGTGTTAATGTTTTACTAACACTTTAGTGTATTTGTTATTTTTTGGGCTGCTCATTTTTCAGGGATGTCAGGGAGCGGAACAGTTTCTGAGAGCGACACCAGGACCAGTGAAGAGGTCCTATATGATTTTATGAATTACAAAATGAAGCATACTCACAACTTGAGAGAACACTTCATTGAAGTATTGGAACAGTTTAACCATTTGATGGTTATCATTCGCAACAAGCAACTTCCATATGAAGCATTTAAACAAATTAAAAGTTCTAATGCCCACCTTACTTGGAGAAAGACTTTTGGGATGTGTGGAAGTCTTCGAAAAAAAAGTTTGATGGATTAGAAATTATGGGTTCACTTTCACGTGCTTCGAGAGAGAAAGATAGAACTCAGACACTTAGATCAGCATGCTTGAGGATGGGAAGGATTAGTCATTCTGATTTTCTGAGATTAAAGAGTCACGAAAAATGTCAGACGAAGAATCCATTCATGGATAAGAAAGATCAATTGAAGTATCCATTTATAGATCCTCTAGCAAAGGCCATCTATAGTACCGGAACTAGAGAGTTCAATGCTTCTAATTATTGGAAGACGGAAGATAAGTTAGATCGTGCTCTGCACATATCTGATTGAGTTGCATTTTATATAAACTAAATTGATACTCATTGGAGTTCTTTTGTTTTTTCATGTAATGACAACTTATAACTTGTTTTTTCTGTATAGTTGTGATTAAAGTGGTTGTTCAATGTTATTTATTTTGTTTTTAAATACTTGAACGTGAGTTTTATGTTTTGAAACTAGAATCGATTTTGAGATGCATGATGAGATTGAAGATTAGTAACTCTAAGTTATTTTTTGAAATCGAATCGTGAGTCGATTTTTAGATGTCTTAGTTTGGCTCAGCATAAAACGTAATAAAACACTAACACAGTGAATCACTTTATTTTTTAAGACAATGGCATTGATAGAAATTTTTTGTATGTTTTGGACAAGACTAGACTATTAGATGCAATCAACCTAGAAATGTCTGACTTGGTCTTTGAGATTGGGAATCGGAAAAGACGAGACCAATAAAGCTTATCTTGTGTGGAATTAGTTCCACGACACGAGATTTTGCTTAGTTTAGTGATCACTTTGTTAGACAACATTTGAGGGATATGTCTAATATGATCACTAAACTTATACAAGCAGGTTAGAATCTTTCTGATGTACACCGAATTAAAACTCTAGTCTGCTCACTACCAGATCATTGGAATCACCTCGAGAGTGTTTTGACATAATATGAGAGTATTAGAACTTTCAGTTAAGTAGCTTATAAGCTAGATCTAGAGGTTGAAAGGCTTGGAGAAGCTGTGTTTCCTTCTGATATTTTCTTTGTTAGTTCTTGTTCGGACGAAGCTTTGGGCTTTAAACGAATATAGAATTGGAAGAAAGGGAAGAAGGATAATTGATCGGTGATTAGGGTCATAATTGCATTTTTAGCATTCATTTCTATATGGTTTTGATGAGATTATGTTCACATTTGACCCTAATATGCTATACTTTGTGCTATTAACCCTTTTGTGGCAAAAAAATGTGCTTTGTAGGTGAAAACGAGAAAAAACGTGTAATTCCCGACTATTGGTGAGGAGATGATGGAATACAAGCCCATGGAGATGTTTCTTATATTCAAATGAAGACCCTAGGGTGCTTGGATGAGCCATGGGATCGAATATGAAAAAGTCAAAAATTGGACTTTGCAATTACACTACGACCGAGCTCCCGTAGCCTAGCGACCGAGCTCAGGCCCTTCTACGTCCGAGCAGATTTCCTTTGCCAAGGGTAAACCGAAAATCTTGGTCAACAAGCCACCAACACTCAGTCATTGACCTTGAGCAGCGTCCGAGTGCGGCCAAAAGCATGACCGAGCACCGATGCGGATTTCCACCAAATTGAGGGTATTCTAGTCCTTTCGCGCTTTTAAAGAAAGGCATATTGGACCAAGCAATGTGGGCACTATAAATACTCAAAAATCAGATTCTCAAAGCCATCTTGATCATTATTCATTAGTTAGATCATTAGGTAGTTTTAGAGAGAGAGATTAGAGGTTACTTAGTGGGTTCTTAGGTAGATTACATACTTCTTTCTACAATATCTATTGATCCAACCATTGGATTGTTAATCTGTTTGTTCCATTAGCTTAGTCTAGTTATTAGCTATGATTGTACGGTTCAATTTCTCATTTTGCATTCTGGATTAGAAGATAGCTTTTCAAGGTTTGATGCTTGTATTTCAATTCTCTAACAATTGGTAAGATTTCTTGTATTTCATTTCATATTAGTGTTAATCATGTTTGTCTATTGCTTAATTGTTGATTTTCAATTCCAATTAGCCATGAGCTAATATCCTCGTTGCATGGTTGTATGAATACTATGGTGAATTTAGTCTCTTGTTAATCCTATGCATGAATTAGTGATCTTGTTGAATTAGTTCTCTTATTAATGACTTGTGTGAATGCTTGGGATGTTTAATTGGAATATATGGCTTATATGTTTTAGCAATGAAATGACAATTGAGCTATAAGAACTTTATGCATACCAAGTGTTTGATGTTTGGCTTGTATGACCAATGAGAATTGCATATTGGCCTAGACTTCTTAATTTGAGTGTTGGGAGTTGCAGAGAGATCTAGACATCCAATAGAGCCCCTAGCTTGTGTTGTAAAGAGATCTAGACACTAGTTGGCTTGACTAAGACACCAAGAGACCTTTTGCATGCTAGGATGGATAGGACACTAAAGGAACCATAGTAGGATTACTTCCATGCACACTTACACCACATTTGCTCACTTCTTTGAGGTGATAGTTAGTTTTTACTTTGCTTTGTGAAGTAGATAGAAAACATGATCCTTTCTTTGTTTTCCTAGCTATCCATCTTTGTAGACACTCAATAATTGCTTGATATCGCATCGTTTCCCTGTGTTCGATATTTAACTTGATTAACTTTCCACGAGAACAACGACCATGTACACTTGCGTGTGACACAATTTTGGCATACAAGTTTTTGACGCTTTTGCCGGGGAAACTGTTACTTTGTCAAGCTTGTGATGTTTGTTTACATTTCTTTTCTTTATTTTTTTTCCTTGTTAGTTTTTTACTATTCTTTGTGAGTGTTGATAATTGATTGTTTTTGTAGGAGTGAACTAAATTGAAGGTTGGTGAATACAACTATTGCTCGTATTTCCCACAAGATACATATCCTCCTAATTCCTACACATATCAACCTTACCCATATCAACCACCACCTCTACAAGAATATCCTTATCCTCCTAATCCTTACTCATATAAAGATTCCTACATATATGAAGATCCATATTCCTACATTCCATATCCTCCTATACCTTCCTATCAAGAAGAAAATCCTCCTAGCAATTTAGATGAGGCTTTAGCTCAAATTCTCAAGTAATTGGAAGAAATGAGTAGTGAAAATTAAAAGCTCTTTGAGGAGACCAACAAGAAGTTCGATGGAATTTTCAAATCTCAAGGAGATCAAATCAAGAGCTTGGAGCTCCAATTGGAGCAATTGACCCAACAAGCCCATGAGATTTGTGAAGAAAACTTGGAGGAGGAAGATGGGGGTAATTTAGAAGATTCAAGAGTAGGAATGGAGAAAAGAAAAGAAGAGGAAGATGAATGTCTACTTATGGACATGATATTCGTTGAAGAGAAACAACAAACTGAAGTGGAAGAGGAGTCTACAATTGAAATGAGCATTTCTCTACCCTTAGACTCTTCTACTTGTGCTATATTTGATCATGTTATTTATAGTGATTTCGTCTTGCCTCTTGATATATGTGATTCTAAGATTGAATTAAGGATCTTCTTGAATATTTTTTATAGTAGGAGATGGGGGTGGATTAGGTTGAGAAGAAAAGGTGAATTTTCTTGTGCTTATAAGTGTAAAATGATAAGGAAAGTAGGGGTATGGGGTAGAAATCCTACTTGTTTCCTTGATCATTATGCTTTGAGATTTATGTTTGATGGGGAGGATGCCAAATATCCTTGGCCATTTAGCTAACATTAGTGTCGTCCGGCTAGGGGACATTAAATCCAAGCACTAGGTGGGAGGCAGCCCACCCTTATATCCTTTTAGTATTCTTTGTTAGTTAGATTTTTATTTTGTTTTCATGATTTTGGATTAGGAAGTTATTGGGGAATTAAATGCGGATCTATTCGGGATTTAAGTAAAATACAAATTTAAGTTCACAATTAATATCATGATTTAAACATAATTAAATCAAATAATTGTATACCCAACAACAGGCTTTGCATGCAAAACATATGAACAAAAATAATCACATAAAGCCCTAAACATGCGGAACTAAGGGATTAAGTGAATTATAACTTCCGATGAAAAAGATTTTCCTGAGACAAAAGACGTCCTTTGAGATGGAAAAGGAGGTCTCTGAGACAAAAGGCGTCCTTCTTGATATCTCTCAAACTGATAAACCCAAGAGCCTTCTCAAGTATTCCCTTATCCTTATTCGTACACCCGGTGGGAGGCCACACGAATAATCACAACACAAGGAAAGAAAAATATTTGTTGCCCAAGAGACAGGTAATTTTCGAAAATTACCTCTCCAAAATAATGTGTATGAAGTCTTGTATCATCTCATATTTATAATGAGAATACAAGATCTTGAATATCTTGAATATCTAATATTTCAAATCTTGATTATCATGAATATCAAATATTCTAATCTTGATAATCTTGAATACTAAATATTCAATTCTTGATATTTTTCTCTTCAAGATTTTCGAAAAAATACAATATATATTTAATCCCATGAGATCTTGATTTTATTAGATATTCTTGTATTCAAGATACATATCTATTTTTCATAAAATCTCTCACTAATTATATATATATAAATTTTCGAAAAAAACACTTATTTGGGCCCAAAATTAATTCTTTTATTTTAATCACCTTGTCAATTGTTGGACATTTAATTGGGCTACTTGAGGGCCCTTTAGGAGAATTAAGATTGGACCTCCTAATGGGTCTTGAATTCTAACATTGAGCCCAATGTCATTCAACCCATTAACTTTAATCTCACTCCCCTATAGGATTAATGTTGCACTATCCATCTTAACCCATATTACAATCATATGGCTCCCGGTCATTATTTCCTGTGTTTAAGATTCTCTTGTCCGTTAATTAATCAAGCCACTGAACGCTTTAATTAATTTAACATCTTATCCTTGGAGTAAGGACAGCTCTTCATTATCATCATACCGGAAACAAATTCCACTTGCAAGATTTAGTATGACGAATATTTAGAGCCCACCAAGGGGACTAATCATGCAAGACTCTCCAAGCACATGTTCCTCTGTATTAAATCTTAGAAACTGTCATGTTCTCAATGGCGTCACCCAAGATGCAAAGTATTGAGTCTTATTGACTCTCTACCCATAACAAACTCTGTAGGTCCTCTTCAATGCATCATCATACACTAGTGCATTCCCTTGGTCAAGATAAGCCAATCTGGGATCTACACATCAACTGTTTACCAATGGGGTGTTCAAATCCCATCCAGGTTGTGAATTTAGTACTTGTTACAAGAAACTGATAATGTGATCTTGCTGTGAGTTATCCGGGGATCATCACATTTATCTATAGTGTAACGTGTACTATTATATGAACGGTTTGCAATAAATAAATAACATTCATATTTATCTAAAGCACAGTGATAAAAGATTTATTTCAGATAAAGCTCAAAGATTCAGTTTAGTTATACAAAGTAAAAGCATACTTTCTGGTATAACCCTAACAGAAGTAAGTTGTGATATTTTCACTGTTGATTTTTACTTGTGCTTAATTGCTAGTGAGTTGGGATGCATATTAAATTGGTAGGATTGGTATTTGAGAGTGTTGTGCATGATTATACTTGAATGTGTGCTTAAATTGCTTAGCTTATGTCATATTCATCATTCTTTTCCAAACTTTTAGGATTTATAATCCGAAAAAGTTTGGGGGGTGTGATCAATCTTAGTGATCTTAATTGTTGATGTTTGTTGTGGTTATAAATGATTTGAAGAGGTGTAGAAAAATTAATTTAGGAATTGTGGAAAAATGGCTCCGACCGAGCCCCGTTACACTGGTGACCGAGCTCCAGCCTACTGGTGTCCGAGCTTTTTGCTATGACTCGGACTTTTAATTCCCACTCGGTCAGAAGGTATAAAGCGTGTCCGAGCTCTGTTACACTGCCGTCCAAGCAGCCATGAACGAGCGACCGAGCACCGCCCAAAAGGTGAGGAAACTCCACCATTTTTCTTGTTTCGGCCACACATTCTTCCTACACAATTGTACACTTGATTCCACACACAAACACACACATTTTACACCACATTCTTGCACACACACTCTTAAAAAAAACACATGAAGAGGAGAGGAATATTCTTGGAACTTAAGCTCTACATTTCTACTCTTCACTTCCTTCCATATGTATGTTTTCTATACTCCCTTCTTACTCATGCTTGTTTACTTGCTTCCTTTTCCTCATGTTAATTAGTTTCTTTGATTTAGCTTGTATTGATTGATGATGATCTTGGATTTTCTTGATGTATTGAGTATTTGCTTTGTCTTGAGCATTGCATGATCTTTTCTCCACTCTTTGCCAAACTTTTTATTCCCTTGGTCTAAAAAATTTTGGGGGGTGTGTTCGTTTCGTAAATCTCATTGCTATGCTATGCTTATGATGATTTTTAGTGCTTTCTTATGTCTTGTGACCATATGCTTATCATGTGCCTTGTTTTTTCCTCTTGATTTTTGCCATGATGTTGCTAGTTTAGAGTAGTGTGGCATGAGACATGTTTATGATTGTGTGGATGAGTAGATGTAGTGGATTTATCATTTGAATCATGTTTTGACTAATTTGCTATGGATTTTATGATGCTTGATACTCTGATGATTTGAGCATTTTTTATATAATATGAGTCTTGATCACCTTATACCTGTGAGTTTTAAGCTCTTGATGCCCGTTTCAATCTTGAACGGATGATATTCTTTGATGTGAGTTCCACACACATGTGCATTATACTCTAGAACTTGGCTTAGGTCTTATTTGAGGCTACATTAGATGAAAAGTTCACATGATATGATTTGAGGCATTTCTTTGATCTATATTGAACCACTTTACCCTATGATCCTACCATTGATATTATTATCCATTGCTCACCATTTTGTGCCTTTAGACCTTTCCTTTGGCTAACCATACTTTTAGCCATTTTCCTTCCTTTTTGGAACTCTCTTGTCCCTATGAGTAGTAGAGTGAAAAGAAGGAAGGAAGATTGGTGATATGATGAAGACTTGGTGGCCAAGGTTGAAAGAAACTCAAGTATGCATGGATTGATGTGAAAAGAAGGTTCAAAGGCGAGTGCTTGCAAGGAATGAAAAAGGTTGACTTTTTACAAAATTTTGGTCAAAGTTGACTTGTGTTGTGAGTATGATCACAACTTGTCAAAAAGGGAAGAATGATTTTTGAAAGTGTGATTTTGAAAGAGCATGAAGAGTATGTGCAACATTGCATGGTGATATGATCTCTACTTTGATTCCTTCTATGCTTTACTAATCATACTTGGTCACTTTTATCCATATGTTCCTTCCCTACCAAAGAGCCAACAATACAACCTTATGAAAGTCCTCATTGATATGTGAATGATTTGTCATATCAAGTGGTGGAGAATGTAGACTTGAGCCAAGCTTATGGTAGTATGTGTATGTGGTGTGATGTATGAGAGAGCCTAAACACTTGAGGGTTGAGCTAAACACTTATCTTCTGAGGATCATGAATCATTGATTTGATATCTTGTTTGTTGATTCATTGTTGATGGTTGATTAGATGAGATTGCATGCTAGACTTGCTTGACATTGATTGATGATTCCATGGAATTTGACTTGTGCTTGATGCTTCATTGATACAATTATTCCCCTATCTTATTGCTTCGTTGCTCGAGGACGAGCAACAATCTAGTTTGGGGGTGTGATTAGGGTCATAATTGCATCTTTTAGCATTCATTTCTATATGGTTTTGATGAGATTATGTTCACATTTGACTCTAATATGCTATACTTTGTGCTATTAACCCTTTTGTAGCAAGAAAATGTGCTTCGTAGGTGAAAATGAGCAAAAATGAGTAATTACCGACTATTGGTGAGGAGATGATGGAATCTAAGCCCATGGAGATGTTTCTTATACTCAAATGAAGACCCTAGGATGCTTGGATAAGCCATGGGATCGAATATGAAAATGTTGAAAATCGAACATTGCAATTACACTACGACCGAGCTCCCGTAGCCCAGCGATCGAGCTCAGGCCCTTCTACGTCCGAGCGGATTTCCTCTGCCAAGGGTAAACCGAAAAGCTTGGTCAACAAGCCACCAACGCTCGGTCATTGGCCTTGAGCAGCGTCCGAGCGCAGTCAAAAGCGTAACCGAGCGCTGATGCGGATTTCCACCAAATTGAGGGTATTCTCATCCTTTCGCGCATTTAATGAAGGGCATATTGGACCAAAAATTGTGGGTAATATAAATACTCAAGGATCAAATTCTCAAAGCCATCTTGATCATTATTCATTAGTTAGATCATTAGGTAGTTTTAGAGAGAGAGATTAGAGGTTACTTAGTGGGTTCTTAGGTAGATTACATACTTCTTTCTACAATATCTTTTGATCCAACCATTGGATTATTAATCCGTTTGTTCCATTAGCTTAGTCTAATTATTAGCTACGATTGTACGGTTCAATTTCTCATTTTGCATTCTGGATTAGAAGATAGCTTTTCAAGGTTTGATGCTTGTGTTTCAATTCTCCAACAATTGGTAAGATTTCTTGTATTTCATTTCATATTAGTGTTAATCACGTTTGTCTATTGCTTAATTGTTAATTTTCAATTCCAATTAGCCATGGGCTAATATCCTTGTTGCATGGTTGTATGAATACTATGGTGAATTTAGTCTCTTGTTAATCCTATGCATGAATTAGTGATCTTATTGAATTAGTTCTCTTACTAATGACTTGTATGAATGCCTGGGATGTTTAATTGGAATGTATGGCCTATATGTTTTAGAAATGAAATGAGAATTGAGTTATAAGAACTTTATGCATACCAAGTGTTTGATGTTTGGCTTGTATGACCAATGAGAATTGCATATTGGCCTAGACTTCTTAATTTGAGGGTTGGGAGTTGTAGAGAGACCTAGACATCTAATAGAGCCCCTAGCTTGTGTTGTAGAGAGATCTGGACACTAGTTGACTTGACTAAGACACCAAGAGACATGTTGCAAGCTAGGATGAATAGGACACTAAAGGAACCATAGTAGGATTACTTCCATGCACACTCACACCACATTTGCTCACTTCTTTGAGGTGATAGTTAGTTTTTACTTTGCTTTGTGAAGTAGATAGAAAACATGATCCTTTCTTTGTTTTCCTAGCTATCCACCTTTGTAGACACTCAATACTTGCTTGATATCGCATCATTTCCCTGTGTTTGATATTTAAATCGGTTAACTTGCCACGACAACAACGACCACGTACACTTGCGTGTGACACAATTTTGGTAAACAATCGGATAGTGGGAGGTAGGATAACAATACCAAAGGCAATACAATCAATATGAAAAGAAAAAAGAAGCGTGTTAAAATGAATAAGAATTATATTAGCGAAATGACATACTACAATTGTTGTGAGCATGGTCATTTTTCACATGAGTGCCCTGAGCCTTGATGGGACAAGGCAAATCCATCTAATTCCAATTTTTTTATTTGTAGATGTCTCTATATTGTTGTTTTTAACTGAATCCTATCCTTTGTGGACTAAAGATTCAGAAACAACGGACCGAGACATTGGAGACAAGGAAGCCATTGTAAATAATCAATGGATTTGAGTAGGATATAATGTTGGAGTCAAAGTCGAAGACTTGTGACTTGCAGAATTGACTCTGATAGGGTCATAATTTTTTATTCTACAAGATGATCAAATAGCACCTTAAATAACGCTCTATCCTTTTCTGTTTCATTCATGCTTGCTTGTTTTGAGATACATTGTATTGTTATTTTTAAAGGACATGGTTGTCATTCACATTAATGTTGAATGTTATCGTGATGGACTTATAGATCGCAGCTTTATATTTTTTGGATGGTGAAAGGACATCTTTTAGTTATTATGAATTCAGTTCGTATCTACTGAATGATGGTTCTTCTAGTGATGCTTATATGATAAACATATTTTGCATACTGGTATAGGTCAATTTTTTAAGCAAGATAGGATAAATAGACTTGTGATTTATAGATTGTTGAATCTGGAATCGAAGTCGAGTAATCCAAATACGAACTTTTCCTGCTAGTTAAATGACCCAAAACTGTTTGAAAAACTATTAGATCTGTGTTTCTGTTGCTATTATTTTTGGGTATATGGGTTCCTATTAGATAAGGACACGAGATGGATTTTTTCCTATTTCATTACATTTAGAATTGGGCAATTCATGTTTTAATCCTGTCTGTTTGATTTCTCATAAGTCTGATGTACTTGATGTTTCAGACATTAATTTGGACAAATAGAGGAAACTGATTTGAGACATGAAAGTCTATCTAAACAATTCGGGGAATTGTGTAATGAAAAGGGTTGTCTGACAATTGAGTATCCCTTACAGACATCTTTGATTTGGTGTTGCCGAAAGAAGAAATAGAACATTGTTAGAAATGTTAAGATCCATATAGACACGAGCTAAAAAACATATCTTTTAGAAAGATACGTTACTAAAATTAGCTTATGTATTTAATCAAGTATCTTCTAAGTCTGTTGCTACAACTCCATATGATTTAGGATGGGTAGTAAAACTTGTTTTTGAGTACCCTTAGAACATCAGGATATGCAACCTTCACATGATTTTTTGGAAAAATATGGAAAGTTGAATCCTAGTTGTTGAGAGTATATTTTCGTAAATTACTGTGGAAATTCTAAGGGATACGTGATCATAGGAACTTCAGTGGGAGCATGACTTGTAAGAAATCGCATAATCCATATTTTCTGGAATTAAGTTTTCCTTATAGAGTTGGCATTGGAAATACTATACATTTTTTCGAGATTAAGGAAACCAAAATATATCTAATCCAAGCGGTAGAAGTTTTATCAGTTGATGATGTGGATCTTTGATAGATATTTGCTAGCGACGTTTGCCTGTTGAGGAGTTAGTGACTCTTCAATTTGGTAATAAATCACACTCTCGAAAAAGTTTAAGGAAATAAGTGCTCAGGAAGAATTAAGACATAGAAGTACGAGCCTTCTTTTTTTCTCCAGAAATTAGAAGAAATCAATAGAAGTTTATTAAAATCTATGAAGTCTAGACGAGTTTACAAACTTGTAGAGTTTTTAAAAGGACAATAAATTTTGGGAATAACTAGATTCTCAAGATTATAAATTATCAAATGACTCAATAGGAGAGGTTTGAAGATCACTTGGTGGCTACAAAAGGATGTACTCTACTGAAGGGTTAAATCTTTTCACCTATTGTGAGATTTGCCTCAATTCATCTACTTCTAGTTATAGTAGCCAATATAGGATTAGAATTACATCAAATGGACGTTAAGATTGTTCTTCTCAGTGGGAGAATTAGAAGATGAAATATACATTGTATTGTAGGATTTATTCTTCAAGAACGAGAGGATAAAGTTCATAAATTGATAAATCGATTTATAGACTTCAGTAATCCTCAAGATCAGTGGTGTTTTGAGATTTGACTCGATGCTTATCTCATTCAACTTTGTTTCTTGATCATTTTAATTAAACTATTTTTCATTAAATTAAAAATTAATCATCATTTTAATCTTTAACTGATTTGCTGATCATTTTAATTAAAACAGTTTCAATAATATTTATAATCTTTTTCACTACTTATTAACATCAGTGCGCATTTGTACACGTTTCTTGATTGTTTTAAATTAAATATTTAGATTAATTACATACAAGTGCTATTTTGGAGGCTTAATTACATATAGGTGATATAAAATTCGAAAATTCCATGTAGGTAAAAAATGAACTATGGTACTATGTGATTGTACTATTGACCAAACTTCTGTACTATTACAGATTTCATAGTACTATACTTGAAAGTCAATTTATTAAATGTAAGCATAGTACTATGAAATCTGCAATAGTACAGAAGTTTTGTCAATAGTACAATCACATAGTACCGTAGTACATTTTGCACCTACATGTAATTTTTGAATTTTATATCACCTATATGTAATTAAGCCTCCTTAATTGCACCTGTGCGTAATTAAGCCTCCTTAATCAGTAAGTTGTTAAGGCATGTTTAGGTAAGATAGAATTTAATTTAAATTGCATGCTAAGATGGATATTTAGATTATTGGCATGTCGCA
>JAPKLY010000120.1:998796-1092629 GCA_026898435.1 Prunella vulgaris
GTCTCCCGAGAAATTTTATTACTTGAAATCAACCTACACTTGGGTGCGTAACTCCAAAGGAGCTATCACAACTTCAAGATCATGAATAAACTAGTAAAGAAGAAACTTGTAATAGGTTTGCCAGATACTAAATCAAGAAGGAACATCTTCGTGATGCATGTGCAAGAGGAAAACAAATAAGGAAGCTACTTTCAAGAGCAAGAATTACTCAACCACATCAAGAGTTTTGCAATTACTTCACATGGACTTATTTGGGCAAATTGAACCAATAAGTATCAATGAAAAGAAATACACTCTTGTAATTGTAGATAATTGCTCAAGATATCCTTGGACAGATTTCTAATAAAGTAGAGTGAAACTCTAAAGAGATTACTTCAGTTAATAAGGAAAATTCAAAATGAGAAGAACTTAAAAATTGTAAACATCAGGTATGATGGAGGAACTGAATTTATAAATCACGGAGTTGTGGAATTCTATTCAATGCATGAAATTCATAATGAATACTCTGTTGCAAGAACCCCCCAATAGAATGGTTTGGATCACTATTGTACCTTACAACTAGCATACCTAATATCATGTTTGTTGTAGGACTATGTGCTAGTATCCAATCAAATCCCAAAGAATCACACTTAAATGTTGTTAAAAATTATCAAATATGTCAAGTCTATACAGTACCTAGGAGTATGGGATAACCACCTCACACATGTCCCATTACTTATCAGCGTCCATTTTTAGTGCAAAAAAATTGATTCTTAGATTCTTAGATTTTGGTGCTAGAGTTGGAGGCAAATGAGCGGAGGGAGTATCCCTTGATTTTATTCTATTGTCATGACAATCTATTTATGAAAACTAGTACCTCAAGAATTATTTTGACTAATTTTTTTAGAATTTAGATCTGTTATGTGTAAAGATAAGTTGAGTTTGGATACTGAAATCTAGTTAGGAATCCTGATCCTGAAGTATTGGATCCGGAGGAAAATTCCTGAGGTGTTATTCTAAGCCTGACAAAAACTGGTCCTGAGCTTGAGTGAAGGTTTCATCCTGAGCCTGAGTGTGTTGATCCTAACTCTCATCCTGAGTGTTCAGATCAGTGAAGGCATTTGTACTGAAGACTCAGTATCCTGAAGGAGCAGTCCTGAGAGATCATCATGAGTTGAAAATGGCCAATCTCTTGAGTCACTCAAACTGAAGATTTCGAGCTGACTTAAAGGCGGTTATTTTGGACAGCTGGCAGAGCAATCCAATTGGATGCTGGAACAGTTATTCTAGGTGGTTATAACCATACGAATCCGTTGATTGGTTAATAACCTAGAGGCGGTTAAGAGATAGGTCTATAAAAATGTATTCATTCCAGTGAATTACAACTAAGACTGTGATACACTCAATACTTAGAGAGAGCTTAGAGTGAGAAAGCTTATATTCTGTAAACATTATTCATCTATTAGTGAAGTGAGGAAACCACATCCGTGAACGTAGAACAATTTGATCGAACCATGTAAATTGCTTGTTCTTTTGATTTCCATTATTTTATTTCTGTTGAGTGTGTTCTTGGGAATTCTTCCAATTGTTCTGACTAGTTGAAGTGTTATTAAGGTCTATTATTCTGGTTAAATTTCACAACAATTGGCGCCGTCTGTGGGAAAGGAAGTAAGAATCGACTGGGTAAAATCAACAATCAATGGCATCTACCAAGCTGGATTTTGAGAAATTCACTGAAGCAAACGACTTTGGTTTGTGGAAGATCAAGATGAAGGCTCTCTTGACTCATCATGGGTTATCAAATGCCCTGAAGCCTGAAGATCAATGGCCATCTACGTCGTCAGAAAATCAAAATAAGAAACTGGAGATTTTGGAAAAGGCACATAGCACCATCATTCTATGTTTGGGGGATATTCCTCTGAGGGAGGTGTGCAAGGAGAAGACAGCCATTGGTGTTTGGAGTAAGTTGGAGAAGGTGTATCAGACTAAGTTTGTCACCAACAAGTTGTTCATGAAACAAAAACTGATTTTCCTTCAGGATGAATGAGGAGAAGGAGTTGATTGAACAACTTGAGGAATTCCACAAGGCTGCTGATGATCTTGAGAACCTGGGAGTGGAAATTGATGATGATGATAAGACTTTGATGCTCCTGAATTCTTTGCCTAAATCCTTTGAGAATTTTAAGGATACTTTACTATTTGGGAGGCATGTTCAATTGTCCTTTGATGATATTCTGGGTGCGCTAAAAATAAAGTCTCTTCAGCTACAAGCTGATAAGAAAAATTCAATTCAGGCTAAAGGCTTGAATGTCAGGTTCAAGAAGGGCAAGAAAGAGTTTTAGAACTTGAAGAAGAAGAACACAAAGGGGTCAAAATCTGGTGATTTTGTTGAGAGGAGGAAATGTTTTGCTTGTCACAAAACTGGTCATCTCAAGAAGAATTGCCCTGACAGAAATAAGAATCAAGGGGAAGAACAAAAGGCTGATATAATTATTGCTGCTGAAGTTGGGTATTTTAGTGCTGAGGTGTTGACGGTTACTAACCTGAAACTGAATGATGAATGGGTACTAGATTCAGGATGTTCATTCCATATGTGCCCGAATGAGTCATTATTCAGGGAGTTGAGGAGGTTTGATGGAGGCTCAGTTGTGTTGGGAAACAATCAAACATGTAAGGTGAAGGGGAGTGGTTCTGTCAGGATGAAGCTGCATGATGGAGTAGAGAGGATACTCTAAAATGTGAGGCTGGTGCCAGAACTGAAGTGAAATCTGATCTCCCTGGGTTCCCTGATCAACTAGGTTAAGAGTTCAACATTGAGGATGGTTACATCCTAATAACCAAAGACAAGAAGGCATACATGTAAGATAAGAAAGTCAATGGGTTGTATATCCTGATTGGGAGCACTTCTACTGGGTCAGCAAATAATGTTATGGACAACATTGAGGCATTGATATGACATAAAAGGTTAGGCCATATTGGAGAAAGGGGGCTCCAAGAACTTTCTAAGCAGAAGGTATTTGGAGATGGGAAGGTACTGAAGATGGATTTTTGTGATGATTGTGTCCTGGGAAAATCCAAGAAAATACCATTTCCAAAGGGTAAGAAAACTATTGATGCACCTCTGGATTATGTTCATTCTGACATCTGGGGACCAGCTAAGGTGGAGACTCATGGAGGTGAAAGATACTTCATGACAGTCATTGATGACTTCAGCAGGAAAGTATGGGTGTTCATACTGAAGCAGAAGAGTGAGGCCTTGGCAAAGTTCAGAGATTGGGTCAGTGAACAAGAAAATAAAAGAGGAAGATCCATTAAACATTTTAGGACTGATAATGGATTTGAGTATGTATCAGAGGAGTTTAACAATTTCTGCAAAGAATGGGGGATCAATAGACACAGGACAGTTCCTGCAAATCCTCAGCAAAATGGTTTGGTTGAGAGGATTAATAGGATAATCCTGGAAAAGGTCAGGAGTATGTTGTCCGATGCAAAGCTACCCAAGGTGTTTTGGGGGAAGGCAGTCAGTACATCTTGTTATCTCATTAACAAGAAACCATCCTCAGCTATTGAGTTCAGGACACCTGATGAGGTGTGGTGTGGAAGGATAAGTTGGAACCTAGAGCACTGAGATGTATCTTTATTGGTTATCCTAAGGGAGTAAAAGGATACAAGTTATGGTGTTTAGAACCTGGTCACAAAAGGTGTATTGTCAGTAGAGATGTGACTTTTAATGAGAAAGTCATAAGATACAATCAGCCCATAAGCTCTCAAGACTCGGATGGTATTCTTTTAGAAGATGGATGTCAGGTTGAGGTGGAGAATCCTGACAAGAACTCAGGACAAGCAGGCACTGAGTTAGGTGATAACTCAGGAAGGACTCAGGAGGAGTCTGAGGAAAGTGATACTGAAGAACATTCTGACCACTCAATTTCAGATACTGAAGGCCAAGATCACAGGAATTATAGTCTAGCCAAAGACAGACACAAGAGAAGCATACACCCTCCGACTAGGTTCGGTCAGGCTGACATGGTGTCCTATGCCCTGATAACCGCTGAAGAGGTGGAGCATCAGGAACCACAAAATAATGCTAAAGCAGTGTCAGGCAAAGACTAAGAGAGATGGATATTGGCAATGACTGAGGAACTTCAGTCATTAGAGAAGAACAACACTTGGACACTAGTGAACAAGGTTCAGGGACAGAAGGTAGTCAGTTCCAAGTGGATATTCAAGAAGAAATCTGAAATGGGGTCAGGAGGAAGAGAGAAACTGAGATACAAGGAAAGGCTTGTAGCTAGAGGTTTCAATCAGAGAGAGGGGATAGATTTTAATATTTAATTCTCACCAGTTGTGAAATACTGTTCAATCAGAATTCTATTGTCAAAGGTAGCTCAGGAGGACCTAGAGCTTCAACAACTAGATGTCAAGACAGCCTTTCTACATGGAAATCTTGAAAAAATGATACACATGCAACGACCTGAAGGTTTTATTTTACCAGGAAATCAAGAGAAGGTGTGTCTACTGAAGAAATCATTGTATCGGCTGAAGCAAAGTCCTAGGCAGTGGTATAAGAAGTTTGATAGTTTCATGATCTCTGTAGGCTTTACAAGATGCAGGTATGATAGTTGTGTCTAAAAACAAGGAAAGGAAGTACTCACATATCTGCTGATCCATGTGGATGACATGTTGATTGCAAGCAAGAGTCCTGAAAGAATTCAGAAGCTAAAGGCTAAACTCAGTAGCACATTTCACATGAAGGATCTGGGAAGTGCAAAGAGGATACTGGGCATGGAAATTATCAGATATAAGGACAAAGGAAGGTTGTTCTTAACTCAGAAGGATTACATCCTGAAGATACTCAGGAGGTTCAATATGCATGAATCTAGGATTGTATCTACTCCCCTTGATCAACAATTCAAACTGACATTAGGTCAATGTGCGAAGTCAGTAGAAGAGAAGGCACAAATGAGTAAAATTCCTTACTCAAATGGAATTGGTAGCATAATGTATGCTATGGTGTGCAGCAGTCCAGATTTATAAAATTCAGTCAGTGTGGTCAGTAAATTTATGGCAAATCCGGGAAAGACACACTGGGAGGCTTTTAAGTGGATCATGAGATACTTAAAAGGAACTGAAAATCTGGGGTTACTCTTTGAGAAGACTAAGGACATCAGACAACCTCTACAAGGATATGTGGACTCAGATAATGCTGGAAGCATTGATACGAGGAAACCTTAACAGGATATGTGTTCACATTATATGGTACAACAATCAGCTGGAGAGCAGTACTCCAGTCAGTAGTGGCACTCTCAACTACTGAGGCTGAATACATTGCAATGACTGAAGCGGTAAAGGAAGGGATGTGGCTCAAGGGTATGATTAAAAAATTTGGAATAAGGCAGAAAGAAGTTGCAGTTCCAAGTGATAATCAGAGCACGATTAATCTGGTCAAACATTAGGTCTTTCACGAAAGATCCAAGCATATTGATGTGAGGCTTCATTTTGTGAGAGATGTGGTGGAGAAGAAAGTAATTTCAGTGCAGAAGGTTTCTACGGAAGATAATGCAGCAGATATGCTGACGAAGGTCTTACCTATTTCCAAGTTCAGATACTGTTTGGAGCTGATCAAAATACAGTCATGGGATGTACCATGAGTTATGTCCTGAGGTGGAGTATGGAATGGGGGAAACTCACTTACTTTAAGGTGGAGAATTGTTATTTGTAAAGATAAGCTGAGTTTGGATACTGAAATCTAGTCTGGAATCGTGATCCTGAAGTTTTGGATCCGGAGGAAAATTCCTGAGGTGTTATCCTGAGCCTGAGTGAAGGTTTTATCCTGAGTCAGAGTGTGCTGATCCTGACTCTCATCCTAAGTGTTCAGATCAGTGAAGGCACTTGTACTGAAGACTCAGTATCCTGAAGGCGCAATCCAATTGGACACCGGAACAGTTATTCTAGGCAGTTATAACCATACTAATTCGTTGATTGGTTAATAACCTAAAGGCGGTTAAGGGATAGGTCTATAAATATGTATTCATTCCAGTGAATTACAACTAAGACTGTGATACACTCAATACTTAGAGAGAGATTATACTGAGAAAGCTTGTATTCTGTAAACATTATTCATCTATTAGTGAAGTGAGGAAACCCCATCCGTGGACGTAGATCAATTTGATCGAACCACGTAAATTGCTTGTTCTTTTGATTTCCATCATTTTATTTCTGTTGAGTTTGTTCTTGGGAATTCTTCCAATTGTTCTGACTACTTGAAGTCTTATTGAGGTCGATTATTCCGGTTAAATTTCACAAAAGATCTTTGGGATCATGACTACTTAGAAATTTATTAGAGGAGTATCATGACATAAAGGAAAATCTATTTCATAAGATTAAATTTTATCCACCAATATATTGAGAATTTTTGAACAAGAAAAATAGTAATATTAAATCCATTAAAAATTGGCCAACTCTTAATTTTTGTGGCAAGATATTTGTACTTAGTGGTAATTAAATATTTAATCAAGATTTGGGTAAAATTAGATTTAAAAAAGAAAATTCAACCTTTTAAATTAGGGGAAAGTGGCCGAATATTGGTGGGCATCTTTAGGGCAGATATTTCATCCAAACCCTAACCTCTTTTTCAAAAAATAATATATATGTATCCAGCCCCTTATTTTCGGATCTTAGGAGCTGTTTTTTATGTTAGAAGTCTTACTTTTAGGCATTCGAGCATCAAGGTTAGTGCAAGTTTAAGCTCAATTATTCTGTCTTTCTTCTCTCTTTTTTTTTCTGAAATTTTAGTAAGCAAAACCTTGGAACTACTAGGCAAAAGTGAAGTAAGGATCTTGTCCAAGCATTGCAACACACTTTTTCGAAAATTACCTCTTATGTTTAAAATGTGGGGAGTTTTGTAAGTATTCTTTGAAGTCGTATGATTGATGAATATATGAGACCCCAAATATTATATTCCAGGAGTGTATGATCTGGAAAAAAGTTTCAGTGAGACCACCAAAAGAGTTAATTTGTTTGTGTTAGATATATGAACTGAGAATATGTAATTTAGCCTTGAACATGAATGTTTTTCCCAGTACGTATTTTTAAAATACTCACCCCAATCAAATATTTTAATTTTCATATAAAAGAAAAAGGAAGAGCATGCAGCGATGATGGATGATCTGGACATAATTAAAATTGAAATCTTATATAGTTACCAAATTAATAAAGTATGTTGCAAAAGGTTTATGTTTTATTTTGTTGCATGAGAGTTATTTTTCGAGACTTTTGGAGTTATGGGAAAGTTGCCAACTATTTTTGAATTATGTGTTTTTGTGGCAAGGTTGCCAACTTTTAGGACTATGTGTTTATATGCCTAATTTAATGTGGCAAGTTCAATTTTTATGAATAAGTTATTTTATATTGAGTTTCTTATCAATTTTATATTTTAATGTTAAAGTAACATCTAGTTGCATATTAAATAACTACAACTTGCTGGGGCAGTTCATATAGAGCTTTGCTCTGACTTGAAATTGGTCTCCCCGCTAGTGGACGATGGGTTATGAGTCTCCTCGATAGTGGGTGGTGGCTTATGGATCTCTTAGATTAGCTTGGCCTTAGACTCAATACCGAGTATCAAAAAAATAACTACAACTTGCAAATAATAACTTCAAGGAGTAAAAGTAAAAAATACATGAAAATCCCTTGCAAATATTACATTAATTACACGTCTTGAATGAAGTTTATTCTTGCATGTCTGCAATCCTAAAGCAACTTAGTTGATAGGATCAAAACTGGTAAATTACTTTGTACACTGCCTTATTTTTGCAACTTTGTACAGTTTATGAAATTTGTCCCATAAGTTTTTATATGCTAATTTCTTGCAGCTCTTGTGATGAAATTGAAAGTGAAAGTTATGTTTTGTAAGTATATGAGTTGAGAATATGTGATTTAGCCTTGAACATGGTCGTTTTTCCCGCGGAGTATGTTGATATACTCACCACCTTTATTTATCTAAATTTTTTAGATGAGATTTAAAAGAAGAGCATGCGGTGAAGATGGTAGGTGCTGACAAGATGTAATTCAAAAGATAAAGAAGTTACAAGTTTAATTCTATGGTGCACAGTTTTTGTTTTATTTTAATTTCATGCAAAAGGATTAAAATTGAAAAAGTTTAAAGTAAGCATGTTGCCACCGTTTTTCCCCTTTATTTTTGAGAATTATGATTTTGTAGAAAATATGGATTATGCATTTTATTATGTGGCTAGTTTGATTACATATGAGAGGATTTTATTATGTTTAAGTAGATTGTTAATTTGCATGTTAGAATTTATTTATGAAAAATTAGGATTTTAATTAATTTGATTTGCATGCAAAGTTGATGGACTAAATTAGTATCATGTTAGATTATTAGAGGAATAAAGATATTGATCAATAAAAGAAAAAAGAAGAAAAGTTACAGGGGATTGTGTTGATTATTCGGGCCTCATTAAAAACCTCATCGTAAACCACCTTTTTGGACTAACCGGACAGAGGAGAAAAAGAGTGCAACCAAATAATTATATGCTCGGAATACAATTCTTCAATAAAATTAAAAACTAAAAATCGCTAAAAAATTAAGTCCTAAAATAATCCACATTCATGTCCTCATAAAGAATCCGATCTAGAAAATCCGGAGACTCTCCGTGCCAAACATTTTCCGAACCGACCCGTGCCAAGAAGTGAACTGCCCGGTTCCCCCCTCGAAAAATATGCGAGAAAACGATCTCCAATTTCCCTCTGATACACGTAAGAACACTCCTCAACCCAAGAACTCGCTACAGAATTATTTTTGTTCGGCCTCTCAACGCGTCAATTGCCATGGAAGAATCCGATTCTAGCCAAACCTTCACCCATCCCTTACTCAACGCAAAACAGATGGCGAGTAGGGCGGTACCCAGCTCCCCCTCCAGCGGCACACGCCAATCCCCCTTAGCCGCGAATCCCGCAACAAAGAAGCCCCTCGAGTTACGAAAAACAGCCCCCACAAAACACCTCGAATTTACAAATGAGGCATCAACATTGACCTTCAACCAGCCCGCAGGCGGCGGCCTCCAACGTATGGACCGAACATGCTTAGGAATGGGCGGATTGAGTCTACACCAGAAAGCCTTGGCAACCAATAAGTCCTGCATAGTACCATTCCAGCGCTTCTTCACTAGTGGGGCACATGCCATGACTTCTGTCATAACCCAAGCAATGAACCACCTCGGCGACGGGGATACATTATCGAAAACAATCCTGTTTCGTGTTTTCCAGATTCCCCAAATGCAGGTCACAAGTGCTACGGACCACACTCCCATCTGCGCACCGAATGGGAAAGAAGCAGCCTGTGAAAACAAGTGAGGAAAACCAAGGCCATAAAAATTATTTATACCAAAAATGGAAGCAAAGTGTGAAATAACTTCCTGTGCAAATGTGCAGTCCGCAAAGATGTGATCCACTGTCCCCTCCACCATGAAACATAAACAGCAAATTGACAGACCTGGCAAGCCAAATCTGGCGTTCCATGAAGAGGTTGGGACCCTCTCTCACAGCATACGCCAAAGTAGCATTGAACGAGCTCGAGGAATGGAGTTCCGCCAGATCCAAGAATATTTATGCTCCGAAGTAAACCTCTTTCTTCTCTCCTCATAGACCAGCTTTGCCGCCACTAATCCAGAGTTGGACTTACACCAAACAGCCCTATCAGGCTCCAGGGCAACATGAACTCGCAATATATTCACGATAATGTCCTTGTTCATGTCAAAGAAATCTGAGTCAAAGTGCCAACGACCATCAAAATAGAAGTCACCAACAACCCCTTCCAGGCTACGCGCCCAACCATCCGGGATTTGTAATCTATCCGCATTAGAGTAACCTAGCCAATTATCTGACCAAAACCTCACCTTCGAATTCTGTCCCACAATCCACCTAACCTCTTCTTGAAAATACTGAAAATGCTTATGGATACCAGCCCAGAGCGAGGAAGCGGATCGTCTGCATTTTAAGTTCCGAGTTAGAGTGAAAAATTTCTCATGCAAAAGGCCCAAATCCAAGGACGGGCAAGTAAAGATGTCCCAAGACAGTTTAAATTTGAATGAATCGTTGGCAAGCCAAAGTGATCTAACTCCCAAGCCCCCTTCTTCCAATGGAGAACAGACACGTTTCCATTGGACCGAACATGAATTATTTTGCTTCCCAATCTCCCCCGTCCAAAGAAAATTACGCATTGTCTCCTCAATCGACTTAATCAAAGGAGCTAGCCATTTGTAGACCATCATGGAATGGACCGTGGAAGAAGCAATAACCGAATTAATCATGCACAACCTGCCCGCCATGGAAAGCAGCCGGCCTTGCCAGCGAGGAAACTTACAAAGGATTTAATCCGCCAATGGCTGTAAGAATGCAAGTTTCAGGGCTCCAATGAAAATCGAAACCTCTTGAAACCAACTAAAACTATACTACCAAAGTACGCCGTGGATTTGAGCGGATTAAACTGCTACCCAGAAGCAGAACCATAAACCTGGAGAATACGTTTCAAACAACGAGCATCCTTTTTTGAGGCATTTAAGAAGATCACAATGTCATGTTAGATTATTAGAGTGTGGGCATAATGTATTTAATTTAAGGTCATGTTTAGATAAGAAAATACATCCTGAGCCATGCATTGTTCACTAATCTCAACCAAGGCCACTTTGCTTCTATTATACCAAAAAATTATTAGATAATTTCAGGACTGCCACTACATTGCTTTCCATTTTCTTCTCCTAGCTGGTACAACTTCCCATCATCCTCATCCCTATTGACATTAATTCAAAGCATAACTATACCGTGTAATCATTATTCCAGACTGGATTCTGGTTGTGCATATCTCTCTCATCTGAATATTCAAATTTCAAATTTCATGGCGCTGGAGGTTGCGCGTGACCGGAAGAAGAGCTTTTCGTCGATTCGCCGGAATTTCCCACCTGGGTTTCAAGACAGAGTGTGTGCGACGACTTCAGGCATTGAGACAGCGGATTTTGGAACACGGATGATGACACCGCCTTCTCTCACAGCGACGATGCCTGCTCTCGCCGGAAACAACTGCCTTCTCTGTAAATGCCCAACCTCTCTATCAATATCCGCCTTCAACAACGCGCCGGAATTAGTCTCTGGAAGCACCGTCGTTCGCCAATTTTAACGCACCTCTCCTAAGATCGTCCCATCACCATTCTGCAACGGAGCTATCCCTGCTCCGCTGAAAACCATGGAAACACTGTCGCGTCGCAACCTTCTGCAACACCAAGCGCCACCACGCCTGAATCTACTCATAGCCGATCATTATCGCAGCAACCACTGTCATTTGAACCAGAAACCACTGTCCCTGCTCGAAGTAGTCGTCATCATCGCCTCAACCACCAATCCCATCGCACCACCATCCACCAACTGCCAGCTGTGAACCGAGTCCCTATTACCGGTAATTGGGCCCAATCTTATTCTACATTTAAATTATTAAGCCCAAAACTTATGAGGCCCATTTCAACTGGAGTATATTTAATTTTTTGGGAGGGCATTGAAGTGTAGTTGAACTACCCATTGGAGTTTATTTTGTAACGAAGAACATAGTTTTTTTGGAATAATTGTGAATTTTGTGTAATTGTATAGTGCAGAACTTAGGTTATTGGTTTATGCTAAAGTTTATCAACGGGAAATTCTAGTTCTTGTTTAAAGTAGTTTCGATTAATTTCAACGAGATATTGTTCACATTTTTATTTTTCGTGTCAATCACCATGAACTTGTAGTGATTCTAATTTTCTTGGCCCAAGAGTACAATAATTAACTCGATAATACACTTGTAATTAGCTGAAAAAGAGTCTGGCCGGAAATTTGTATAATAAATAACTTGATAGTACACAACCATCGTTCGAGGAACTCATATTTGCACTATAGTACACTAGTATACTGAATGGTACACAGTAATTATGAGATGTGACATGAACAGTGTATGATATGACGTGAAAAGTGTATGATATGACGTGAACAGTGTACGATCTGACATCAGTAGTACACAACCATCATTCGAGGTACACATATATGCACTATAGTACACTATTATACTGAACTGTACACAATTGTACTAGCTATGTAGGTGTAAAAGGCTATTTTTGGCCCTATTTGTAATGTTTCTTTTATAGGTGTCCTTACTTGTAGTTTTGCTTCTTAAAGTGGCCCTGGATGTAAGTGACCCTTAATTTAATTGTAAGCTTGGAAGATTAAGGAATTGAATTGTAAGTATAAAAGTTATTGCTATTTAGGACAAAATTGTCTTGCCAAGCTGGATTAGTACACCTACTGTGCCAAAACTTATATTTTCAAAAACTTAGCCGCTGTAGATGTAAATTATATGTATTCTTCCTATGTATTTTGAGTCCTATACGTTCTTTGAAGGTTAGATAAATTAGATTTTGTAAGAAATAATTAAATTAATTATAATGTATGTTAGCATGCTAGGTTAGATTATATGTTTTAGGGAAAATACACACTTTTGTCCTATAAGTTTCGTTGACTTTGCTTTCGTCCTCTTAAGTTTTTAATTTTTGTTTTCATCCTTTAACTTACCAAAAATTATGGTTTTCGTCCTCCTAAGTTTTGAATTTTTTTTCTTCCTTTTACTTACCAAAAGTTATGGTTTTCGTACTCCAACCGCTTATAACCAGTCATACAACCGGTAATACACACGTGGATCCATTTTTTCTTTCTTTTTTTTAAACAAAATACTAACGTGGGGGTATTTGGAGGGAATTAGGTCTTGACAAAATACACTTTTAACCGTAAATTCCCTCCCAAATACCGTCCAATACTTACATCCATAGAATTTTCTTTCCGAATTCATTTTTGAATATGAAGTACAAACCGTGCAACGAAACCACAATGACACTTAATATTGTGCTCGAAACTCGTTGATTCATATGAATTTCTTGAAGACATCCCTCTTCCTTTCCGTACAGTGAGTAGGCGCTCAACATAATTTAGACTTTTGGATGTTTTGATTTGGGGATCTTAGTTCAATTTTTTCCCTAATTCTCTCAAGCCCCATGCCTAGTTTGATCGACTAGGATTTTGATTTGGAAGAGAATTTATAGTTAATCCAGTATTTTATCCATCAAGACCTAATTCCCTCTAAATACCCCGACGTCAGTATTTTGCTTAAAAAATAGAAAAAATTTATCTACGTGTGCATTAGCGGTTGTGTGTCTGGTTATAGGCAGTTGGAGGACAAAAACCATAATTTTTGTTAAGTTAAAAGATGAAAAAAAATTCAAAATTTAAGAGGATGAAAACCATAATTGTTGGTAAGTTAAAGGACGAAAACAAAAATTCAAAATTTAAAAGGATGAAAACTAAAGTCAACGAAACTTATAGGATAAAAATATATATTTTCCCTATGTTTTATTATGCATTATTATTTGTTAAGTTATGTTAGGCTCAAGTTTGTGAAATTTGATTAGTTTTTTTTAGGGTTAATTCTATATAAATACACCACCTTTTACTCAACTTTCAATTTAATCCTGAGCTTCACGATTTTTATAAAAAATCTCAATCTTTTATAGAGTTCCAATTCGATACACATTTTTTTCTTCCGGCCAGCAACTGATAACGTGTCTCGCCGGAGCTGCCACGCTGGCGTACACGTGTGAAATTATTATTTTTATATATATATTTTTCACATTATATAAATTCATCGACGAACAGAGCAGCTGCCCTCAACTAATTATTTATGATTCGATTATGCCATGGATTCTGAAGATCTCTCATCACAGAGGATTGTTGGGAGCTCCGTTTTTCACTCAATCGATTGCCATTTCCGCCGTGTTCTGTCATCTGAAACAGGGTTCCCGGCTGAATCCATTTTCATCTAACAGTGAATTCATTTTCTCCGGCTTACTTCTCCACAAAATTTGTGGGCGAATCCCCAATTCGTGTAGTCTCTCTACTTCTCTGTGCCTGTGCATATTTGTTTCGGAAGCAAAATAGCTGTACTGAGTAATTGATTTTGTTTCACTCGAATTGGGTGAAGGTGAGGAATTTTATTCATGCGGCTTTGTATGATTCGGGGCACGGATATTTTTCTCAAAGATGGGGATCTGTAGGAGTTCTTGATCGAAGCATCAAGTTCAATCAGCTCCAAGGATGTTAATTTCATTTTTTTAGTTGTAGTTTACATGTTATTTCATATTATTTTTTTAGGGCGCCGCCGTGACGCTGCCTTCGTTGCCTCCACTGGAAAAAGGGAATTTGCCAAGATTAAAATTTTGTTATATATAATATTATAATATATGATGTGGAAAAAAAAAAAAATTTCACACCTGTACGTCAGCGTGGCAGCTCCGGTGAGACACGTCATCAGTTGCCGGCCGAAAGAAAAAAATGTGTATCGAATTGGAACTCTTTAAAAGGTTGAGATTTTTTATAAAAATCGTAAAGCTCAGGATTAAATTGAAAGTTGAGTAAAAGGTGGTGTATTTATATAGAATTAACCCTTTTTTTTATTATGTTTAATTAAAAGAAGAATATACTCTGACAATAGTCCTATATGTTTTTAAAAGAAAAATTTTCAAAGAAAGTTAGTCGCGCTCAAAGGCAATTTATTTTTATTTTTTGAAACTTAATTAAAATAAGGGGACTTCAACTGGCATTCGATGTATTAAAATTTATGGAATGGCAGTGTGGTATCAGAGCGGGTTTATGGTCTTGTAGACTCGTAAATAAAAAAACACTTTCTTTGATGTATATGTGTTTATGTGCTATAAAAAGAAAATATAATAAAAAGAAACCTCCAGCACCACCACCACCATCCCACTGCGGCTCTTTGAGGTGTGTAAAGATTTAAAATTTTAAAGTATTCCATGAAAAGGAAAGACCTTGTTGTACATGTGCAAATGCTCTAAAAAGTTCACATGAAAAAAGGCAAAGGTTTGCGTGAATATTTTTTTTACGAGTAAATGATTGTAACCAACGAATTTTCTCCAAAAAAATTAATAAATCTTTATTACTAATGCGAAAAGAAATTAAAAAGAATATGTTGAATATAAAATTATCAAGAGATTGATTTGGGGTCCAATCTCTATTTGATCCTCTGATTCTTCTCTTCGGGTCCTGACTTGATTTGCAAGTTTCTCGAAGCTGGTCCGAAGTGAACTTGGGAGTTGGATGTTAATTCGAGGGCGTTGAGCCTAGTTTCGAATTAACATTGCCTTATGAAAGGACTTTGTTGATTTGTAAGAGTTTGTCCGGAGTTGAATTTGGAGTTGGATGTTAATTCAAGGGCGTTGAGCCTTATTTCGAAAATGTTGCCTTATGAAAGGACTGTAGATTTCTCAGAGCTGGTCGGGAGTTGACTTTGGAGTTGGACGTTAATTAAATGGCGTTGAGCCTTGTTTCAAATTAACATTACCTTATGGAAGGACTTTGTTGATTTGTCAAAGTTGGTCCGAATATGACTTTGGAGTTGGGCATTAATTCGAGGGCGTTGAGCCTTGTTTCAAATTAACATTGTCTTATGGAAGGACTTTGTTGATTTGTCGGAGCTGGTCCAGAGTTGGACGTTAATTCGAGGGCGTTGAGCCTTGTTTCGAATTAACGTTGCCTTGTGAAAGGACTTTGTTGATTTTCGGAGTTAGGTCCGAGTTTGATGTTGATATTAATTTGAGGGCGTTGGGCCTCATTTCAAATTAATATCGCCTTGTCAGAAGGACTTTGTTGAGTGTCACCTTTGGACTCCTTATGGAGGTGTCATTGTAGATGAGCAATGTTGATTGTCGTTGAGGACTTGTGGATGATCGTTGATTGGAGAGGCTTGGCGACGTGTCTCTCGAATCAAACGTCATTGTTGATGAAGAAAGTCGACCGGAGGCTTCACACCGTGATCCCAGATCGAAACGCCTTATTTTTTAAGAACCCATAGAAAGCTCTTGAAGCCGCGGAGAACGCTTTGAATCTTTAAGGTTGCCCAAAGTCTTGAATCTTGATGCTTGTCTCTAAGTTCTGATCTTCTTGACTCCTTGTGAATGAAAAATGACTAGAATGTGTAGAATTCTAGACTTGCAGGTCAGATTTGATGGGCCGAAATATATGATTTGGGGAATATTCCCTAAAGATGTTTGATTTGATAATCTTCATGGATATTTGTGAAGATTTAATTTCTTGGGCTTTTTAATGATAGGGCTTGATAACTTTAAAGAGTCCAAAAGAATTAATGGGACTTTAGAGGCCCAAAATATTTAATCGGACTTCAGAGGCCTAATTGAATTTATTAGGCTTTTGAGGCCCAATTCAATTTATTAGGCTTTTGAGGCCCAAATTGATTTATTAGGCTTTTGAGGTCCAATTTGATTTATTATTTAGTAATTAAATTCATCCAAATTTCCGATAATAAATTATTTTAACACGTAATTGCTACATATTATTATTTTTTATTTCAGCAATTAATTTCTATTGCCTACAATGACATGAAGAGAAAAGTTTGTTTTATTGAAAATGCATGAACGTTTTTCAAAAGTCTATTCCATAAATTGTAGTTCTTAGGAAGGACTATATTGACTAAGTTACTATTGACTGTTTGATAGACGTACTAAAGCAAGTTCCAAGGATGAAATTTTTAACTATGAGGGTAGAATTTATATACGAAAAGTTTATTACTTGCATGCACGTAGTGATTTTCGGTTTCTAAGAGGCCATATGCAAGTTGGCAAGAAACCATGCAAGTTGACAAGAGGAGTATTAAAATAAGGTCCTTTATTTCATAAAATATTTACTTGAAATAATAGCAAGAGTTGGCGGCAAGTGCTGCGGAATTAAGTCCTCGATTTTATTTTGTTGTCTAAGAATTCTATTTATGAAAATTATTGTCCTCGTGAATTATTGGGAAGTAATGTCCTAAGAATTAAATCTTTGGAGGTCATGAATTTATGGAATCAAATTGAATGATGATTTTTAATTAAGGAAAGTATTTTACAATAGTTTGGATTTTTATTCCACCAGTTTATTGAGGATTTTAGAACAAGAAAAATAGTATTTTTATACAAGCAAAATTTCACCCATTATTCTTTAAATTAGGAGAATTATATTGATGCTTAATATTGTTAATTATTTACTTAAGATTTGGCCAAAATTAGATCAAGCAAAATAGGAAATTTCAGTCTTAACAAATACAGATTTGAGCTTGTTAAAAAACCTGTCTCTAAGAGTATTTCTAATTTTTAAATTTTAATTTTATTTTTTTCCTAATGTTTTATTTAAATAATATATGATGTATTACTTATATATATATATATATATATATATATATATTAATTATATATATTATCCACATAAGAAGTGTGGATAATATTAAAAGGTAGTTATTGAGAAGTTATGGGAGTTAATGATAACTCCCGTACTCTCATTTTCAATATATGGGCTTTTGAGATTCATTAATTGGATCTCAAGCTTTTGACCAGAGAGATTCTGAAAATAGAATTACAGAATAAACAAACTCCCTAAAATCAACTCCTGTCTCAGAACAAAATATAACAGTGTACATTAATCACATTCAATATTCTTGATGATGTCAATTCGTGGATAATTATACACATATTATTCTGTGTATTGGACTCGGAGTACGGGACGATTGGATTCTAAGGGAAAGGACACAGCGAGGATACCAACATGCTAGTGATCAATTCCGTTGCAATTACTAACAGGTCAGTGACCCTTTTCGTTTTGTTCACGGGACTTGGTTAGGCAATCAATTCCAACATATGGTATCAGAGACATTATGTTGGTATCCCATGTTTAACATTAATGGCATGCTTAATGATTTTACCTTGTTTAATATTTACTGCAGTGATTTTTTTTTGGAAATTGAAGATTACTGCAGTGATTAGGTTTATCATTTTTTTTTAAGTTTTGGGCATGCTGTATTTGTTACTTTTTCCTTGACTACGTGATTGGTTAATTATTGATTATGCCTTTAGACCATTATGCATGAAATTGTTGAATTTTTTTATCCCGCACGTTTAATTCCTCTTTTTGGGTCAAATTTTTCCGTTGATCGAAATGGATTGATTTTGGTATCAACGGAAAGAGCGTTTGAAGAGGATTTTAGGGATATTTTTATTGCAATTTTTTTGCCTAGTGGATTAGTTACTCTGATTTTTCAAAGTTTCTGTTTTTTAAAAAAGGGACCCAATTTTTGTAAAGCGAAATACGAACATTTTTTGAAATTTTTTGCTTTGATTCTTGTTGCTGGATGAAACTAGGTTAGATGAGGATTGCATACATATTTTTTGTGTATTTTTTGGATATGAAATGAGAGAGTTATGAATTTTTAAAGATTTTCGGGACTTGGTTTTAGAACTGAAAATACACCATTAAAATGAACAAAATCAGTTTTTTTTCTTGGTATGGAATTAATCTACGTTTCATAAGGATTCCATCCATGCATCGTTTGTGAATTTTCGTTGAGTTTTGAATGAGATACAAATTTTCAAATATTTTTCGCGATCTGGGTCGTGTTGAATTTTTTTAGAAAACTTTTGGGCCTATTTTTAGAGAATTCGATATTCTTCAGGGGTCCAAATGCAATTTTTGATCCGACCTGTTGGAGGCTGGTTAGACCCAAACAGGACGACGGACAGCGGCGGCTCGCCGGCGGTGGCTCTGTGAAACCCACGTGCCGGTGGCTGGAAAAGTCGATGGGGTGCATGAATCTCACACTCCGGTACCGACGACCAGGCGTGAACTTCACGCGCCGGTGGTCGACCGGCCACAGCTCAGCGAGTGTGGGCCCGTGAGCGCGCGTGTGTGGCGCGTGCGCGGTCATGGCGGCAGCTGGTGGCGAATCCGGCCCTTTTCTCACGTGTTTCGGCACGTGCTGGCGCGTTTCGTCTTGTTTTCGGCCGTTTTCAGCTCGTTTCATGTCCATTTGGATGTTTTTAATGTGTTTCAATGTATTTTTTGAAATGCGGCGTCATTTTTTGTGTCTTTGTTTGCTTTAAAGACTTATGTGGAGACTTTTTGTTGACATTATGTGTTAAATGCTCCTAATGAATGTCTTCAATTCTTAAATCATGTGTAATTGGTGTGTGAAATTATTTGATATGCTCCGGTTAATCTGGGAAAGTGGGAGCCAATGAAGTTAAACTTATTTTTCACTTCTTAATATACCTAATGCTAATTCGAAATTGTGTTTCATAAGCATTGAAATAGAGGAAATTCATGTGTTAATGTTTAACTAACACTTTAGTGTGTTTGTTGTTTTTTGGGCTGCTCATTTTTCAGGGATGTCAGGGAGCGGAACAGTTTCTGAGAGCGACACCAGGACCAGTGAAGAGGTCCTAAATGATTTTATGAATTACAAAATGAAGCATACTCACAACTTGAGAGAATACTTCATTGAAGTATTGGAACAGTTTAACCATTTGATGGTTATCATTCGCAACAAGCAACTTCCATATGAAGCATTCAAACAAATTAAAAGTTCTAATGCCTGGGCTAGAACTCTTCCACCTTACTTGGAGAAAGACTTTTGGGATGTGTGGAAGTCTTCTGAAAAAAAGTCCGATGGATTAGAAATTATGGGTTCACTTTAACGTGCTTTGAGAGAGAAAGATAGAACTCAGACACTTAGATCAGCATGCTTGAGGATGGGAAGGATTAGTCGTTCTGATTTTCTGAGATTAAAGAATCGCAGAAAAGGTCAGACGAAGAATCCATTCATGGATAAGAAAGGTCAATTGAAGAATCCATTTATGGATCCTCTAGCAAAGACCATCTATAGTACCGGAACTAGAGAGCTTGATGCTTCTAATTATTGGAAGACTGAAGATAAGTTAGATCGTGCTCTGCACAGATCTGATTGAGTTGCACTTTATATAAACTAAATTGATACTCATTGGAGTTTTTTTGTTTTTTCCTGTAATGACAACTTATAACTTGTTTTTTCTGTATAATTGTGATTAAAGTGGTTGTTCAATGCTATTTATTTTGTTTTTAAATACTTGAACGTGAGTTTTATGTTTTGAAACAAGAATCAATTTTGAGATGCATGATGAGATCAAAGCTTAGTTACTCTAAGTTATTTTTTGAAATCGAATCGTGTATCAATTTTTAGATGTCTTAGTTTGGCTCAGCATAAAACGTAATAAAACACTAACACAGTGAATCACTTTATTGTTTAAGACAATGGTATTGATAGAAAATTTTAGTATGTTTTGGACAAGACTGGACTATTAGATGCAATCAACCTAGAAATGTCTGACCTGGACTTTGAGATTGGGAATCGGAAAAGAAGAGACCAATAAAGCTTATCTTGTGTGGAATTAGTTCCACGACATGAGATTTTGCTTAGTTTAGTGATCACTTTGTTAGACAACATCTGAGGGATATGTCTAATATGATCACTGAACTTATACAAGCTGGTCACAATCTTTCTGATGTACACCAAATTCAAACTCTAGTCAGCTCACTACCAGATCATTGGAATCACCTCGAGATTATTTTGACTTAATATGAGAGTATTAGAACTTTTAGTTAAGTAGCTTATCAGCTAGATCTAGAGGTTGAAAGGCTTGGAGAAGCTGTGTTTCCTTCTGATATTTTCTTTGTTAGTTCTTGTTCGGACGAAGCTTTGGGCTTTAAATGAATATAGAACTGGAAGAAAGGGAAGAAGGATAATTGGTCGGATAGTGGGAGGTAGGATAACAATACCAAAGGCAATGCAATCAATATGAAATGAAAAAGGAAGCGTGTTAAAATGAATAAGAAGGATATGAGCAAAATGACATACTACAATTGTTGTGAGCATGGTCGTTTTGCACAAGAGTGCCCTGAGCTTTGATGGGACAAGGCAAATCCATCTAATTCAATTTTTTTATTTGTAGATGTCTCTATATTGTTGGTTTTAACTGAATCTTATCCTTTGTGGACTAAAGATTCAGAAACAACAGACCGAGACATTGGAGACAAATAAGCCATTGTAAATAATCAATGGATTTTAGTAGGATATAATGCTGGAGTCAAAGTCGAAGACTTGTGACTTGCAGAATTGACTCTGATAGGGTCATAATTTTTTATTCTACAAGATGATCAAATAGCTCCTTAAATCACGCTCTATCTTTTTCTGTTTCATTCATGCTTGCTTGTGTTTAGATACATTGTACTGTTATTTTTAAAGGACATGGTTGTCATACACATTAATGTTGAATGTTATCGTGATGGACTTATAGTTGGCAGCTTTATGTTTTTTGAATGGTGAAAGGACATCTTTTAGTTATTATGAATTCAGTTCGTATCTACTGAATGATGGTTCTTCTTGTGATGCTTATATGATAAACATATTTTGCATACTAGTATAGATCAATTTTTTAAGCTAGATAGGATAAATAGACTTGTGATTTATAGATTGTTGAATCTGGAATCAAAGTCGAGTAATCCAAATACGAACTTTTCTTGCTAGTTAAATGACCCAAAATCGTTTGAAAAACTATTAGAGCTGTGTTTTTGTTGCTATTATTTTTGGGTATATGGGTTCCTATTAGATAAGGACACGAGATGGATTTTTTCTTGTTTCATTACATTTAGAATTGGGCAATTCATGTTTTGATCCTGTTTGTTTGATTTCTCATAAGTCTGATGTACTTGATGTTTCAGACATTAATTTGGACAAATTGAAAAATTGATTGGAGATATGAAAGTCTATCTAAACAATTCGGGGAATTGTGTAATGAAAAGGGTTGTCTGACAATTGACTATCCCTTATAGACATCTTTGATTTGGTGTTGCCGAAAGAAGGAATAGAACATTGTTAGAAATGTTAAGATCCATATAGACACGAGCTAAAAAATATATCTTTTAGAAAGATACATTACTAAAATTAGCTTATGTGTTTAATCAAGTGTCTTCTAAATCTGTTGCTACAACTCCATATGATTTAGGACGGGTAGTAAAACCTGTTTCTTTAGTACCCTTAGAACATCAGGATATGCAACCTTCACATGATTTTTCGAAAAAAATGTGGAAAGTTGAATCCTAATTGTTGAGAGTATATTTTCATAAATTACAATGGAAATTCTAAGGGATACATGATCATAGGAACTTCAGTGGGAGCATGACTTGTAAGGAATCGCATAATCCATATTTTCTGGAATTAAGTTTTCCTTATAGAGTTGGCATTGGAAATACTATACATTTTTTCGAGATTAAGGTAACCAAAATCTATGTGATCCAAGTGGGACAAGTTTGATCAGTTGATGATGTGCATCTTTGATAGATATTTGCTAGTGACGTTTGCCTGTTGAGGATTTAGTGACTCTTCAATTTGGTAATAAATCACACTCTCGGAAAAGTTTAAGGAAATAAGTGCTCAGGAAGCATTAAGATATAGAAGGACGAGCCTTCTTTATTTCTCCAGAAATTTGAAGAAAGCAATAGAAGTTTATGAAAATCTATGAAGTCTAGACGAGTTTACAAACTTGTAGAGTTTCTAAAAGGACAATAAATTTTGGGAATAACTAGATTCTCAAGATTATAAATTATCAAATGACTCAATAGGAGAGGTTTGAAGATCACTTGGTGGCTACAAAAGGATGTACTCTACTGAAGGTTTAAATCTTTTCACCTATTGTGAGATTTGCCTCAATTCATCTAATTCTGGCTATAGTGGCCAGTATAAGATTAGAATTACATCAAATGGACGTTAAGATTGTTCTTCTCAGTGGGAGATTTAGAAGATGAAATCTACATGGTATTATAGGATTTATTCTTCAAGAACGAGAGGATAAAGTTCGTAAATTGATAAATAGATTTATAGACTTCAGTAATCCTTAAGATCAGTGGTGTTTTGAGATTTGACTCGATGCTTATCTCATTCACCTTTGTTTTAGAAAAAATGAAGACCACTGTGTTAAAGTTAAACGCCCTAAGAATTGTTTTGTGATTTTATCTCTGATGTGGATAATGTAATGTAAGCCAGAAACAATAATGAGTATTCCAAGATGAAGAGGGTGAGGCAGTGTAGATCTATGAGAAGTGTTCAAAGAAATTTTGAAGTGCTTTTTAAAGACTTAGTTCAAGAAAGTCTTAGAACATCTCAAGATGGACACCTGCAAACCATTTGATACTCGTATTGTAGAGACAAGTATTTGAGTCAAGATATGTGTCCCGAGACTCAAGAAAGTTAGAAAGAGTTGTTCAAAGTTCTATACATAAATTAGACATCTGTTATGCCATTGGTGTACCTGACATATATCTTTTTAATCTTGGGAAAGTGAAGAGGATTTTCAGATATCTAAAGTAAGGGACTGTTGATTATTTCTTTTATTGTCAAGGAAACTAGATGACACTGACTAAGTATATAGACATAGATTGGAGTGTTGATTTAGTTGAAACAAAAATCAAATTCCAATTTAGTCTTGTAGCTCAACAATGGAGCAATCTCATAGCGTGGCAAGCATTAAACTTGCACAGCACTGTTTGTATTGAATACTTAGCTATATGTCATGTGTTTTCTGCAGTATAAGAAATATATTATTTGGTTGGATAAATTTCTAAAATTTTGGAGTATACATACACCCCAGTGGGAGTTGTGTTGATTCATTGTAATGATTAAGCAATCATGGCTTACACAAGGAATGCCAAATATTTAGGAAAAACCAAATATATCAATGCAAAGTCCTATCTTTGTTAGTGATTTATTCGATAACCTAAGTGATTCTAAGATACATTTCTAGTCGATTGATGGTTGCAAATCCTTTTGACCAAGCTTATTACTAAGTGATATGTTCATGGAACATGTTAGAGTTATTGAGTTTACATAGGATTGAATGCAATTCGATTGAGATGTTAAAGGTGTTAATCGACAGTTTAAATTGTAATTGTCAGTGCTTTATGAATTATATATGATTCAATCATGTATAATATGTATGTCGACAAGTCATGATTGGCTCTCTCACACGAGCAATCACCTCTGACCAAGTGAGTGTTAAGAGATTAGATTATATCAATAAATATAATCGAGATAGATTTCAACCACAAATTTATCTTACTTGATATGAAGCTAAATTTTACAGGTATCCTAAACATAAGTGATTGGATATCTGGGTTAAGTGTATGGAATGCATTTGACTTGTAAATTTACACGATGTCAAGTTTAGATAAGACATACGCTGCCTACCTTGGAAGTTATAGACATTGTGACATGTGTTCATTGAGGAATAACATGTGCTTATGACCCTTAAAAGGACATGAGAAAGATGGATCTCTGTTTTCTCATTATGTGTGAGTCCTAAAATAACGATTACCCTTAGGACTTTCTCCTATATTTCTAAGACTACATTTTAGTGTTGCTACTTTAGCATGTTACCGATAGCTATGAAGATAAGAGCAATATGGAACATGTCTAGGAAAGCAGCTACAGTGGGAGCCTGTAGATACTTAGTTAGAAAGGAAGAATGTCTTTATTTAACATACTCTTTTGTGATTCATTGACTAGTCAATCAAGCTATGTGTTTGATTATGAATACATTAGATTTCGCGAAAAAGGTTGAGTACACTCTATTTTGAGAGATTCAATAGAGATATTTCAACAGGTCTTAAATGATAAGAGTTCTGGGGTATAAAGAGTTGCCTTAGTATTCAAGTTGTTCTGATTTAGGTGCTATATACTCCCAACGGATGTATAGCATGGAAACTCAATGCACTCGTGGGTCACACGAGGTATTACCTGAATAAGAAAGTGATTTATGAAGGAAATGTGTTAGAGACCTTTAGACTTCATATGTGAGTGGGAGATGTAAATAATATATGATGTATTATTTATATATATATATATATACATATTAATTATATATATAATCCACATAAGAAGTGTGGATAATATTAAAAGGGAGTTATTGAGAAGTTATGGGAGTTAATGATAACCCCCGTACTCTCATTTTCAATATATGGGCTTTTGAGATTCATTAATTGGATCTCAAGCTTTTGAACAGAGAGATTCTGAAAATAGAATTACAGAATAAACAAACTCCCTAAAATCAACTCTTGTCTCAGAACAAAATATAATAGTGTACATTAATCACATTCAATATTCTTGATGATGCCAATTCGTGGATAATTATACACATATTATTCTGTGTATTGGACTCGGAGTACGGGACGATTGGATTCTAAGGGAAAGGACACAGTGAGGATTCCAACAGGCTAGTGATCAATTCCGCTGCAATTACTAATAGGCCAGTGACCCTTTTCGTGTTGGTCACGGGACATGGTTAGGTAATCAATTCCAACATTTTACAACACCCTTTTCATGCCCATGAAGCCTTTTTCGCGCCCATGAATGTTCGAGCACGCGACCTCCAAGTATAGGAGAGATCTTATTTTTTGTGCATAACCATTTGAGCTATATGAGTTGATTGTTACTACCTCCGTCCCCCAAAAGTTTGCGGTACTTTTGGAGGCACGACTTTTAATGAAATGTGTAATGAGTATAATGTGTATGGTGGAGATTGTGAAATAAAGATTTTATAGGTGGAGATTTAAAGGAATATTTCCATTTTGGGAGTATGCAAACTTTTGTGAGATAAACTAAAAAAGGAAAACGTGCAAACTTTTGTGGGACAGATGTAAGTATATTTTAAACTATTTTATATATGTATCTTATATATTTTATTTTATATGTTTATGTTTTCTCTTATGACATGTATTTTTAATTATTAGTTGAAACATTACATAGTTATGGGACTAATTTTGTTAGATTTGAATTGTTATGGGACTAAATTGAAACATTACATAGTTATGGGATCAAATCGAGTAAGTGGAAAAGTTATGGGACGATTTGGTATTAATCACAATTAAAATATTACATATTTCTTGATCATTTTAATAAAAATATTTTAATTAAATTACAAATTAATCATCTTTGTAATCTTTAACACATTTGGTGATGATTTTAATTAAAATAGTTTCAATAAAATTATAAAATAATAATATTTATAATCTTTTTCACTATTTATTAACATCAGTGCGCATGTATACACGTTTCTTGATTGTCTTAAATTAAATATTTGGATTAATTACATACAAGTGCTATTTTGGAGGCTTAATTACATATAGGTGATATAAAATTTGAAAATTCCATGTAGGTGAAAAATAAACTACCACTACTATAAATATTACTTTGCATAGCTCCACTTAGAAAGCTCATTAACAAATGAGCTCTCTAAGTGCTCACTTAGAGAGCTCATTTGCTAATGAGCTTTCTAAGTAAACACAAAAATAATTTAATAAAAGAAAAGAAAAAAAGCTTACAAAGCAGTTATTAACCGCTACAGAAAAAAGAAATTAAAAAAATAAAAAATACCTTAGAAAGCGGTTTAGAATCGCTATAATACTTCAAAGCGTTTAAGAACCGCTATGGCGCACAACGGTCAAAAACTGCTATAACTTTACAGCGGTTAAGAACCGCTATCAGCCCAAATATAGGGCAAACGCGGATCTCCATATATATATTTTCATCTCTTTTCTCTTATGTATATATATATACTTTCCTCTCTTCTAAAAAATGTCGGATCTCCTCCTCTCTAATTTCTCTAAGTACATACTCTCCTCTCTTTTCTCAAAGGAAAATACCCTAGATCTATTATCTCTGCCGCCGCTGAAGGTCCTCTCTGAAGGCCGCCTATCTCCGCCGTCGCTGAAGGACGCCGATCTATGTCGCCTCGTGGCACACCCGCCATCGCTGCCGATTGAAGATACAGTGGCCATGGCCGCGTCTGAAACCAACAAGCAGCGCCAACTCTCCGACCAGAAACCGACCTGCCGCCATTCGAAAAGCTCCGCCGATCACAACCTCAGCTGTCCTCTGCCATTGCCGCCTCTGAAGCCGCCCGCAATCTGGTAAGGAATGAGAAAATCCATTTGGGCCTATTCTATTAATAAGCCTAATTGGCAATTAATTGGCCCATGTTTATAACCTATTTTATATCTTTACAATGAAGCCCATATGGAGAGAGATAAAAAGGGTGTGGGAGGTTACGCAGATGGGGGAGTTAGGAATTGGAATAGGGAAGTAGGTTTAGGAATAGGCTCTGAAGAACGCCGCTCTCCGCCGACGCTGAAGGACGCGGCTCTCCGCTGCCGCTCCCCGCCGCTCGTCGTAGATTTAACGGCCGTCGGTCGCTCTCCGTCGAATATGAAGACACAGTACGCTTTTGATTTTTTTTTTAAAAGTTGTTGGATATATTTTATTCATTATTAGCCTTGGAAGAACAGAGTATGCGGTTTGCGGCTTCTCTTCTAGTAGTAGGCAAATGTTTTTCTAATTTTAATGGAAGAGTTGGCAATTGAAGAGTTGGCAGAGTATGTGGTTTTAATTGATTTTATTATTACTATATGTATATCTCTTCTTCATTTCTAGGATCTCTTTTTTGTTTTTCTTAATTTTTATTAATATCAGTAAATTTATTTTTATATGCTTAGACTCTTTTTTCATGGATAAAATTTTGTGCGAAAAGGAGAGTTTAATTGTTTTAAACTATTAATAATGTTTCAATCCACCTGCCATTAAAAAAAAATTGAGAAAAATGAAATATAATTTAAGCCTCATCATTACGCGTAAAAATATAATTTTTTTTTTAAAATAAAACCTTGGAGAGCGGTTATATAAACCACTCTGTAAGTTAAATATTAAAAAAATCTGATATACTTGGAAAGCGGTTCATAACAGCTTTCTAAGTGCGGCCCAACTTAGATAGCTTTCGCTTGGAGAGCTCATATAACCGCTTTCTAAGTGGAATTTTGTGAGCTCTCCAAGCCTTTTTCTGTATTAGTGTACAGTACTATGTGATTGTACTATTGACCAAACTTCTGTAGTATTACAGATTTCATAGTACTATACTTGAAAGTCAATTTATTAAATGTAAGCATAGTACTATAAAATCTGTAATAGTACATAAGTTTTGTCAATAGTACAATCACATAGTACCGTAGTACAATTTGCACCTACATGTAATTTTTGAATTTTATATCATCTATATGTAATTAATCCTCCTTAATTGCGCCTGTGCGTAATTGACCCTAAATAGTTTTGAATTTTATATCACCTACATGTAATTAAGCCTCCTTAATTGCACCTGTGCGTAACTAAGCCTCCTTAATCTGTAAGTTGTTAAGGCATGTTTAGGTAAGATAGAATTTAATTTAAATTGCATGCTAAGATGGATATTTAGATTAATGGCATGTCGCAATATATTTATATTAGGTTTCAAGTGACTTTGCGGAACATTTACGCTAAATCATGTGTATAGTCTAGGTTTAGAGTTTTATGGATATATTAGTATCATGTTAGGATAATTAATTTCTAGGGTGTATTGGCACGATTTTGCATGAAATATTAATTAATTATATGTTAGTATGTTTAGTTTAGGAAATTGAGCAATACTATGTATGAATATATTAGTCCAGTAAATTTTTAAAGAAAATTATCTTTCAAGAAAGTTAGTCACGCTCAAAATGTATTTTTCCTATTAATTTCGAAAAAAAACCCGTAAAAAAGTGAATTAAGTCTTCCGCTTGTTATTTTATATAAAAATTGGAGCGTGATAGTGTGGTATTAGAGGAGGTCTACGTTCTTGTAGACTCGCTAAAATAAAATTCTTTTCTTTGATGTGTTTGTGATTATGTTTCTTTAAAAAGTTTATTAAAATGAATGTCCACAACCGCCATCCCACTACAGCTCCTCGAGGTATAAAAGAATTTAAATTTTAAAGGGTTCCATGATTTAAAGGAAAGGCCATGTTACACATGTGCAATATTTGCAACTTTGTTATGAAAAGTTTACGAGGAAAAAGGCAAAGGCTGTACTTGAAATTTTTTACAAGTGCATAACTTAAAGGGAAAAGTTTGTTTTATCAAAAAAATCCAAGAACATTTTTTAAAGATTCACTACAACATAAATGACTTTATGTAACATTTTATTGTAACACTTTTAGTTTATGTAACACATTTTGGTAACATATTTCTAATTTATATATTGTGTAAAATTTTATGTAACACTTTATGTAACACTTTATTAATCTGTAATACTTAAATGCAACACTTTTAAATTAGTAGGACTTTTTAGATGACACTTTTAAATATGTAACACTTTTAGGTAACACTTATACAAAGGTAACATATCTAGTAACACTTCTTGGGTAACACTTTTATAAAGGTAACACGTTGTACGTAACACTTAAACATGTGTAATATTTTTAGGTAATACTTTTATATGCGTAACATATATATTATTATTACACTTGATATTATTATTTAAATATATATATACATTTACTTATATAAAATCTACTCAACTAGTAACTATAAAATAAATATATTAGTCATATATAAACATGCCCTAGTGTATAACAATTTATTATATTCTTTAGTAAATATCTTAATAAGAATAATTAATATATATATATATATATATATATATAAATTTACAAAACTTCATGTACATAAAATTTATCTATAATTTAAAATAATTTATTGCATAATAAATATATGTATATTAATTATATAACTATAAACTATATATAATTTATATATTTTTAGATATAATTATATCATGAGAGAATTACATCAGGAGCCATAATTCCTAATAAAACCACATCAAAAGACACGTATTGTTCCTTAATTACAGCAAAGATCACAACTAAAGACACCCTTCTTTACAGCTGGACCATCAAATCAATCATATCCAAATTAATGGTTCCTCTCTCTCCATACACTCTCTCTCTCTCAATCCTATCTCTCTCCTCTGTCATATCCGAAGTAAAAGTGCCACCCTCTTTCTCTCTCAATTCTCTCTCTCTGCTCCTTCATATTTGAGGAGTTGCGATGGCTTAATTTCCAGAGAAGAGCGACAGAGTGTTTCAGGCACGGCAGTTTAAGTTGGATTCTGGCGGTTAACAGCAAGATTGGGTGTGCTGGGCATTGTGCTTCGATCATGGCTGCGATTTCGACCCTTGGGTAGATTCCAGCGATAGGTGGCAGCGGCGGCTTCGAGAATCAGATGCGGTAGAGTTCCAGCGATTGTATGAGGCGTATCCTAATTCCGGTGTCTAGGTGTCGGATCCGGCGAGAACAAGGGCAGATTTCATGTGAGTATTGACGGTAGATTTCAGGCAAACGTGGTGTGGCTCTGTCGATTGAAGGCGTCGAGGAACAGGGCATCGATTCTAGTGAGAGCAGCGACTAAGGGCAGTTTTGAACGGCGGTTTCAGTGGTTGCGCGCGGGGGAAGAGTTACGGCTGTGAATATAAGGCTTCGAACCTGGCGCCATTTGGCGCGATTCCGGACTGTGCTTGCCACACGGCGAGTGTTGGGCGCGAACAGAGAAGCTTTCACAGAGAGAACCTACTACCTTATATTTCAGGGAAGCTTTCACAGAGAGAACCTACTACCTTATATTTCCTTTTAATTGAAATTGGGGTTTACATATTGCAGGATACGAAGCGTGAATCCCGTGCGGGTATTATTTTCAATGGTATGTTTGATTTAGTCCGATTCAATTGGATTCTTTCCAATTATTAGTTTATGATTTTGTTAGGGTTTTTTGGGTTTCTGTTGTTCTGTATTGTTTGTGCGAACCCAAGTTTGCAGTTTCTTTTTCTATGTTTGTGTTTTCTTCGACGGGAGTTCAGGGGTTGATCGATCCCAATTAGGGTGTGGTGTTTTGATTTTGGTGAAGATTTGATTGTATTCAATTTTGTGGATTTTTTATGTTCAATTGGAGAAATGTGAATTTTTTGTTATTTTCGGAGAAGATAAAACAATTCTGTTTTCGCCCAAAAAATTATGAGTGAATGTAAGTTATTATCATCGTTTTCTCTGGAAAATTATGTAAATTTGTGTTGCTGGAAAAAGAGATGCAATAGTACAATAATCAATACTATAGTACATTACGAATCATTGTGGTACAGAAGCAATAGTACACCAATTTGTTCAATGGTACATACGCACAATCAATGGTACACATCGCCGAAATTTATGATCGGCAAGTATCTCCGATAATTGCTGAAATAGTACACGATGTGACGTGAACAGTAAATGATGTGACATGAACAGTGACAAACATCACATCAAACGCAGCTTTTGTCAGTGCCATAATTGCTCAAATAGTACCCGAGGTACAATTAAATGCAGTGTAGTACACTCGTTTAGTCACAAGTATACACATAAGCTCAAATGCTCAATGGTACACAAAAGCTTGTTTTGGCCTTGGTTGTAACAATTAAAAGTAGGTAGCCATATATGTGGTTAGAGTAAACTATTTGTCCCTATTAGTAAGTCTCCCTTATATCATTAATAGATTTTTTGAATGAAATTTAGGCAGAAAATAATTTGGTTAATGATTAGGGTCATAATTTCATCTTTGTGCATCTATTTCTCTATGGTTTTGATGTGCTTATCTTCATATTTGACCCTAAAATGCTATACTTTGTGTATTTAACCCTTTTTGGCTAGAAAGTTGTGATTGTAGGTGAAAATGAGCAAAACGAGCAAGAAACGAGCAAGATCGAGAAAAGTCCTAAATTCTGGAGTTGAGCCAATTGGTGCAATTGACGTTCCATGTTGAAGAGCTTGAAGAGAGGGTCGCAACGCAAAAAGAATCGAGTCAATCGGAGTTCTAGAACTCAAGATATGACAAAAATAAGGAGAGTCGAGCGTCACCCGAGCTAAGTATTCAACTCGGCAGCACATACAAGCAAGTCGGCAGGATGTCCATTGAAGTCGTGCGCCCGTGGTCTGAGGCGGCAGATCAAGGCCTGCGCGAGTGAAGGGGCGACCGCGATCGGCAGCGAGTACATTGGTGCTCGGCAGCAATGGACTTGTGTCGACCAAGCTGTCGAGTGTGATCTGCAGCACCTATGCTTGTGGTCGGCAGCAGTGTTAAAATCCGAGATTTTAGGGCTATTTTCATATTTTTGCGCATTTTAATGAAGGGCACTTTGAACTAAGCATTTTGGGCACTATAAATACTCAAGGATCAGATTGTCAAAGCCATATTCCATCTTAGTCATAAGTTAGATCATTACGTAGTTTTAGAGAGAGATTAGGTAGTTACTTAGTGGGTTCTTAATTAGATTTCATACTTCTCTCTACAATTACTTTTTATCCATCCATTGGATCTTTAATCCGTTTGTTCCATTAGTTTAGTCTCGTTATTAGCTACAATTCTATGGTTCATTTTATGATTTTGCATTCCGGATTAAAAGATAGTTTTCAAGGTTTGATGCTTGTATTTCAATTCTCCAACAATTGGTAAGATTTCTTGTATTTCATTTCATATTAGTGTTAATCATGTTTGTCTATAGCTTAATTTTTTTTTTTCATTTCCAATTAACCATGGGCTAATATCCTTGTTGCATGGTTGTATGATTACTATGGTGAATTTAGTCTCTTGTTAATCCTATGCATGAATTAGTGATCTTGTTGGATTAGTTCTCTTATTAATGACTTGTATGAATGCTTGGGATGTTTAATTGGATTGAATGGCTTATATATTTTAGCAATGAAATGAGAATTGAGCTATAAGAACTTTATGCATACCAAGTGTTTGATGTTTTGCTAGTATGACCAATGAGAATTGCATATTAGCCTAGACCTCTTAATTGGAGTGTTAGGAGTTGTAGAGAGATCTAGACACCTAATAGAGCCCTTACCTTGGGCTGTAGAGAGATCTAGACAATAGTTGGCTTGACTAAGACACCAAGAGAACTTTTGCATGCTAGGATGGATAGGACACTTGAGGAACCATAGTAGGATTACTCCAATGCACACACACCACTCTTGCTCACTTCTTTGAGGTGATAGTTAGGATTACTTACTTCTTGTTGATTTAGTTAATAGAAACCATGATTGTTTTCTTGCTTTCCTAGCTATCTACCTTTGTGAACACTCAATACTTGCTTGATATCGCATTGTTTCCCTGTGTTCGATATTTAACTTGGTTAAATTACCGCGGCAACAACGACCACGTACACTTGCGTGGAAATCTTACACTATTTTGGCAAACACTTCATTAAGAAATAATATTTATCATTAATATGTGTTAATATTTACCATTGGTCTATTTAAAAAATGAATTAAAAAAATTGATAATGAGTTAAATAAAATTGATGTCCAAAATATATAATATATAATGGACTAGCCAAAATGTTAGGTGTTGGAAACTTAAATTCAAGAGGTACAAGAATCAAAACCTAGGAACTACAATTTTTTTTAAAAAGTATTACGTATAGTTCATATCAATGTTCTAAAAGTCGCTAGTCGCTAGTCGGTCGGACCACTAGGGTCTAGCGACTAGAGGGACTAGTCGGGGACTAGTCGGAAACTCCTAAACGGTAAATATAATTAATTATTTAATAAAATAATAAATTATGTATAAAATAATAATAAACTTTTCTTTTAATATTTTTGTTAATTAATAAAATTATAACTGGACCTTACTTAATAAATAAATGGGAAAGTTGGGCCACAAGCCAATGAGACCTATATCTAAACCTAAAATTTTAAATTTCAGAAACCCACTTATCCACCATCTATTATACTCTTGTTCTCTTCCTCGGTCATTACCACGGATTTTCAGGGGCTACCTCCTCCACCTCAACCGCCGCCTCCTCCCACGCCGGCACCGCCCACGCCTGTGCGCTACATCAGACAAAGTCGCAGCCTCGCCTCCACGCTGCCACACGCGACGCACCCGCTGCCTTCCACTTTCACGCCACGCTATCAATTGAAAGTATAATTGAATCTGATTATATTTTATTAGGGTTTCAAAATTATTTTGAGCAAGTGTGGGCTCCTCAACCGCCGCCTCATCCCATGCCTGTGCGTCGCCGCTACATTAGACACTAACATTTTTGCCGTCTTGCCCTATTTCTGAACGTGTAAGTCACCGACTTTGTGCCTAGACCCGACTAGTCGGCGTCTAGGCACCGACTAAAGACCCGAACGTTTTTTCTTGCCAATTTGGGGTTAATTGGGTCGGTCGTCGACCGACTAGGCTGTTTTTTAGAACACTGGTTCATATGTAACATTTAATAGGTGTGACATATAAAACGTAACACTTCTTTAAAGTGATACAAATATTAAAACAGTGTTACCTTAGACTTTAGGCTACATGGGCAAATGCAGCACCCTAAAAGTGTTACCTATTTATGATAGATAACACTTTATATATATATTAAGTAACACTTTTTTGATGTTACATAATGCCAGTTATGTTGCAGTGATTTATGCATAAACAACAATGCTTAACAAGGACTATAGTGACTAAGTTATGATTTAATGTTTGATAGATGAACTAGAACAACTGTCGGTCAAGTAAAGGTATGTATCTGAATTTTGGGGATGACATTTATCTAAGGTGGGTAGGTTGTAATACCCAAATTTTATTCAACAAGGTACGTACGTAAGTAAATTTTGAGAAAGAATTTTTAACTAAGGAGGGTAGAATGTAATATCTGAAAATTTTGAGTAGTTGCTTGCATGTAGTAGTTTTTGAATATTATTAAGAGACCATGCAAGTTGGCAAGAAGCAATGCAAGTTGACAAGAGGAGTGATAAAATTAAGGTCCTATATTTTAGAAAATACATGGCATAAGTTGGCGGCAATGAGCAGAAATTACTCGCTTGATTTTATTTTATTGTCTTTATAATCTATTTACGGAAATTTGTACCTCAAGAATTATTATGATCTAATGACTTAGGAATTGGATTTTTGGGATCATGACTACATGGAAATAAATTGAATGAGGATTATGACTTAAGGAAAATATATTACAAGAGATTTTATTTTTATTTCACCAATTTAATAAGGATTTTAGAACAAGAAAAATAGAATTTTTAAAGAGGGAAACTTCGTCCAGCATCTCTAATTTGGTGACATTACATTGATACTAAGCATTACTTATTATTTAGTCAAGATTTGACCAAAATTAGATAAAGAATATAAAGGAAGAGCTTGTGGTGAAGATGAAATGTGTGGATGGGATGTAAACCAAAATTCTAATAAAGTTGTCAAGGATAATTAATTCTGTTACAAGACGTTTATTTTATTTTATGAATGAGGACCAAAATTGAAATAATTGAAACTTATATCATAGTTGCCCCCTTTAGTGTTCTTTTATTTTAAAAGATTGAGGATTTTGTGGCAAGGTTGCCATTTGTTTAGATTATGTGTTTTATGCCAATTTAATGAGGCAAGTTAGACTTTATGGATAATCTATATTATTATGGAGTTGTTTATAAAATTGCATGTTAAAAATAATTATGTGATTTTATGATTAGTTATTTAAGTTGCTATAGCATGTTTAGGTAACATTGAATTTAATATAAGGGATTAAAAATTTGTAAGTCCCGTAACTTTTATTCATTTTGTATTTGGTCCTCATGGATTACACATTTTTATAATGGTCATGTATGTTTAAAAGGACCCAAATCAAAATATTTTTAAACATACATGACCATTATCAAAATGTGTAATCTATGTGGACCAAATCCAAACTTGTAGCTAGTTGTAGGACTAGTTTTAGTATGCAGGATATTCATGGGCTAGCTGTGACGAGTCAGGGTGAGGATTCCCTGACAGCTACACAAATCCTTACTCTTTAGGCGTGGTTCTTGCTACCCAGGCTACCGTGAGAGGAATATGGAGGTTGTGAGATTCAAACTTATGAGGGACACATACGACTTCTGGGATGAGAGTCATTAGGGATTAGAGAGAAAAGCTTGTTGACCGAGCTCAAGAGGATTAAGACTGGGCTTGTTGAGACCTCAGAGAGGGCCATTGTGTTTGCCTAATATGTGTATGCAATCACGCAAGTGTACGTGGACGTTGTTGTATTCGGCAATTGACCAAGTTATAATATCGAACTCAGGGAAACGAGGCTTGATAAGCAAGAATTGATTGTTCAACAAAGGTGATGAACTAATAAAAGTATGAAATGGTCTTAGGTTCTATCTACTTTCAACAAGAATCAAAATATCTATCTATCACCTTTGATAAGATGAGCAAGTGTTGGAGGTGGGTGCATTGGGGTATTTCAATTATGGGTTCATCTAACAACTTATCAATCCTAGCATGCATAAGTATCACTTAACATATTAATCAAGCCAATAGACTCTATCAAATGCATCTCACTAGAACGCTTAATACTCTACTTTAGATGTTCTTAGCTCCTAAGCAATTCTCATTGACATAGAAACAATAACGCAAACACTTGGTGTGCAGAATAATCATTCATGAACTTCAATGAATTAACTCAATTCTCATATGTTACTAACTCAATTAGGCTCAAAACATCCAAATTCTTACACTAAGAGTTCAATCAATCATCAAAATAGAGAATTAAACGTTCTAGTGACATGTTGACTGAGGGACCTTCCGGCTAGACCTTCACCCCTAAGGGACCAACAAGTGGTATTAGAGCAGTTGGCCAATCAACTGGATTAGTTCAAAATCATTCCTAAACCAATAAAAGAATTGACTAAGGATGATAAAATGAGGTCAAATCTTTACAATATTGGAAAGAACACCATTTATCACTCACTAGATAAAATTGTATTTAGCAAAATCAAGTGCTACGAGGCTGTAAAGAAGATATCAGATAAATAAGAGATGATTTGTGAAAGAACTAACCAAATCAAAGAGAACAAATTGATGATAGCAATTCAAAAGTTTGAGAACTTCAAAATGAAATTTGGATAGAAGTCTTATGTGTATTATAATGGCAGGAAACCAGGACACTACATTAAGAATTGTCCATATCTTGAAGCCAAGAAGTACACTGACGAGGAGAAATTGGCTAGAAGAGAAAAATAAGAAAGAATTTGACAAGGAGAGAATAAGAGCACTTATTTTAAAGGCGGTTATTTTGGACAGCTGGCAAAGCAATCCAATTGGACGCCGAAATAGTTATTCTAGGCGGTTATAACCATACTAATTCGTTGATTGGTTAATAACCTAAAGGCGGTTAAGGAATAGGTCTATAAATACGTATTCGTTCCAGTGAATTACAACTAAGACTGTGATACACTCAATACTTAGAGAGAGATTAGAGTGAGAAAGCTTGTATTCTGTAAACATTATTCATCTATTAGTGATGTGAGGAAACCCCATCTGTGGACGTAGATCAATTTGATCGAACCACGTAAATTGCTTGTTCTTTTGATTTCCATCATTTTATTTCTGTTGAGTGTGTTCTTGGTAATTCTTCCAATTGTTCTGACTACTTGAAGTCTTATTGAGGTCGATTATTCCGGTTAAATTTCACAACAATTGGTGCTGTCTTTGGGAAAGGAAGGAAGAATCGACTGGGTAAAATCATCAATCAATGGCATCTACCAAGCTGGATTTTGAGAAATTCACTGGAGCAAACGACTTTGGTTTGTGGAAGATCAAGATGAAGGCTCTCTTGACTCATCATGGGTTATCAATTGCCCTGAAGCCTGAAGATTAATGGCCATCTACATCGTCAGAAAATCAAAACAAGAAACATGAGATTTTGGAAAAGGCACATAGCACCATCATTCGGTGTTTGGGGGAAAAGCCTCTGAGGGAGGTGTGCAAGGAGAAGACAGCCATTGGTGTTTAGAGTAAGTTGGAGAAGGTGTATCAAACTAAATCTGTCACCAACAAGTTGTTCATGAAGCAAAAACTGATTTCCTTCAGGATGAATAAGGAGAAGGAGTTGATTGAACAACTTGAGGAATTCAACAAGGCTGTTGATGATCTTGAGAACCTGGGAGTGGAAATTGATGATGATGATAAGACTTTGATGCTCCTGAATTCTTTGCCTAGATCCTTTGAGAATTTTAAGGATACTTTACTATTTGGGAGGCAGGATCAATTGTCCTTTGATGATATTCTGGGTGCGCTGAAACCCAAGTCTCTTCAGCTACAAGCTGATAAGAAAAATTCAATTCAGGCTGAAGACTTGAATGTCAGGTTCAAGAATGACAAGAAAGAGTTTCAGAACAAGAAGAAAAAGAACACAAAGGTGTCAAAATCTGGTGATTTTTTTTAGAGGAGGAAATGTTTTGCTTGTCACAAAACTGGTCATCTCAAGAAGAATTGCCATGATAGAAATAAGAATCAAGGGGAAAAACAAAAGGCTGATATAATTGTTGCTGCTGAAGGTGGGTATGATAGTGCTGAGGTGTTGACGGTTACTAACCTGAAACTGAATGATGAATGGGTACTAGATTAAGGATGTTCATTCCATATGTGCCCGGATGAGTCATTATTCAGGGAGTTGAGGAGGTTTGATGGAGGCTCAGTTGTGTTGGGCAACAATCAAACATGGAAGGTGAAGGGGAGTGGTTCTGTCAAGATGAAGCTGCATGATGGAGTAGAGAGGATACTCTCAAATGTGAGGCTGGTGCCAGAACTAAAGAGAAATCTAATCTCCATGGGTTCCCTGAATCAACTAGGTTATGAACAAGAAAATATAAGAGGAAGATCCATTAAACATCTCAGGACTGATAATGGATTGGAGTATGTATCAGAGGAGTTTAACAATTTCTGTAAAGAAAGGGGGATCACTAGACACAGGACAGTTCGTGCAAATCCTTAGCAAAATGCTTTGGCTGAGAGGATGAATAGGACAATCCTGGAAAAGGTCAGGAGTATGTTGTCAGATGCAAAGCTACCCAAGGTGTTTTGGGGGTAGCCAGTCAGTACAACTTGTTATCTCATTAACAAGACATCAGCCTCAGTTATTGAGTTTAGGACACCTGATGAGGTGTGGTATGGAAGGATCTCGGATTACAACAACCTGAAGGTCTTTGGATGCTCCGCTTTTTCCCACATCAGGCAGGATAAGCTGGAACCTAGAGCACTGAGATGTATCTTTATTCGTTATCCTAAGGGAGTAAAAGGATATAAGTTATGGTGTCTGGAACCTGGTTACAAGAGGTGTATTGTCAGTAGAGATGTGACTTTTAATGAGAAAGTCATGGGATACAATCAGCCCATAATCTCTCAGGACTCTGATGGTATTCTTTCAGAAGATGGATGTCAGGTTGAGGTGGAGAATCCTGACAAGAACTCAGGACAAGCAGGCACTGAGTTAAGTGAAAACTCAGGCAGGACTCAGGAGGAATTATAGGTTAGGTCAGGAATTATAGTCTAGCCAGAGACAGACACAGGAGAAGCATACACCCTCCGACTAGGTTCGGTCAGGCTGACATGGTGTCCTATGCCCTGATAACCGCTGAAGAGGTGGAGCATCAGGAACCACAATGTTATGCTGAAGCAGTGTCTGGCAAAGATAAAGAGAGATGGATATTGGCAATGACTGAGGAACTTCAGTCATTAGAGAAGAACAACACTTGGACACTAGTGAACAAGGTTCAGGGATAGAAGGTAGTCAGTTCCAAGTGGATCTACAAGAAGAAATCTGAAATGGGGTCAGGAGGAAGAGAGAAATTGAGATACAAGGTAAAGCTTGTAGCTAGAGGTTTAACTCAGAGAGAGGGGATAGATTTCAATGAGGTATTCTCACCAGTTGTGAAACACTGTTCAATCAGAATTCTATTGTCAAAGATAGCTCAGGAGGACCTAGAGCTTCAACAATTAGATGTCAAGACAGCCTTTCTACATGGAGATCTTGAAGAAACGATACACATGCAACAACCTGAAGGTTTTATTTTACCAGGAAATCTGGAGAAGGTGTGTCTACTGAAGAAATCATTGTAAGGGCTGAAGCAAAGTCCTAGGCAGTGGTATAAGAAATTTGATAGTTTCATGATCTCTATAGGCTTTATAAGATGTAGGTATGATAGTTGTGTCTATCTTGAAAAACAAAGAAAGGAAGTACTCACATATCTGCTGATCTATGTGGATGACATATTGGTTGTAAGCAAGAGCCCTGAAAGAATTCAGAAGCTAAAGGCTAAACTCAGTAGCACATTTGACATGAAGGATCTGGGAAGTGCAAAGATGATACTGTGCATGGAAATATTCAGAGATAAGGACAAAGGAAGGTTGTTCATAACTCCGAAGGATTACATCTTGAAGATACTCAGGAGGTTCTACATGCATGAATCTAGGATTGTATCTACTCCCCTTGGTCAACAATTCAAACAGACATCAGGTCAGTGTCCGAAGTCAGTAGAAGAGAAGGCACAAATGAGTAAAATTCCTTACTCAAAAAGAATTGGTAGCATAATGTATGCTATGATGTGCAGCAGGCCAGATTTAGCACATTCAGTCAGTGTGGTCAGTAAATTTATGGCAAATCTGGGAAAGACACACTGGGAGGCTTTTAAGTGGATCATGAGATACTTAAAAGGAACTGAAAATCTGGGGTTACTCATTGAGGGGACTAAGGACATCACACAACCTCTACAAGGATATGTGGACTCAGATTATGCTGGAAGCATTGATACAAGGAAATCCTTAACAGGATATGTGTTCACATTATATGGTACAACAATCAGCTGGAGAGCAGTACTCCAGTCTGTAGTGGAACTCTCAACTACTGAGGTTGAATACATTGCAATGACTGAAGCGGTAAAGGAAGCGATGTGGCTCAAGGGTATGATTAAAGAATTTTGAATAAGGCAGAAAGAAGTTGCAGTTCAGAGTGATTATCAGAGCACGATTCATCTAGTCAAACATCAAGTCTTTCACGAAAGATCCAAGCATATTGATGTGAGGCTTCATTTTGTGAGAGATGTGGTGGAGAAGAAAGTAATTTCAGTGCAGAAGGTTTCTACTGAGGATAATGCAGCAAATATGCTAACGAAGGCTTACCTATTTCTATGTTCAGATACTGTTTGGAGCTGATCAAGTTACAGTCATGGGATGTACCATGAGTTATGTCCTGAGGTGGAGTATGGAATGGGGGAAACTCACTTACTTTAAGGTAGAGAATTGTTATGTGTAAAGATAAACTGAGTTTGGATACTGAAATCTAGTCAGGAATCCTGATCCTGAAGTTTTGGATCCGGAGGAAAATTTCTGAGGTGTTATCCTGAGCCTGACAGAAACTGGTCCTGAGCCTGAGTGAAGGTTTTATCCTGAGTCTGAGTGTGCTGATCCTGACTCTCATCCTGAGTGTTAAGATCAGTGAAGGCACTTGTACTGAAGACTCAGTATCCTGATGGCGCAGTCCTGAGAGATCATCCTGAGCTGAAAATGACCAATCTTCTGAGTCACTCAAACTGAAGATTTCGAGTTGACTTAAAGGCGGTTATTTTGGACAGCTGGCAGAGCAATCTAATTGGACGTTGGAACAGTTATTCTAGGCGGTTATAACCATACTAATTCGTTGTGTTGGTAGAATTTGTTAATGGATAATTAATGGCTGTTTATATGCTTAAATCTACCAAACAATAACAAAGATTTAATAATCTTGTTCTTGAGGATTGAATGTAGATAGAGAAAGTGGAGAGCTTTAGTGAGAGAAAGTATGTGTGTATTATGAAACTTAGAGAGAGAAAGATACAATGGAGACATATTTATAGGTTTGCATGTGTGAGGTGGCACCTTTTGAGCCTACTTGGCTTTAGGTGTTGACAAGTGTCCTTGACACTTGTCTTAGCTCATCACAATGCTCCCTTTTACAATGCTTCTCCTACTACGTATGTACTTGCTCCTTATATACATGTTATTTATGCCCTTTGTCTACGCGAGCTTCAAGGCCTTGTTGTTTTGAGAGTAATGTAGAGGTGGATTCTTGCTGGGTCTCCATGGATGTGGGTGAGCTTCCCTTCGAATTATGAGTTTATGAGTTTTGAATTATGAGTTTTCGTGGCAAGGTTGCCAACTTTTAGGACGATGTGTTTATATGCCTAATTTAATGTGGCAAGTTCAATTTTTATGAATAAGTTATTTTTTATTGAGTTTCTTATCAATTTTATATTTTAAAGTTAAAGTAATCATCTAGTTGCACATTAAATAACTACAACTTGCTGGGGCAGTTCATATAGAGCTTTGCTCTGACTTGAAATTGGTCTCCCCGCTAGTGGACGATGGGTTATGAGTCTACTCGATAGTGGGTGGTGGCTTATGGATCTCTTAGATTAGCTAGTCCTTGGACCCGTTACTGAGTATCAAAAAATAACTACAACTTGCAAATAATAACTTCATGGAGTAAAAGTAAAAAATACATGAAAAACCCTTGCAAATATTACATTAATTACACATCTTGCATGAAGTTTATTCTTGCATGTCTGCAATCCTAAAGCAACTTAGTTGATAGGATCAAAACTGGTAAATTACTTTGTACACTGCCTTATTTTTGCAGCTTTGTACAGTTTATGAAATTTGTCCCGCAAGTTTAACTCCCTAAGAATATGCTCGGAATACAATGCTTCAATAAAATTAAAAACTAAAAATCGCTACAAAATTAAGTCCTAAAATAATCCACATTCATGTCCTAAAAAAGAATCCTATCTAGAATATTCGGAGACTCTCCGTGCCAAACATTTTCCGAACCGACCCGTGCCAAGCAGTGAGCTGCCCGGTTCCCCCCTCAAAAAATATGCGATAAAATGATCTCCAATTTCCCTATGATACACGTAAGCAAGGGCGGAGCTAGGATCAATTTATAGGGTGGGCTGAAATTATAAAATAAATTATAGTACAAAAAAAACACGAAACTCCTCTTGTGATTTATTAAAATAAGCGAATTCTACTTTTTTTTTTAAATAAGTTCATTTTAACTATTTTATTTTTCAAAATTTATTATTTCAAATACTAAAATTTTAAGACTACACTAAGCAGTAGATAATGAAAAATAGAGAAAATCATTAACTCTTTTTTTAGAGAAAAAATAAATATATTTTTACTCATATGTCACTATTTTAGTTAAAAATTAATATTTTTATAATTTCTTCACAAAGGTGATAGAAAAATTTTAAACAATGTTCTCAAATATTTTAAATAATGAAGAATTATCTTTTTGACTAATGAAGAATTTTATCTTTTTTCTATTACTCAAATGGAGGGAATTTTGTTGTTAAGAGGAATTGAGATCGGGCCACATGCAAAAAGACAGCTTTAACTTTGACTTCAAACCACTTGGATACAAGTGAAACAGAGTACCAAATGGAATTTAACATATATATATAGAACTTTGAGAAAAACCAGGGTGGGCTACAGCCCACCCCAGCCATAACTACCCTCGGCCCCTGCACGTAAGACCACTCCACAACCCAAGAACTCGCCACAGAATTACTTTTGTTTGGCCTCTCAACGCGTCAATTGCCATGGAAGAATCCGATTCTAGCCAAACCTTCACCCATCCCTTACTCAATGCAAAACGGATGGCGAGTAGAGCGGTACCCAGCTCCCCCTCCAGCGGCACACGCCAATCCCCCTTAGCCATGAATCCCGCAACAAAGAAGCCCCTCGAGTTACGAAAAACAGCCCCCACAAAACACATCGAATTTACAAATGAGGTATCAACATTGACCTTCAACCAGCCCGCAGGCGGAGGCCTCCAACGTAAGGACCGAACCTGCTTAGGAATGGGCGGATTGAGTCTACACCAGAAAGCCTTGGCAACCAACAAGTCCTGCATAGTACCATTCCAGTGCTTCTTCACTAGTGGGGCACATGCCATGACTTCCGTCATAATGAACCTCCTCGGCAACGGGGATACATTATGGAAAACCATCTTGTTCCGTGTTTTCCAGATTCCCCAAACGCAGGTCACAAGTGCTACGGACCACACTTCTCCCATTTGTGCACCGAATGGGAAAGCAGCTGCCTGTGAAAACAAGTGAGGAAAGCCAAGGCCATAAACAATATTTATACCAAAAATGGAAGTAAAGTGTGAAATAACTTCTCGTGCAAATGTGCAGTCCGCAAAGATGTGATCCACTGTCCCCTCCAGCATGAAACATAAATAGCGAATTGATGGACCCGGCAAGCCAGATCTGGCGTTCCATGAAGAGGTTGGGACCCTCCCTCACAGCGCACGCCAAACTAGCATTGAACGAGCTCTAGGAATGGAGTTCTGCCAGATCCATGAATATTTATGCTCCGGAGTAAACCTCTATCTTCTCTCCTCATAGACCAGTTTTGTCGCCACTAATCCAGAGTTGGACTTACACCAAATAGCCCTATCTGGCTCCAGGGCAACGTGAACTCGCAATATATCCGTGATAATGTGCTTGTTCATGTCAAAGAAATCTGAGTCAAAGTGCCAACGACCATCAAAATAGAAGTCACCAACAACCCTTTTCAAGCTACGCGCCCAACCATCCGGGATTTGTAATCTATCCGCAATAGAGTAACACAGCCAATTATCTTACCAAAACCTCACCTTCGAATTCTGTCCCACAATCCACCTAACCTCTTCTTGAAAATACTGAAAATACTTACGGATACCAGCCCAGAGCGAGGAAGCGGATCGTCTGCATTTTAAGTTCCGAGTTTGAGTGAAAAATTTCTCATGAAAAAGGCCCAAATCCGAGGACGGGCAAGTAAAGATGTACCAAGACAGTTTAAATGTGTATGAATCATTGGCAAGGCAAAGTGATCTAACTCCCAAGCCCCCTTCTTCCAATGGAGAACAGACACGTTTCCATTGGACCGAACATGAATTATTTCGCTTCCCAATCTCCCCCGTCCAAAGAAAATTAGGCATTGCCACCTCAATCGACTTAATAAAAGGAACAAGCCATTTGTAGACCATCATGGAATAGACCGTGGACGAAGCAATAACCGAATTAATCATGCACAACCTGCCCGCCATGGAAAGCAGACGGCCTTGCCAACAAGGAAACATACAAAGGATTTAATCTGCCAATGGCTGTAAGAATGTAAGTTTCAGGGCTCCAATGAAAATCGAAACCTCTTGAAACCAACTAAAACCATACTACCGAATTACGCCGTGGATTTGAGCCTGATTAAACTGCTGCCCAGAAGCAGAACAATAAACCTGGAGAATACGTTTCAAAAAACGAGCATTCTTTTTTTAGGCATTTAAGAAGATCACAATGTCATGTTAGATTATTAGAGTGTGGCATAATGTATTTAATTTAAGAGATTATTACAACTAAGGCCATGTTTAGAGAAAAAAATACATCCTGAGCCATGCACTGTTCACTAATCTCAATTAAGGCCAATTTGCTTCTATTATACCCCAAAATTATTAGATAATTTTCGGACTGCCAATACATTGCTTTCCATTTTCTTCTCCTAGCTGGTACAACGTCCCATCATCCTCATCCCTATTGACATTAATTCAAAGCATAGCTATACCGTGTAATCATTATTCAAGACTGGATTCTGGCTGTGCATATCTCTCTCATCTGAATATTCAAATTTCAAATTTCATGGTGCTGGAGGTTGCGCGTGACCAGAAGCAGAGCTTTTCGTCGATTCGCCGGAATTTCCCACCTGGGTTTCAGAACAGAGAGTGTGCGACAACTTCAAGCATTGAGACGATGGATTTTGGAACACGGATGATGACACCGCCTTCTCTCACAGCGACGAAGCCTGCTCTCGCCGGAAACAACTGCCTTCTCTGCAAATGACCAACCTCTCTATCAATATCCGTCTTCAACAACGCGCCGCTGGAAGCACCGCCGTTCGCCGATTTGAACGCACCTCTCCTGGGATCATCCCACCACCATTCTGCAATGGAGCCATCCCTGCTCTGCTGAAAACCATGGAAACACTGTCGCGTCACAACCTTCTGCTACACCAAGCGCCACCGAGCCTGAATTTGCTCGTCGTCGATCGTTATCGCAGCAACCACTGTCATTTGAACCAGAAACCACTATCCCTGCTCGAAGTAGTCGTCATCGTCGCCTTAACCACCAATCCTGTCGCACCGCCGTCCACCAACTGCCTGCTGTGAACCGAGTCCCTATTGTCGGTAATTGAGAAAGGTAATTGGGCCCAATCTTATTCTACATTTAAATTATTACGCCCAAAATTTATGAGGCCCATTTCAACTGGAGAATATTTAATTTTCTGGGAGAGCATTGAAGTGTAGTTGAACCACCCATTGGAGTTCATTTTGTAACGAAGAACATAGTTTTTTTTGGAATAATTTTGAATTTTATGTAATTGTATAGTGCAGAATTTAGGTTATTGGTTTACGCTAAAGTTTATCAATGGGAAATTCTAGTTCTTGTTTAAAGTAGTATCGATTAATTTCAACGAGATATTGTTCACATTTTTATTTTTCGTGTCTATCACCATGAACTTGTAGTGATTCTAATTTTCTTTGCCCAAGAGTACAATAAATAACTCGATAATACACTTGTAATTTGTCAGAAAATAGACTGGCCGGAAATTTGTATAATAAATAACTTGATAGTACACAACCATCATTCGAGGTACACATATATGCACTATAGTACACTAGTATACTGAACGATACACAGTAATTATGAGATGTGAGGTGAACAGTGTATGATTTGACGTGAACAGTGTACGATCTGACATGAACAGTGTACAATCTGACATCAGTAGTACACAACCATCATTCGAGGTACACATATATGCACTATAGTACACTATTATATTGAACGGTACACAATTGTACTAGCTATGTAGGTGTAAAAGGTTATTTTTGGCCCTAGTTGTAATGTTGCTTTCATAGGTGTCCTTACTTGTAGTTTTGCTTCTTAAAGTGGCCCTAGATGTAAGTGACCCTTAATTTAATTGTATGCTTGGAAGATTAAGGAATTGAATTGTAAGTATAAAAGTTATTGCTATTTAGGACAAAATTGTCTTGCCAAGCTGGATTAGTACACCTACTGTGCCAAAACTTATATTTTCAAAAACTTAGCCGCTGTAGACGTAAATTATATGTGTTCTTCCTACGTATTTTGAGTCATATACATTCTATGAAGGTTAGATAAATTAGATTTTGTAAGAAATAATTAAATTAATTATAATGTATGTTAGCATGTTAGGTTAGATTATATGTTTAAGGGAAAATACACATTTTTGTCCTCTAAGTTTCGTTAACTTTGGTTTTCATCCTCTTAAGTTTTTAATTTTTGTTTTCATCCTTTAACTTACCAAAAATTATATGGTTTTCGTCCTCTTAAGTTTTGAATTTTTGTTTTCGTCCTTTTACTAACAAAAAATTATGGTTTTCGTACTCCAACCGCTTATAACCAATCATACAACCGGTAATACACACGTGGATCCATTTTTCTTTCTTTTTTAAACAAAATAATAACGTGGGGGTATTTGGAGTCCGAACTAGGTCTTGACAAAATACACTTTTAACCGTAAATTCCCTCCCAAATACCATCCAATACATACATCCATAGAATCTTCTGTCCGGATTTATTTTTGAATATGAAGTACAAAACGTGCAATGAAACCACAATGACACTTAATATTGTGCTCGAAACTCGTTGATTCATACGAATTTCTTGAAGACATCCCTCTTCCTTTCCGTACAGTGAATAGGCGCTCAACAGAATTTAGACTTTTGGATGTTTTGATTTGGGGATCTTAGTTCATTATTTTCCTTAATTCTCTCAAGCCCCATGCCTAGTTTGATCGACTAGGATTTTGATTTGGAAGAGAATTTATAGTTAATCCTATATTTTATCCATCAAGACCTAATTCCCTCTAAATACCCCCACGTCAGTATTTCGCTTAAAAATTGAAAAAATTTATCGACGTGTGTATTACCGGTTGTGTGTCTGGTTATAGGCAGTTGGAGGACGAAAACCATAATTTTTGGTAAGTTAAAAGACGAAAATAAAAATTCAAATCTTAAGAGGATGAAAACTATAATTTTTGGTAAGTTAAAGGATGAAAACAAAAATTCAAAATTTAAAAGGACGAAAACTAAAGTCAACAAAACTTATAGGATAAAAATATATATTTTCCCTATGTTTTATTATGCATTATTATTTGTTAAGTTATGTTAGGTTCGAGTTTGTGAAATTTGATTAGTTTTTTTTATTATGTTTAATTAAAAGAAGAATATACTCTGACAATAGTCCTATATGTTTTTAAAAGAAAATTTTTCAAAGAAAGTTAGTCGCGCTCAAAGGCAATTTATTTGTATTTTTTGAAACTTAAATAAAATATGGGGACTTCAGCGTGCATTCGATGTATTAAAATTTAGGGCATGGCAGTGTGGTATCAGAGCGGGTTTATGGTCTTGTAGACTCTTAAATAAAATAGTACTTTCTTTGATGTATATGTGTTTATGCGCTATAAAAAGAAAATATAATAAAAAGAAACCTCCAGCACCACCACTACCATCCCACTGCGGCTCTTTGAGGTGTGTAAAGATTTAAAATTTTAAAGTACTCCATGAAAAAGTTCACATGAAAAAAGGCAAAGGTTTGCGTGAATTTTTTTTTTACGAGTACATGATTGTAACCAGCGAATTTTCTCCACAAAAATAAATAACTCTTTATTAATAATGCGAAAAGAAATTACAAAGAATATGTTGAATATAAAATTATCAAGAGATTGATTTGGGGTCCAATCTATATTTGATCCTCTGATTCTTCTCTTCGGGTCTTGACTTGATTTGCAAGTTTCTCGAAGCTGGTTCGAAGTGGACTTTAGAGTTCGATGTTAATTCGAGGGTGTTGAGGCTAGTTTCGAATTAACATTGCCTTATGAAAGGACTTTGTTGATTTATCGGAGTTGGTCCAGAGTTGAATTTAGAGTTGGACGTTAATTCAAGGGCGTTGAGCCTTATTTCGAATTAACGTTGCCTTATGAAAGGACTGTAGATTTCTCAAAGCTGGTCCAGAGTTGACATTGGAGTTGGACGTTAATTCGAGGGCGTTGAGCCTTGTTTCAAATTAACATTACCTTATGGAAGGACTTTGTTGATTTGTCGAAGTTGGTCCGGATTTGACTTTAGAGTTGGGCATTAATTCGAGGGCGTTGAGCCTTGTTCTGAATTAACATTTCCTTACGGAAGGACTTTGTTGATTTATCAGAGCTGGTCCGGAGTTGGACGTTAATTCGAGGGCATTGAGCCTTGTTTCGAATTAACGTTGCTTTGCGAAACGACTTTGTTGATTTTCGGAGTTAGGACCAAGTTTGATGTTGATATTAATTTGAGGGCGTTAGGCCTTATTTCAAATTAATATCACCTTGTCAGAAGGACTTTGTTGAGTGTCACCTTTGGACTCCTTGTGGAGGTGTCATTGTAGATGAGCGATGTTGATTTTCGTTGAGGACTTATGGATGATCGTTGATTGGAGAGGCTTGGCGACGTTTCTCTCTAATCAAATGTTGTTGTTGATGAAGAAAGCCGACCACCGTGATCCCAGATCGAAACGCCTTGTTTTTTAAGAACCAAAAGAACGCTCTTGAAGCCGTGAAGAACGCTTTGAATCTTCAAGGATGCCCAAAGTCTTGAATCTTGATGCTTCTCTCTAAGCTCTGATCTTGTTGACTCCTCGTGAATGAAAAATGACTAGAATGTGTAGAATTCTAGACTTGCAGGTCAGATTTGATGGGCCGGAAGATATGATTTGGGAATATTCCCTAAAGATGTCTGATTTGATAATCTTCAAGGATATTTGTGAAGATTTAATTTTTTGGGCTTTTTAATGATAGGGCTTGATAACTTTAAAGAGTCCAAAAGAATTAATTGGACTTTAGAGGCCCAAAATATTTAATCGGACTTCAGAGGCCTAATTGAATTTATTAGGCTTTTGAGGCCCAATTCAATTTATTAGGCTTTTGAGGCCCAAATTGATTTATTAGGCTTTTGAGGTCTAATTTGATTTATTATTTAGGAATTAAATTCATCCAAATTTCCGATAATAAATTATTTTAACACGTAATTTCTACATATTTTTTTTTTTATTTCAGCAATTAATTTCGATTTCCTACAATGACATGAAGAGAAAAGTTTGTTTTATTGAAAATTCATGAACGTTTTTCAAAAGTCTATTCCATAAATTGTAGTTCTTAGGAAGGACTATATTGACTAAGTTACTATTGACTGTTTGATAGACGTACTAAAGCAAGTTTCAAGGACGGAATTTTTAACTATGAGGGTAGAATTTATATACGAAAAGTTTATTACTTGCATGCATGTAGTGATTTTCGGTTTCTAAGAGTCCATATGCAAGTTGGCAAGAAATCATGCAAGTTAATAAGAGGAGTATTAAAATAAGGTCCTTTATTTCATAAAATATTTACATGAAATAATAGCAAGAGTTGGCGGCAAGTGCTGCGGAATTAAGTCCTCGATTTTATTTTATTGTTTTTGCATTCTATTTATGAAAATACTGCCCTGATGAATTATTGGGAAGTAATGTCCGAAGAATTAAATCTTTGGAGGTCATGAATTTATGGAATCAAATGGAATGATGATTTTTAATTAAGGAAAGTATATTACAATATTTTGGATTTTTATTCCACCAATTTATTGAGGATTTTAGAACAAGAAAAATAGTATTTTAATACAAGCAAAATTTCACCCATTATTCTTTAAATTAGGAGAATTATATTGATGCTTAATATTGTTAATTATTTACTTAAGATTTGGCCAAAATTAGATCAAGCAAAATAGGAAATTTCAGTCTTCACTAATACAGATTTGAGCTTGTTAAAAAACCGGTCTCTAAGAGTATTTCTACTTTTTTAAATTTTTTTTAATTTTTTTCCTAATGTTTTATGTAAATAACATATGATGTATTATATATATATATATATATATATATATAAATTATATATAAAATCCACATAAGAAGTGTGGATAATATTAAAAGGGAGTTATTGAGAAGTTATGGGAGTTAATGATAACTCCCTTACTCTCATTTTCAATATATGGGCTTTTGAGATTCATTAATTGGATCTCAAGCTTTTGACCAGAGAGATTCTGAGAATAGAATTACAGAATAAACAAACTCCCTAAAATCAACTCCTGTCTTAGAACAAAATATAACAGTGTACATTAATCACATTCAATATTCTTGATGATGCCAATTCGTGGATAATTATACACATATTATTCTGTGTATTGGACTCGGAGTACGGGACGATTGGATTCTAAGGGAAAGGGCACAACGAGGATACCAACATGCTAGTGATCAATTCCGCTGCAATTACTAACAGATCAGTAACCCTTTTCGTGTTGGTCACGGGACTTGGTTAGGCAATCAATTCCAACATATGATATTAGAGCCATTATGTTGGTATCCCGTGTTTAACATTAATGGCATGCTTAATGATTTTACCTTGTTTAATATTTACAGCGGTGATATTTTTTTTTTAAATTTAAGATTACTGCAGTGATTAAGTTTATCATTTTTTTAATGTTTTGGGCATGCTGTATTTGTTACTTTTTCCTTGACTACGTGATTGGTCAATTATTGATTATGCCTTTAGACATGTATGCATGAAATTGTTGCATTTTTTTTTGTCCCACACGTTTAATTCCTCTTTTTGGGTCGAATTTTTCTGTTGATTGAAATGGATTGATTTTGGTATCAACAGAAAGAGCGTTTGAAGAGGATTTTAGGGATATTTTTATTGCAATTTTTTGGCCTAGTAGATTATTTACTATGATTTTTCAAAGTTTCTGTTTTTTAAAAAAGGGACCCAATTTTTGTAAAGCAAAATACGAACATTTTTCAAATTTTTTTGCTTCGATTCTTGTTGCTGGATGAAACTAGGTTAGATGAGGATTAAATACATAATTTTTGTGTATTTTTTGGATATGAAATAAGAGAGTTATGAATTTTTAAAGATTATTGGGACTCAGTTTTTGATCTGAAAATACACCATAAAAATGAACAAAATCAGCTTAGTTCTTGGTATGGAATTAATCTACGTTTCATAAGGATTCCATCAATGCATCGTTTGTGAATTTTCGTTGAGTTTTAAGTGAGATACGAATTTTCAAATATTTTTCGCGATCGGGGTCGTGTTGAATTTTTTTAGAAAACTTTTGGGCCTATTTTTAGAGAATTAGATATTCTTCAGGGGTCCAAATGCAATTTAGAAAGTTCAGATCCGACCCATTGGAGGTAGGTCAGACCCAAACTGGACGACGGACAGCGGCGGCTCGCCGGCGGCCGAAAAAGTCGACGGGGCACGTGAATCACACGCTCCGGTACAGACGACCGCGTGTGAACTTTATGCGCCGGTGGTTGACCGGCGACTGCTAGGCACGTGTGGGCATGTGAGCACGCGTACGCGGGCGTTGCAACGGTTGGTGGCGCGTGGTGGCTCGTCCGGCCCTTTCCACACGTGTTCCGGCACGTGCTGGCGCGTTTCATCTTGTTTTCGGCCGTTTTCAGCTTGTTTCGTGTCCGTTCGGATGTTTTTAATGTGTTTCAATGTATTTTTTGAAGTGCTGCTTCATTTTTTGTGTCTTTGTTTGCTTTAAAGACTTATGTGGAGACTTTTTGTTGACATTATGTGTTAAATGCTCCTAATGAATGTCTTCAATTCTTAAATCATGTGTAATTGGTGTGTGAAATTATTTGATATGCTCCGGTTAATCCAGGAAAGTGGGTGCCAATGAAGTTAAACTTATTTTTAACTTGTGAATATACCTAATGCTAATTGGAAATTGTGTTCCATAAGCATTGAAATAGAGGAAATTCATGTGTTAATGTTTAACTAACACTTTAGCGTGTTTGTTGTTTTTTGGGCTGCTCATTTTTCAGGGATGTCAGGGAGCGGAACAGTTTCTGAGTGCGACACCAGGACCAGTGAAGAGGTCCTACATGATTTTATGAATTACAAAATGAAGCATACTCGCAACTTGAGAGAACACTTCATTGAAGTATTGGAACAGTTTAACCATTTGATGGTTATCATTCGCAACAAGCAACTTCCATATGAAGCATTCAAACAAATTAAAAGTTCTAATGCCTGCGCTAGAACTCTTCCACCTTACTTGGAGAAAGACTTTTGGGATGTGTGGAAGTCTTCTGAAAAAAAGTCCGATGGATTAAAAATTATAGGTTCACTTTAACGTGCTTTGAGAGAGAAAGATAGAACTCAGACCCTTAAATAAGCATGCTTGAGGATGGAAAGGATTAGTTGTTCTGATTTTCTGAGATTAAAGAGTCGCAGAAAAAGTTAAACGAAGAATCCATTCATGGATTAGAAAGGTCAATTGAAGAATCCATTTATGGATCCTCTAGCAAAGGCCATCTATAGTACCGAAACTAGAGAGTTCGATGCTTCTAATTATTGGAAGACGGAAGACAAGTTAGATCGTGCTCTGCACTGATCTGATTGAGTTGCATTTTATATAAACTAAATTGATACTCATTGGAGTTCTTTTGTTTTTTCATGTAATGACAACTTATAACTTGTTTTTTCTGTAGAGTTGTGATTAAAGTGGTTGTTCAATGCTATTTATTTTGTTTTTAAATACTTGAACGTGAGTTTTATGTTTTGAAACTAGAATCGATTTTGAGATGCATGATGAGATCAAAGATTAGTACTCTAAGTTATATTTTGAAATCGAATCGTGTGTCGATTTTTAGATGTCTTAGTTTGGCTCAGCATAAAACGTAATAATACACTAACACAGTGAATCACTTTATTGTTTAAGACAATGGCATTGATATAAAATTTTAGTATGTTTTGGACAAGACTGGACTATTAGATGTAATCAACCTAGAAATGTCTGACCTGGACTTTGAGATTGGGAATCGGAAAAGAAGAGACCAATAAAGCTTATCTTGTGTGGAATTAGTTCCACGACACGAGATTTTGCTTAGTTTAGTGATCACTTTGTTAGACAACATCTGAGGGATATGTCTAATATGATCACTGAACTTATACAAGCTGGTCACAATCTTTCAGATGTACACCGAATTCAAACTCTAGTCTGCTCACTACCAGATCATTGGAATCACCTTGAGATTGTTTTGACTTAATATGAGAGTATTAGAACTTTCAGAGAGAAGAAGCACCCCGACAGGCACTTTAGGCGTCGAGTTCTAGTGAAGAAATGGGAGTGCAATACCTTGAGATCAGGCGTAGGGCAAGTGTAAACATCCCATGTAAGTTTAAATGTGTAGGATTCATTTGCAAGACGGAGAGAACGTACACCCAAACCCCCCTCAAGTAAAGGGGTACCAACTCTCTTCCATTGAACCAAGCAAGAATTATTGCGCTTTTGAACATCGCATGTCCAGAGAAAATTACGCATGGCAGCCTCCACCTTCGCAATAAGCGGCTCAGGCCATTTGTAAACCATCATAGAATACACCGTGGAAGAGGCAATAACCGAGTTAATCAAATAAAGACGTCCTGCTAAAGATAAAAGTTTGCCTTGCCATCGTGGAAACTTGCTCAAAACTTTGTCTACAATGGGCTGCATAAAGGAAACCCGGGGCAACCCCAAAAACAAAGGAATCCCCAAATAAGTAAATGGCAACGAGCCCTCCTGAATGCCTAAAGTTCTCAAGAAATAGCGTTTAATGTCCAAAGTGACAGCTTTACCAAAAAAGACACGGGACTTAGCCGGACTAAAGAATTAACCCGAAAGGCCTCCTTAACATCGCAGAATCCAAGCAAGGAAGTCAATATCGTTCCTCATAGCATTCAAGTGAACAACAATGTCATCTGCATAGAACAAGTAACGAGGCGGATTCCTCAAACTGGAAAAGGCGAGCGCCCCACTTTTCCATTCCAACAACCTTCCCAAAGCTTCTTCAGCCAAACAAAAAAAGCAGCGGGGACAAAGGGTCGCCCTGACGAACCCCCCTAGAACACCCAAAATAGCCAACTACCCGCCCATTCAAGAGGATCGAAAGCCGCGAGGAAGATAAAATCACTTGCACCAAAGAGATAAATTCAGGATCAAAATTCATCCTCTTGAGAACAGCTACCAAAAAATCCCAATCCTCCGTGTCAAAGGCTTTGGTGATGTCAATTTTAAAGAATGCTCGTTGTACCCCTTTCGGACTCAAATTATTAATCGCAGTAGAGGCCAAAGCGATACACGTATGAATACTCCGATTCGGAACAAACCCATATTGATAACGGCAAAGATAAGAACCCACAATCCTACCCAGGCTTGATGTCAATATCTTCGAGATCACCTTAAACAAAAAGTTGCCCATAGCAATATGCCGAAAATCCTTAACATCGTTAGCACCCGGATGTTTAGGAATCAAAGTAATAAAACTAGAATTCAGACCCTCAGGTAAGAACTTCCTAGCAAAGAAATAAGTAGACGCATTAACCGCATCCAAACCAACAATATCCCAACACTTCTAGAAAAAAAACCCCGAAAAACTATCTGGCCCCGGCGTACTGTCTCCGTCTAATGCAAACACCGCCTCCTTAACCTCATCCGCCAAAGGGATTGCCACTAAGAGTAAATTATCAGAGTCATTCACCACTGCAAAAGATAGAGAATTAAGAAGTGAAAAAGTTCCATCAAGTCCATGATCCTTCGTAAAGAGATTCCGATAATAATCAGCCACATGAGCCCCAATTGCCGCAAGGTCCCTGGAAACTACCACATCCACAACTATTTCACGAATACCCGAAGATGACGAAGTAGATTTGTGTAAAGCATGAAAAAAGAGGAGTTTCGGTCCCCATCCTGCAACCAACATGCCCGATTCCTCTGGGTATAATATTCCTGTCTGGCAGCCAGGAGATGATTCAAAACCATGAATCCCCAAGTAGCTGAATCTCATTCTGAATTGCAACAAGATCCGCATGCGCCACCTCAATCTGCACAAAAATGTCCTTAAAAATGGTCCTATTCCAAGATTGCAGACTAGCCTTCAAAAGTTTCAGTTTACGAACAACCAATAACATAGGATCCAAGGTCTGAATTGACGAAACCCAAACATGTGACACCAAAGAACAAAAACTGTCATGCAGCATTCACATACTCTGAAAATGAAACAGAAAAGTCGAAGAGTCTCCAACAGCCGTTACGGACAACAGCAAAGGATGGTGATCCGAAGAGTGTCTTCACAAGACCTCTAGAGACCACCTCGACCAAATCGAAAGAAAATCAATAGAGGCAAGAGCTCTATCAAGTTTTGCTGCTAGAAACCCAGACCTCAAATTCTGGGAGGACCAAGTAAATAACGAAACAGTAGGTTCCAAATCAATTAAACCAGCTTCATCAACAAATGCTCTAAACTCCTCAGACGAAAGATTACCCGACCTCACATAATTCAACCTCTCATGGGAGCCCAAAACCGCATTAAAGTCCCCAATCAACAGACTGTTAACATCAAGAAAAGTGAGCAAATCAAACCACAAGTTCCTCCTCAACAAGTAGGAATTTTTTTCATGCACAAAACCAAAAATACCCCTACAACCATGCAAACAGAAAGTAATACCAAGACATTGATCTGACGAAAAACACACCTGAAAATAATCCACCCAAGAACATCTACACAAAACCCAAATATTAGGAAGCAACTGTAAACGAGCATTCTGGGCAATGCAGGTCAGCCCCAACCGGCGGCAGAAACTACCAGGGATTGAAGAAAATAGTACCTTAGGCTCATAAATCACCACAACATCAGGTTTGTGAAGTTGGCAGAAGGCAGTCAAAAGCATTCCGCGTTTGATCATTGTCAAGCCCCTGCAGATTCCAAGATAAAATACATTTTTTCGAGATTAAGGAAACCAAAATCTATCTGATCCAAGTGGGAGAAGTTTTATCAGTTGATGATGTGGATCTTTGATAGATATTTTCTAGTGACGTTTGCCTGTTGAGGATTTAGTGACTCTTCAATTTGGTAATAAATCACACTCTCGGAAAAGTTTAAGGAAATAAGTGCTCAGGAAGAATTAAGACATAGAAGGACGAGCCTTCTTTGTTTCTCCAAAAATTAGAAGAAAGCAATAGAAGTTTATTAAAATCTATGAAGTCTAGATGAGTTTACAAACTTGTAGAGTTTCTAAAAGGACAATAAATTTTGGGAATAACTAGATTCTCAAGATTATAAATTATCAAATGACTCAATAGGTGAGGTTTGAAGATCACTTGGTGGCTACAAAAGGATGTACTCTACTGAAGGGTTAAATCTTTTCACCTATTGTGAGATTTGCCTCAATTCATCTAATTCTAGCTATAGTAGCCAGTACTCTACGAGAGGATAAAGTTCATAAATTGACAAATCAATTTATAGACTTCAGTAATCCTCAAGATCAGTGGTGTTTTGAGATTTTACTCGATGCTTATCTCATTCAACTTTGTTTTAGAAAAAACGAAGACCACTGTGTTAAAGTGAAACGCCCTAAGAATTGTTTTGTGATTTTATCTCTGATGTGGATGATGTAATGTAAGCCGAAAACAATAATGAGTATTCCAAGATGAAGAGGGTGAGGCAGTGTAGATCCATGAGAAGTTTTCAAAGAAATTTTGAAGTGCTTTTTAAAGACTTAGTTCAAGAAAGTCTTAGAACATCTCATGATGGACACCTGCAAACCATTGGATACTCGTATTGTAGAGACAAGTATTTGAGTCAAGATATGTGTCCCGAGACTCAAGAAATTTAGAAATAGTTGTTCAAAGTTCTATACATAAATTAGACATATGTTATGCCATTGGTCTACCTGACATATATCTTTTTAATCCTGGTATAGTGAAGAGGATTTTTCAGATATCTAAAGTAAGGGAATGTTGATTATTTCTTTTATTGTCAAGGAAACTAGATGACACTAACTAAGTATATAGATATAGATTGGAGTGTTGATTTAGTTGAAACAAAAATCAAATTCCAGTTAAGTCTTGTTGCTCAACAATGGAGCAATCTCATAGTGTGGCAAGCATTAAACTTGCACAGCACTATTCGTATTGAATACTTAGCTATATGTCATGTGTTTTATGCAGTATAAGAAATATATTATTTGGTTGGATAAATTTCTAAAATTTTGGAGGATACATACACCCCAGTGGGAGTTGTGTCGATTCATTGTAATGATTAAGCAATCATGGCTTACACAAGGAATGCCAAATATTTAGGAAAAATCAAATATATCAATGCAAAGTCCTATCTTTGTTAGTGATTCAGTCGATAAACTAAGTGATTCTAAGATACATTTCTAGTCGATTGATGGTTGCAAATCCTTTTGACCAAGCTTATTACTAAGTGATATGTTCATGGAACATGTTAGAGTTATTGAGTTTACATAGGATTAAATTCAATTCGATTGAGATGTTGAAGGTGTTAACCGACAGTTTAAATTGTAATTGTCAGTGCTTTATAAATTATATGTGATTCAATCATGTATAATATGTACGTCGATAAGTCATGATTGGCTCTCTCACACGAGCAATCACCTCTGACCAAGTGAGTGTTCAGAGATGAGATTATATCAATAAATATAATCAAGATAGATTTCAACCACGAATCTATCTAACTTGTTATGAAGCTAAATTTTACAGGTATCCTAAACATAAGTGATTGAATATCTGGGTTAAGTGTATGGGATGCATTTGACTTGTACATTTACACAATGTCAAGTTTAGATAAGACATACGCTTCCTACCTTGGAAGTTATAGACATTGTGACATGTGTTCATTGAGGAATAACATGTGCTTATGACCCTTAAAAGGACATAAGAAAGATGGATCTTTATTTTCTCATTATGTGTGAGTCATAAAATAACGATTACCCTTAGGACTTTCTCCTATATTTCTAAGATTACATTTTAGTGTTGCTAGCATGTTACCGATAGCTATGAAGATAAGAGCAATACGGGACATGTCTAGGAAAGCCGCTACAGAGGGAGCCTATAGATACTTAGTGACAAAGGAAGAATGTCTTTATTTAACATACTCTATTGAGATTCATTGACTAGTCAATCAAGCTATGTGTTTGATTATGAATACATTAGATTTCGCGAAAAAGGTTGAGTATGCTCTATTTTGAGAAATTCAATAGAGATATTTCAACATGTGTTAAATGATAAGAGTTCTGGGGTATAACGAGTTGCCTTAGTATTCAAGTTGTTCTAATTGAGGTGCTATATACTCCCAACGGATGTATAGCATGGAAACTCAATGCACTCGTGGGTCACACGAGGTATTACCTGAATAAGAAAGTGATTTATGAAGAAAATGTGTTAGAGACCGTTAGACTTCATATGTGAGTGGGAGATGTAATATTAAAAGGGAGTTATTGACAAGTTATGGGAGTTAATGATAACTCCCGTACTCTCATTTTCAATATATGGGCTTTTGAGATTCATTAATTAGATCTCAAGCTTTTGACCAGAGAGATTCTGAAAATAGAATTACAGAATAAACAAACTCCCTAAAATCAACTCCTGTCTCAGAACAAAATATAACAGTGTACATTAATCACATTCAATATTCTTGATGATGCCAATTCGTGGATAATTATACACATATTATTCTATGTAATGGACTCAGAGTACGGGACGATTGGATTCTAAGGGAAAGGACACAGCGAGGATACCAACAGGCTAGTGATCAATTCTGCTGCAATTACTAACAGGTCAGTGACCCTTTTCGTGTTGGTCACGGGACATGGTTAGGCAATCAATTCCAACATTTTACAACACCTTTTTCATGCCCATGAAGCCTTTTTCGCGCCCATGAATGTTTGAGCACGCGACCTCCAAGTATAGGAGAGATCTTATTTTTTGTGCATAACCATTTGAGCTATATGAGTTGATTGTTACTACCCCCGTCCCCCAAAAGTTTGTGGTACTTTTGGAGGCACGGCTTTTAAAGAAATGTGTAATGAGTATAATGTGTATGGTGGAGATTGTGAAATAAAGATTTTATAGGTGGAGATTTAAAGGAATATTTCCATTTTAGGAGTATGCAAACTTTTGTGCGACAAACTAAAAAGGAAAATATGCAAACTTTTGTGGGACAAATGTAAGTATATTTTAAACTATTTTATATATGTATCTTATATATTTTATTTTATATGTTTATGTTTTCTCTTATGACATGTATTTTTAATTATTAGTTGAAACATTACATAGTTATGGGATTAATTTTGTTAGATTTGAATTGTTATGGGACTAAATTGAAACATTACATAGTTATGGGACCATATCAAAAAAGTGGAAAAGTTATGGGACGATTTGGTATTAATCACAATTAAAATATTACATATTTCTTGATCATTTTAATTAAAATATTTTTAATTAAATTACAAATTAATCATCTTTGTAATCTTTAACACATTTGATGATCATTTTAATTAAAATAGTTTCAATAAAATTATAAAATAATAATATTTATAATCTTTTTCATTATTTATTAACATTAGTGCGCATGTATACACGTTTCTTGATTGTTGTAAATTAAATATTTGGATTAATTACATACAAGTGCTATTTTGGAGGCTTAATTACATATAGGTGATATAAAATTCGAAAATTCCATGTAGGTGAAAAATGAACTACTGTACTATGGGATTGTACTATTGACCAAACTTCTGTACTATTACAGATTTCATAGTACTATACTTGAAAGTCAATTTATTAAATGTAAGCATAGTACTATGAAATCTGTAATAGTACAGAAGTTTTGTCAATAGTACAATCACATAGTACCGTAGTACATTTTGCACCTATATGTAATTTTTGAATATATATCACCTATATGTAATTAACCATCCTTAATTGCACTTGTGCGTAATTGACCCTAAATATTTTTGAATTTTATATCACCTATATGTAATTAAGCGTCCTTAATTGCACCTACATGTAATTTTTGAATTTTATATCACCTATATGTAATTAAGCCTCCTTAATTGATCCTGTGTGTAATTAAGCCTCCTTAATCTGTAAGTTGTTAAGGCATGTTTAGGTAAGATAGAATTTAGTTTAAATTGCATGCTAAGATGGATATTTAGATTATTGGCATGTCGCAATATATTTATATTAGGTTTCAAGTGACTTTGCGGAATATTTACGCTAAATCATGTGTATAGTCTAGGTTTAGAGTTTTATGGATATATTAGTATCATGTTAGGATAATTAATTTCTAGGATGTATTGGCATGATAAGTTAAATTGATTAAAAGCATGTTAAGATAAAATCTTTAGGTTGCAAAGAAGTTATAGTCCTTAGATTTGTCTTTCCATGAATGATATATACTTGCCCAGAGTTTGAGGATATTACCATGTGAAATTTAGGTCTTGCATTAATAGTTTGTGTCCTGTGTATTGCATGGATTTTAGTTGCTTTAAATTTTGCATGAAATATTAATTAATTATATGTTAGTATGTTTAGTTTAGGAAATTGAGCAATACTATGTATGAATATATTAGTCCGGTAAATTTTTAAAAGAAAATAATCTTTCAAGAAAGTTAGTCACGCTCAAAATGTATTTTTCCTATTAATTTCGAAAAAAAACCCGTAAAAGAGTAAATTAAGTCTTCCGCTTGCTATTTTATATAAAAATTGGAGCGTGATAGTGTGGTATTAGAGGAGGACTACGTTCTTGTAGACTCGCTAAAATAAAATTCTTTTCTTTGATGTGTTTGTGATTATGTTTCCTCAAAAAGTTTATTAAAATGAATGTCCACAACCGCCATCCCACTACAGCTCCTCGAGGTATGAAAGAATTTAAATTTTAAAGGGTTCCATGATTTAAAGGAAAGGCCATGTTACACATAAAGGCAAAGGCTATTCTTGAAAATTTTTACAAGTGCATAACTTAAAGGGAAAAGTTTGTTTTATCAAAAAAGTCCAAGAACATTTTTTAAAGATTCACTACAACATAAATGACTTTATGTAACATTTTATGGTAACACTTTTAGTTTATGTAACACGTTTTGGTAACATATTTCTAATTTATATATTGTGTAACACTTTATTAATCTGTAATACTTAAATGCAACACTTTTAAATTAGTAAGACTTTTTAGATAACACTTTTAAATATGTAACACTTTTAGGTAACACTTATACAAAGGTAACATATCTAGGTAACACTTCTTGGGTAACACTTTTATAAAGGTAACATGTTATACTTAACACTTAAACATGTGTAATATTTTTAGGTAATACTTTTATATGCGTAACATATATATTATTGTTACAGTTGGTATTATTATTTAAATATATATATATACATTTACTTATATAAAATCTACTCAATTGGTAACTATAAAATAAATATATTAGTCATATATAAACATGCCCTAGTGTATGACAATTTATTATATTCTTTAGTAAATATCTGAATAAAAATAATTAATATATATAAATTTACAAAACTTCATGTACATAAAATTTATCTATAATTTAAAATAATTTATTGCATATAAAACATGTACATAAATTTATCTATAATTTAAAATAATTTATTGCATATAAAATATATGTATTTTAATTATATAACTATAAACTATATATAATTTACATATTTTTAGATATAATTATATCATGAGAGAATTACATCAGGAGCCATAATTCCTAATCAAACCACATCAAAAGACACGTATTGTTCCTTAATTACAGCCAAGACCACAACTAAAGACACCCTTCTTTACAGCTGGACCATCAAATCAATCATATCCAAATTAAAGGTTCTTCTCTCCATACACTCTCTCTCTCAATCCTATCTATCTCCTCTGTCATATCCGAAGTAAAAGTGCCTCCCTCTTTCTCTCTCAATCCTCTCTCTCTCCTCTGTCATATTTGAGGAGTTGCGACGGCTTGATTTCCAGAGAAGAGCAACAGAGTGTTTCAGGCATGGCAGTTTAAGTTAGATTTTGGCAGTTAACAGCGAGATTGGGTGTGCTGGGCATTGTGCTTCGATTGTGGCTGTGATTTCGACCATTGGGCAGATTCCGGCGATAGGTGGCAGCGGCAGCTTCGAGAATCGGATGCGGTAGAGTTCCAGCGACTGCATGAGGCGTATCCTGATTTTGGTGTCTAGGCGTCGGATCCGGCGAGAACAGGGGAGATTTCGCGTGAGTATTGACGACAGATTTCAGGCAAACATGGTGTGGCTCTATCGATTGAAGGCGTCAAGGAACAGGGCATCGATTCCAGTGAGAGCAGCGACTAAGGGCAGTTATGAACGGCGGTTTCATTGGTTGCGCGCGGCGCAAGAGTTACAGCCGTGAATACAAGGCTTCGAACCTGGTGGCGTTTGGCGCGATTCCGGACTGTGCTTGCCGCACGGCGAGTGTTGGGCGCGAACAGAGAAGCTTTCACAGAGAGAACCTACTAACTTATATTTCAGGGAAGCTTTCACAGAGAGAACATGCTACCTTATATTTCCTTTTAATTGAAATTAGGGTTTACATATAGCAGGATACGAAGTGTGAATCCCGTGCGGGTTGTTGTAATATTGAGAGGAAAGCATAAAGCATAAAAGTAAATGGACAATATTGATGACCCAGTTCGTCACAAAGTGACTACGTCTGGGGGCGACCAAGCCAGGAGATTATACTATTAAGAACTGCCGTTACAATGAATGTGTAGAATCTTGAGAATACAAAGAGAAGATACAATATATAAAGGATATCTAACCCTAAGTCTTGTGGGCCTAAAGCCCACTGGATATATTCCTAATATTATATCCATAAAATATAATAATATATTTGCATATATTATAACACTCCCCCTTGGATATAATATGACAAGGAAGAATGCAAGTGTTACTTAGTGGAGTGTTACAAATGGCCTCGAGGATACAATCATCAGGATTGTTTAACATTTGTTACTCCCCCTGAAGATAACAACCTTCCAAGTCGACGCATCCCGATTCCATGTACGTACTTTTCAAAAGTCGAAGTGGGAAGGGATTTAGTGAACAAATCAGCTAGATTGTCACTTGAGCGTACTTGTTTTATCGTGATCTCACCACTCTTCTGGAGTTCGTGAGGATAAAAGAATTTTGGGGATATATGTTTCGTCAAGTTCCCTTTGACATAACCGTTGCTCATTTGTGCAATACATGCAGCATTATCTTCGTAGATAATTGAAGGGCTTAAGTCAACAGAAGGGATACCACACGAATCGTGAATGTGTTTTATAAGGGACTTTAACCACACACATTCTCGTGCAGTTTCGTACAGAGCTATGATCTCTGAGTGGTTTGACGATGTGGTCACCAAAGTTTGTTTGACAGATCTCCATGAAATGGCTGTTCCACCACAGAGGAAAACATAACCCGTTTGCGATTTCGCATTATGGGGATCAGATAGATAACCAGCATCAGCATAACCTATAAGCGTGTTGTCTTGGTTTCTTCGATAGAAAAGACCAAGATCTTGAGAACCTTGAAGATATCGTAGGATATGTTTCACACCATTCCAATGTCTCCTCGTAGGGGAGGCACTGAACCTTGCAAGTAGATTGACTGCAAAGGCAATGTCGGGCCTAGTGCAGTTTGCAAGATAGAGCAGTGCACCAATTGCACTTAGATATGGAACTTCAGGTCCCAATAGCTCTTCGGTATCTTCTTTAGGTCTGAATGGGTCCTTTTCCAAATCAAGGGAACGGACAGCCATTGGAGTGCTTAAAGGATGAGATTTATCCATGTGGAATCTCTCCAACACTTTCCTTAGGTAAGCTGATTGGTGTATCAGTATTCCTTCAGGGAAATGCTCGATCTGCAGACCGAGACAGAACTTGGTTTTACCCAAAGTTTTCATTTCAAATTCAGTTTTTAAGATTGAACTTGCTTCTTCAATCTCTTTCCTTGTTCCAATAATGTTTAGATCATCCACATACACCGAGATGATGCAAAAACCATTAAGGGATTTCTTAGTAAAGACACAAGGAAAAGCCTCGTTATTTACGTATTCCTTCTTCAGGAGGAATTCGCTTAGTCGATTATACCACATACGACCTGACTGTTTTAAGCCATATAACGAGCGTTGCAACTTAATGCTGAACATACTACGATGTTCGTTATTCCTCATTTGGGGAATAGTTAATCCATCAGGGATTTTCATATAGATGTCAGAATCTAATGATCCGTATAAGTATGCGGTAACTACTTCCATTAGCTGCATTTCTAAGTTTAGTTTAACTGCCAGGGATATTAGGAAGCGGAATGTTATGGCATCCATAACAGGAGAGTAAGTTTGATCGAAATCGATACCAGGTCTCTGCGAAAACCCTTGAGCCACTAACCTCGCTTTGTATCTCACAATCTCATTGTTCTCGTTTCGCTTTCGTACAAATACCCACTTGTATCCAACAGGGACTACATTATTCGGGGTACGAACGATGGAACCGAAAACATTTCGTTTGTTTAGCGAGTATAGCTCTGCCTTTATTGCAGCTTCCCATTTCACCCAATCAGAGCGCTTCCGGCACTCGGATATAGTTTTGGGTTCAGGATCTAGATCATTATTAGAAATGGTGAAGGCAATTAAGGCTGCAAATGTGTTGTCGACAACAGTTGTATTTCTGTTATAAGTTTCTCCCGTGTTTACGAAGTTTGTTGAAACTTCAATGTTTACATCGACCAGATCCTCTTCATTTCCCAAAGGGTATCGGTCTGATGATTCCGCTTTCTCAGAGTCATTAATTGATTTAGCACGTGCGTTTTGACTCTGATTTTCGTCTGCAGGACGAATCTCTCCAGGAGATTTTAGGGGTGACATAGTGTGTTTGCTAGCTTTACACTTACGCGAATTCGGTTCGCTTATGTTAATATTTCCTTTACGCTTCTGGCGCATGGGGGGATTAACATTTGTCTTCAAAGGGAGTTGAACCCTTTGAGGCGCATTTACCGCAGGTATATGCGACTTAGTCACTCCTTTATGATCAGTGAATGCATCTGGCAGGTTATTTGCTAGGTATTGCAAATTTATTATCTTCTGAACTTCAAGTTCAGATTGATTTGTGCGTGGGTCTAGGAACTGAAGATCTTTTGTGTTCCAAGTTATTTCACGGCATTTATTAATTGTGGTATTTTTCTCTCCCCCTAAGGCTGGAAATAGATCTTCGTCGAATGTGCAGTCAGCGAAACGGGCTGTAAACTGATCCCCAGTTAAAGGCTCGAGGTATTTAAGTATTGTGGGAGATACAAAACCGATGTAAATACCGAGTTTCCTTTGTGGGCCCATAGATGTTCGCTTAGGTGGTGGTATTGGAACATATACTGCACAACCGAATGTACGCAGATGGGAAATGTTAGGTTCATTTCCACGCACGAGTTGAATAGGGGAATATTCATGATATGCAGTTGGTCGGAATTGGATTAGTGATGATGCATGTAAGATTGCATGCCCCCAACATGAAACAGGTAAGTTCGTTTTGTGTAGTAGTGGTCTAGCGATTAATTTAAGACGTTTAATTAATGATTCAGCTAGACCATTTTGAGTATGAACATGAGGGACCGAATGCTCCACTTTGATTCCCAGTGCCATGCAAAAATCATCGAATGCCTTAGAGGTGAATTCACCGGCATTATCCATACGAATGGATTTAATAGGATGATCTGGGAATTGAGATCTCAACAGGATGATCTGTGCAATAAGCTTTGCAAAAGCAGTATTGCGAGTGGATAGCATGGTTACATAAGTCCACCGAGTGGATGCATCTATTAGGACCATAAAGTACTGAAATGGTCCAGATGCTGGGTGTATTGGTCCACAAATATCTCCTTGAATCCGTTCAAGGAATTTAGGAGATTCAGTTCTTACTTTACTACTAGAAGGACGAATTATTAGCTTACCCTTTGTGCAAGCATCACATATGTATTCATTAACAGAAGGGATTCTGTTGTGTGTTATGTTATGGCCTGATGAATTACATAGAATCCGACGCATCATAGTTTGTCCTGGATGTCCTAACCGCTCATGCCATAGTTTGAAAGAGTTTGGATCATTAAATTTTAGATTAAGAGCTATATGGAGATTTGAGGGTCTGATGTATGTGTAATACAAGCCAGACGAGAAAGATGGAAGTTTTTCGACGATGTGTTTACGACAATTTAAATAGTGAGTCATCAAGAGATATTCACTATTGTCCTCAGTATTTGTTTCAATGTGATAGCCATTCAGTCGAATGTCTTTGAAACTGAGGAGGGTACGCTTTGATTGTGGATACAATAAAGCATTTTCGATTATCAGCTCGGTACCCATAGGTAGAATGATCGAGGCTCTTCCGGAGCCAACGATTTGTATGTCGTCATCGGAAATAGTTGTGACACTTCCTTTCTTTTCGGTTAATGTTTGGAAAAATTGTCTATCTTTTAAGATAGTATGTGTAGTAGCACTATCTACTAAGCACAACACATTAATCTCCATAAGCACTTAAGTGTATGTTTGGTTACGTTTAGATATGAGGAATGCTAAGGAGAGCCAAGATTACAGACGCTGATTGATCAGCCGCACAAGGGATCACTTAGGTCCTACTTTATCAAGAACGTATTAAATTATTTTTGTAGACAATAGTGATCGACAATTGGATTTTACTGTAAAAAATAAAGCATCGATAAGCATTCATAAATGAAAAAATCCATAAAAGTATCATGCAATCATAGTCAAGATAAAAGCCAGTCAAACATGCTGGTCAAACCAAATAGCAAATAGTATCAAGTAGTCTAATAAAACAAGTAAACAGCAGGTTGATGTCGATCACTCATTGTCTCCAAAGGCGTCTACAGTCATTGTATCACCCAAGAGGTCATCATTCTCCATATCAAAGCCTGCTTCTGGCAGGTTGGTGTGGTGTGATTCACCTTTAGGAGCTTTTCCCTTTTTGTCTTTAAGCATGCGTTGATATAGCTCCACTAGATGTTTTGGAGTTCGACACTGGCGAGACCAATGGTCGTCGCATCCACACTTGTGACAGAGTTGCTTATTCTGTGCACCTGAGCTCGATGGTTTGTCTTGAGGTGCATTGTTTTCAGTTGCACTAGATTGTGCATTGTTGCGACCTCTACCTCTTCCCCTACCACGGCCTCGACTTCGGGTCGATCCGCGTCCCCCACTCGCCTCATTTCCTTTCCCACGTGTACGGCCTCTAGAGTTCCTCCGAGTAGCATGTGCTTCAGGCACAGCTTGTGAGCCAACCGGTCTAGTATTGTGATTTTTCATCAACAATTGGTTGTGCTTTTCTGCAACTAGAAGTGCAGAAATAAGATCGGAGTGTGTTTGATACTCTTTGGCCCTGTACTGCTGCTGGAGTACAAGGTTACTAGCATGGAATGTGGAAAGAGTTTTCTCGATCAACTGATCATCAGGGATCGGTTCACCGCACAACTTGAGCTGTGAAACTATGCGATGTAGGGCGGAGTTGTACTCCGTCACAGACTTGAAGTCTTGGAAACGAAGTGTTGTCCAAGCATGTCTGGCTTCGGGGAGGATCACATTTTGTTGTTGTTGGAATCGATCCTGGAGGGATTTCCACAACATTGATGGATCTTTTTCAGTGAGGTATTCATTCTTAAGATCTTTGTGAAGATGATGTCTTAAGAAGATAAGAGCTTGTGCCTTTTGGGCAGTAGTGGATTTCCACCCTTGAGTGGTGGTGTCGGATAAGTCTTTTGAAGCTAAGTGGATTTCAACGTCTAAAGCCCATGTCAAGTAATTGTGGCCATCTAGTGCCAGTTCATCAAATTCGCGTTTGGTGATGTTTGACATTTTTGTTGCTACAAAGAAAAAGAACTAATAAATTTAGAATTTATTATTGTGTTGTAGCAATTTTTTAAAAAAAATAGGGCTTAAGAAAAAATGCAATGACAATTTATTAAAAAGGGGTGTATTTGATAAAGGATTGGGTGTATGACTTGTAAGACACATTTATTAATGGGACTTTAACCCAAAAATAATTATTGAATAAGGCCTTTAAAAAAAATGATGATTTGGGCTTTCATAATACCATTATGAATTTTTTATTAATGGGACAACAGGCCCAAAAATAATTGTTAGGATCCAAATTAATTAGGATCAACTAAAATAAAAATGCCCAATCAATTAATTAAAAAAATTGGTTCTGCCCATTTTAATACAAAAAAAATGAATGCCCAGTTACTGGCCCAATTCAAAACAGCCCAATTGTTTTTTTTTTTTATGAATAATTAAAGAAGCCCAAAACACAGAGGCCCATTTCGATTTTAAGGGTTTGTGTTCTGGAATATGAGCAGTGACTTGGTCATTGTGTCCAGAGAGAGATGGCGAAAAAATCGGCGTAAGAAATGGCGGAAAAATCGCCATCGTGCAGGCGATTTTGTCCAGCCGCCGTTTCAGCGCGAGGTCGACAAGATCGCACCGTCACCATCGCTGGGTCAGGCGTTGCGAGCGGTGGCTGTCGCACGTGTCGCGAGGCCAAATGACCTAGTCGTACCGGCGGCGTCGCAGCAGCTCAGGGAGCGCTGTCTCGGGGCATCGCCCTCGAGCGTCGTCGCTGCCGCTGCGGGTGCATCGTCGCCGCGGGCTGTGTCGACACGCAGAGCAGGGCGTTGAGCCGCCGTCGCATGGGTCAGTCAAACAACGCCGTCAAGGTGTCGCTATCGACGTTCGTATCACAACGTGGTGCCGTCACGGCTCAGGGCCGGAGGCGCTGTCGTTCGCCGTCAAAGCCACTGCAGGGGCCGACGGCGTGGCGGACACGGGTAGGGCTCAATTTCGATTTCAGTTGGATTGTTTCGATTTCCGATTTTGGTTTTCAGAATTCCAAGTTTTGCAAAAAAGATTTGTTTCAGAAAACTGGTTCTGATTTTCGAAAAAAAATTGGGAGAGATTTTGCAATTTCTGAAAACGATTTTGGTTTCGAAAACGTTTTGATCTGGATTGAAAAACTTTTGGTGTATTTTCGAAAAAGGGGTTTATCTCGATTCAGAAATTAATCGATCTGGGGACAGTAATTTTCGAAAAAAAAATGAATCGATTTCGACAAAGGATTTCTGAAAAACTGAGTTTCTGTTTCGTAATAAACAGATTGAATTTAGGGGTTCGATCGGAGGGATCGAATTATTGGGAATCCAGGTTTTGTTAGGGTTTTATTATGCTCATCGAATCTGAAAGATACATAAAAGCATAAAACAGGGCATACGGATTCAAGGTATAAGCATATTCTAACAAAACAAATATGTCATGGTGTCAAAAAGTTCAGGGGACATATGAGGATTTTCATGCGTATTAATAGATATCAAAAATCGTATAATCAAAATTAAATAGAAATTTTCTGCAGATTAATCATGCGTATTAATCACATAAATTCATACATGAAATCGCAGATACCAAGGCATGAAGTTGCTATCAGATAATTGACATCGCAGATACAAGGCATGAAATTTTTCTCTCGCAAATTAATAATAAAGCAAAAAAAACTTACAGTAATTGCTAAATCCAAAAATTAATAATCTGATGGGTGAGGTTGAATCCAATCCGAAAAATTGTGCTAGAGCAATCCTCTCGTAAATCCTTAGCTCTCGTAGAGTCTCGTGCTGATAACGTGTTGTAATATTGAGAGGAAAGCATAAAGCATAAAAGTAAATGGACAATATTGATGACCCAGTTCGTCACAAAGTGACTACGTCTGGGGGCGACCAAGCCAGGAGATTATACTATTAAGAACTGCCGTTACAATGAATGTGTAGAATCTTGAGAATACAAAGAGAAGATACAATATATAAAGGATATCTAACCCTAAGTCTTGTGGGCCTAAAGCCCACTGGATATATTCCTAATATTATATCCATAAAATATAATAATATATTTGCATATATTATTTTCAATGGTATGTTTGATTTAGTCTGATTCAATTAGATTCTTTTCAACTATTAGTTTCTGATTTTGTTAGGGTTTTTTGGGTTTCTGTTGTTCTGTATGGTAACCCAAGTTTGCAGTTTCTTTTTCTGTGTTTGTGTTTTCTTTGGCGGGCGTTCAGGGGTTTATCGATCCCAATTAGGGTGTGGCGTTTTGATTTTGGTGAAGATTTGATTGCATTCGATTTTGTGGATTTTTTATGTTCAATTGGAGAAATGTGAGTTTTTTGTTATTTCCGGAGAAGATAACACAATTCTGCTTTTACCCGGAAATATTATGAGTGAATGTAAGTTATTATCATTGTTTTCTCTGGAAAATTATGTAAATTTGTCTTGCTGGAAAAAGAGATGCAATAGTACAATAATCAATACTATAGTACATTATGAATCATTGTGGTACAGAAGCAATAGTTCACCAATTTGTTCAATGGTAGATACGCACAATCAATGGTACACATCGTCGGCATTTATGATCGGCAAGTATCGTCGATAATTGCTGAAATAGTACACGATGTGACGTGAACAGTAAATGATGTGACATGAACAGTGATAAACGTCACATCAAACATAGCTTTTGTCAGTGTCATAATTGCTCAAATAGTACCCGAGGTACAATTAAATGCAGTATAGTACACTTGTTTAGTCACAAGTACACACATAAGCTCAATGGTACACAAAAGCTTGTTTTAGCCTTGGTTGTAACAATTAAAAGTAGGTAGCCTTATATGTGGTTAGAGTAAACTATTTGTCCCTATTAGTAAGTCTCCCTTATATCATTAATAGATTTTTGAATGAAATTTTGGCAGAGAATAATTTGGTTCATTAAGAAATAATATTTATCATTAATATGTGTTAATATTTACCATTGGTCTATTTAAAAAATGAATAAAAAAATTGATAATGAGTTAAATAAAATTGACGTCCAAAATATATAATATATAATAGACTAGCCAAGATGTTACGTGTTGGAAATTCAAATTCAAGAGGTACAAGAATCAAAACCTAGGAACTACAATTTTTTAAAAAAAGTGTTACGTATAGTTCATATGTAACATTTAATAGGTGTTACATATAAAACGTAACACTTTTTTTAAAGTGATACAAAAATTGAAAAAAGTGTTACCTTAGACTTTAGGCTACACGGGCAAATGCAACGCCCTAAAAGTTTTAACTATTTATGATAGATAACACTTTATATATATATATATATATATATATATTAAGTAACACATTTTTTATGTTACATAATGTCATTTATATTGCAGTGATTTATGCATAAACAACAGTGCTTAACAAGGACTATAGTGACTAAGTTATGATTTAATGTTTGATAGATGAACTAGAACAACTGTCGGTCAAATAAAGGTATGTATCTAAATTTTGGGGATGAAATTTATCTAAGGTGGGTAGGTTGTAATACCCAGATTTTATTCAACACGGTACGTACGTAAGTAAATTTTGAGAAAGAATTTTTAATTAAGGATGGTAGAATGTAATATCTGAAAATTTTTAGTAGTTGCTTGCATGTAGTAGTTTTCGAATATTATTAAGAGACCATGCAAGTTGGCAAGAAGCAATGCAAGTTGACAAGAGGAGTGATAAAATTAAGGTCCTATATTTTAGAAAACAAATGGCATAAGTTGGCGGCAATGAGCAGAAATTACTCGCTTGATTTTATTTTATTATCTTTATAATCTATTTACGGAAATTTGTACCTCAAGAATTATTATGATCTAATGTCTTAGGAATTGGATTTTTGGGATCATGACTACACGGAAATAAATTGAATGAGGATTATGACTTAAGGAAAATATATTACAAGAGATTATATTTTTATTTCACCAATTTATTAAGAATTTTAGAACAAGAAAAATAGAATTTAAAGAGGGAAACTTCGTCCAGCATCTCTAATTTGGTGACATTACATTGATACTTAGCATTATTTATTATTTAGTCAAGATTTGACCAAAATTAGACAAAGAATATAAAGGAAGAGCTTGTGGTGAAGATGAATTGTATGGACGGGATGTAAACCAAAATTCTAATAAAGTTGTCAAGGATAATTAATTCATTTGCAAGATGTTTATTTTATTTTATGAATGAGGACCAAAATTGAAATAATTGAAACTTATATCATAGTTTCCCCCTTAGTGTTCTTTTTATTTTAAAAGATTGAGGATTTTGTGGCAAGGTTGCCATTTGTTTAGATTATGTGTTTTATGCCAATTTAATGTGGCAAGTTAGACTTTATGGATAATTTATATTATTATTGAGTTGTTTATAAAATTGCATGTTAAAAATAATTATGTGATTTTATGATTAATTATTTAAGTTGCTATAGCATGTTTAGGTAACATTGAATTTAATATAAGGGATTAAAAATTTGTAAGTCCCGTAACTTTTATTCATTTTGTATTTGGTCCTCATGGATTACACATTTTGATAATGGTCATATATGTTTAAAAGGACCCAAATCAAAATATTTTTAAACATACATGACCATTATCAAAATGTGTAACTATGTGGACCAAATCCAAATTTGTGACTAGTTGTAGGACTAGTTTTAGGACGCAGGATATTCTTGGGCTAGCTGTGACGAGTCAGGGTGAGGATTCCCTGATAGCTACATAAATCCTTACTCTGTAGGCGTCAGGCTAACGTGAGAGGAATATGGAGGTCATGAGATTCAACCTTATGAGGGACACGTACGACTTCTGGGAGAAGCAAAAAAAAGAGCTCGAAGACGTGATGAGAGTCATTAAGGATTAGCGAGAAAAGTTTGTTGACCGAGCTCAAGAGGATTAAGACTGGGCTTGTTGAGACCTCAGAGAGGGCCATTGTGTTTGCCTAATATGTGTATGCAATCACGCAAGTGTACGTGGACGTTGTCGTATTTGGCAATTGACCAAGTTATAATATCGAACTCAGGGAAACGAGGCTTGATAAGCAAGAATTGATTGTTCAACAAAGGTGATGAACTAATAAAAGTAAGAAATGGTCTTAGGTTCTATCTACTTTCAACAAGAATCAAAATATCTATCTATCACCTTTGATAAGATGAGTCAGTGTTGGAGGTGGGTGCATTGGTGTATTTCAATTATGGGTTCATCTAACAACTTATCAATCCTAGCATGCATAAGTATCACTTAATGTATTAATCAAGCCAATAGACTCTATCAAATGCATCTCACTAGAACGCTTAATACTCTACTTGAGATGTTCTTAGCTCCTAAGCAATTCTCATTGACATAGAAACAATAACACAAACACTTGGTGTGCACAATAATCAATCATGAACTTCAACGAATTAACTCAATTCTCATATGTTATTAACTCAATTAGGCTCAAAACATCCAAATGCTTACACTAAGAGTTCAATCAATCATCAAAATAGAGAATTAAGCGTTCTAGTGAGATGTTGACTGAGGGACCCTCCCGCTAGAACTTCAACCCTAAGGGACCAACAAGTGGTATTAGAGCAGTTGGCCAATCAACTGGATTAGTTCAAATCATTCCTAAACCAATAAAAGAATTGACTGAGGATGATAAAATGAGGTCAAATCTTTACAATATTGGAAAGAACACCATTTATCACTCACTAGATAAAATTATATTTAGCAAAATCAAGTGCTACGAGGCTGCAAAGAAGATACGAGAAAAATAAGAGATGATTTCTAAAAGAACTAACCAAATCAAAGAGAACAAATTGATAATAGCAATTCAAAAGTTTCAGAACTTCAAAATTAAATCTGGAGAAGATATTTACAAATTTGAATCAGAATTCATAGAAACTCTAAATGAACTTGAGTCACTTGGGAAGAAATACTCACAGAGGGAAATTAGAATGAAAGTTCTTAGGGTATTACCATCAGAATGGGATATGAAAATGGTAGCAGAATGAGAGAATCAAAAGATATATCAAATATATCAACTTTTGAACTCTCTCAGACCTAAAAGCCTATGAATTATGAATATGATTATGATTATGATTATGCGTCTTTAAAAAGTTTATTATAAATGAATGTCCACAACCGCCATCCCACTACAGCTCCTCGAGGTATGAAAGAATTTTAAATTTTAAAGGGTTCCATGATTTAAAGGAAAGGCCATGTTACACATGTGCAATATTTTCAACTTTGTTATGAAAAGTTCACGAGGAAAAAGGCAAAGGCTATACTTGAAAAATTTTACAAATGCATAATGTAAAAGGAAAAGGTTGTTTTATCAAAAAAATCCAAGAACATATTTTAAAGATTTATGCATAAATGGCAGTCCTTAGCAAGGACTATATTGACTAGGTTATGATTTAATGTTAGATAAATGAACTAGAACAACTGTCGGTTAATTAAAGGTAGGTATCTGAATTTTGGGGATGAAATTTTATCTAAGGTTGGTAAGTTCTAATAGGTTGGTTTTATTCAACAAGGTATAAGTAAATCTTGAGAAAGAATTTTTAATTAAGGAGGGTAGGATGTAAAATTTTAAGTAGTTGCATGCATGTAGTAGTTTTCGAAATTTATTAAGAGGCCATGCAAGTTGACAAGAGGAGTGATAAAATAAGGTCCTATATTTTAGAAAATAAATGGCATAAGTTGGCGGAAATGAGGAGAAATTAATCCCTTGATATTATTTAATGTCTTTATAATCTATTTATGGGAATTTGTACCTCAAGAATTATTATGATCTAATGTCTTAGGAATTGGATTTTTTGGATCATGACTACATGGAAATAAATTGAATGAGGGTTATGACTTGAGGAAAATATATTACAAGAGATTGTATTTTTATTTCACCAATTTATTAAGGATTTAAGGAGAGGGAAATTTTGTCCATGTTAGTACCTTGGTTTAGATTTTGATGTATGCAAAACAATGTGTTTAAATTTGATGAATTAATCTAACACTTGTTCTAAGGAAATTGGTGTTTGAAATATATAGTTGTAAGAGAAGTCTACAGCTGTGTATTTGATCAATTTACAGTTGAGACATGATCCTACAGCTGTAAGGTTTCTCTACAGCCGATTTTGGAAATTGACAGGACTCTACAGCTGCAAGGTTTGAAAGACTCTACAGCTGCAAAGAACTGTTTGAAGATGGTACATATTAGAGATTAATTGAAGACTAATGAAGACCCTTAAGCACTATTAGTGTAGCTCTCAAGCACTCACTAAACTGTACTTAAGTGGAGATTATTCTTAAAAGAAACTGGTGGATGATGAAGATTAGTTACAAGAGGCCAGAATTCTGAGAGAAAGGACATAGGACAATCAGTACTATTCAGTGTGAAGGAGGAGGACCATTTCACACATGCCAAATAGAGAGAGATGAGCCTTATCCGGATTTCAAATTTGAATTTCCAACGGATAAGTCACACCACTCAATCTATAAATAGAAGAAGTCCTCAGAGGAAGTAATAACAACAACCCTGCGCATACAAGCATTCAACCTAAGCAAATCTACAGCCAGCATACTCTGAGAAAGAGAGCTTCTCTTGTTTTTAATCTTTGTGATTCATAAGATAGTTGGTTAGGATTTTTCTTAGTAAGAATCACACCTTTTGTTGTTGTTCCCTCACCCATTTTATATTTCTACTTTGTGTAGATATCTCTTTGTGAGGTTTTGAAAAACTCTTTGTGAGTATGTATTCTTAGTGAATAGGATAGTATCTCTTTTTAGAATAGGAATCTGAGTGAACCTAGTTCTAAGGGGGAACTATTTGTACTGATCTTAGTGATCATCTCTTAGTGAATTTGGCACCTAAGTGGTGTAACAATGGATGTAGGTTGTCTTTTTTATAGACACTGAACCACTATAAACCTGGTCTTTTACTTTCTGCTATTTAATTTATTGTACAGCATATTTATTTTCCTTGTTACATTCTTCATTGCTTTAAAATCTGAAGTGCATAAAACCCTTGTGATTTTCACAGAAACTGACTCTACAGCTGTAGACTTTCATAAGTCACTCAACTGTTAAGTCTTGTTTACAATGTTTTTCATTAATCACTCACTTTATTCCGCTGCACATTGAAGTATTCTCAATACAATTCTAATTGTGAGAATTACTCTGATATTTTGTCTACAAGTGATTGTTTATTTTGCAAAGTTTTGAACTCTGCAGCTGCAGACTCTGTAGTCTACAGCTGTAACCTTTGTGGTCCTGTTCTTAAAAACACTTGTAGACTTGTTCTTTTAAACTTGATAAAGGGCTACTGTAAGGTTCTAGAATCCATCCTTTTTGAAAAGTTTGAAAATTTTAATTTTAGACTCAAGGTCTATTCACCCCCCCCCCCCTAGACCTTGACCACTTTAAGGGACCAACAGTCCAGCATCTGTAATTTGGTGACATTACATTGATACTCATCATTATTTATTATATAGTCAAGATTTGGCCAAAATTAGATCAAGAATATAAAGGAAGAGCTTGTGGTGAAGATGAATTGTATGGACGGGGATGTAACCAAAATTCTAATAAAGTTGTCAAGGATAATTAATTGTGTTGCAAGATGTTTATTTTATTTAGTGATTGAGGACCAAAATTGAAATAATTGAAACTTATATCATAGTTGCCACCTTTAGTGTTCTTTTTGTTTTAAAAGATTGAGGGTTTTGTGGCAAGGTTGCCATTTGTTTAGATTATGTGTTTTATGCCAATTTCATGTGGCAAGTTAGACTTTATGGATAATTTATATTATTATGGAGTTGTTTATAGAATTGCATGTTAGAAATAATTATGTGATTTTATGATTAATTATTTAAGTTGATATGGCATGTTTAGGTAAGATTGAAAATCTTTTAAGTCCCGTAACTTTTCTTCATTTTGGTTTTGGTTCTCATGGATTACATATTTTGATAATGGTCCTGTAAGTTTAAAAACATTTTGAATTGTGTCCTTTTACAAACTTACGGGACCAAAATAAAAATACTTTCAAACATACATGACCATTATCAAAATGTGTAATCAATTTGGACCAAATCCAAATTCGTGACAAGTTGTAGGATTATAAAAACTTTAATTCCTTAATTTAAATTGCATGCTAAGATGATTAATTAGATTATTCGCATGTCGCAATATATTTAAATTAGATAGCAAGTTACTTTGCAAAAATTTTATGCTAAATCATGTCTAAACACGTGGTTTTGGATTTTAGGGATAATTAGTAGTATCATGTTAGGATAATTAATTTATAGGATGTATTGGCATGATATATTAAATTAGGAATAAGGATATTATATTAAAGAAGAAACAAAAAAGAAGAACCCACAACCCGGGTAAAGGGACTGCATTGATTAAATGGGCCTCATTAAAAATCTCTCGGTAAACCACCCTTCTGGACAAATTGGACGGAGGAGAAAAAGAGTGCAACCAAATAATCAACATCCTAAACTACAAGCCCAAAATATGAGGCTTAAAAAAACTAATTTGCAATACTCAACATTCATTTTGTGCAATAAGTTATAAATTAAATGGTTTACAAACGCCACTGGATTCATCGATAGCAGGACCTTCGGTTCAATAATAGCTACTAGGTCCGGCCTATTTAGCTGGCAAAAGGCTGCTAATGCATTCCGTGTTTGATCATTACCTATCCCATGCGTATTCCAAGTAAGAAGAATCATCGAGACGATGTTAAGCCATGCTTCGGCAGCTGCAAACCATTATCCTCATCCTCCAACTCATTCCCCAACTACGATGCGCCACTAAGGCCATTTCCCTAGACCTAGGAGCCAAATTATCTATGACGAAATCTGAATTGATAGCCTGGACCGGGGGACAATCCGAAGGAACAACAACTTCCCTTTTTTGGGTCGTCAGCCCACAACGCCCTGAATGGATTCCTGAAAAAGGATTATTGACCGTTCGAAGAAGGGCTTTCTTAATTAGACACCCCTATCGGAATTGACACATCCGGAAAATGGAATTTTGCTCTATAACGTGAGGAAGAAACCTCCTCCCAGCCTGAGTCTGACCCCTGAGCCGAGGAATAAGTGACATTGAGGTTCACCAGCACCAATGCCGAGCTTAAATCTTAAACCCTCGGTGGAGACCCACGATCCTGAACCTCTCCATTCTTTCCAGGGTTAGCCCCCAACCCCTTGTCCTACATATCCTGATCAATATCCAACCCATGGTCATTGGTTCGCTCTTTTAAACATAATCTTCTCCTCCAAATTATATACACTTGCCGAGAGTTTGAGGATCTTGTTGTGTGAAATTTAGGTCTTGCATGAATAGTTTGAGGATATAAAAGAATGTGTTGCCCTGGTATGAAATAAAGGCATTATTGGGAATGTTAGCATACATGTAAGTGTATTTGGCTGATCCTCTACCAATGCAAAAATGCAAGCCTTTCCAGTAAGTGGTGGAGCCCAGTTTGCGGGTAATTTTGACACTTTATGGCCTCATATCCCGGCTACTTGCACCGAAAACAAATCCTCTGACCTTCTACAAGGCACTCGCCATAATGATACTTCCATAACGGTTTCCCCAGTTGACCTCCTTGATTAGTATTAGTTAGAGTTATTTTTGAGGTTGACTCCATAATTGGTTGTTCTGACTCGGTCCTCCAATAAGTCTTCCTGTTGGTTTTCAGAACTCTTCTTCGCTAGATTATCTCTTTGACAAGCCCTCTCAATGGTCTGCTCTGAATCTCGGGCCTTAATCTTTTTTTGAAGCGGTGCACCCACCCTCTCCTGCCAGTATCCACTATGTGTCTTACAAAATGCGCGAGCTGCCTGAACTTTATCTCGTATGCCGCAACATCATACTCTATTCATGATTATATCCTTGAAATAGTCTCAAGTCAGACCCTCTCTCTCGGCAGTGTTAAAATTGCTTGGAGCGAATATGATCTTCCCAATTAGTGATAGCCCTTGGGTGTCACCCTTGCATGTAGTATCTAAGAAAGGTGGAATGACTATCATAAAAACTGAGAATAATGAAGTAATTGCTACAAGGGTGGCCACGGGGTGGCGTGTTTGTGTTGATTATAGGGAATTGAACAAGGCTACTTGTAAGGATCACTTTCCTTTGCCATTTATGGACCAAATGTTGGATAGATTATGTGGATATCGATACTATTGTTTCCTCGATGGTTATTCCGGTTACAATCAAATCATGATTGCACCGGAAGACCAAGAGAAGACTACTTTCACATGTTCCTATGGAACGTATGCTTGGAGACGCATGCCTTTTGGGCTATGCAATGCTCCGGCTACATTTCAAAGGTTAATGATGTCGATATTCCATGGGTTAATTGAGCATATTATGGAAGTGTTTATGGACGATTTCAGCATTTTTGGAAATACTTATGATGATTGCTTGTCTAATCTTGAGAAGGTACTAATTAGATGTGAAGAGGCAAATTTGGTGCTCAATTGGGAGAAATGCCATTTTATGGTAAGTGAAGGTGTTGTTCTTGGACATCACATCTCCTCTAATGGGCTACAAGTGGATCACGCCAAGGTAGTAGCTATTGAGAAGTTGCCTCCACCTATAAATGAGAAGGGAGTAAGATCTTTCTTGGGACATGCCGGATTCTATAGGAGATTTATTAAAGATTTTTCTAAATTGTCTAAACCATTGTCTCGATTATTGGAGAAAGATGTTCCTTTTAAGTTTGATGATGTTTGTTTGAATTCTTTTAGGTTGTTGAAAGAAGCCTTGGTGAGTGCACCGGTCTTGATCACTCTAAATTGGGAAGAACCTTTCGTACTTATGTGTGATTCGAGTGACTATGCCATGGGAGTGGTGCTAGGGCAATTAAGAGAAAGAAGATTTCATGCAATCTACTACGCTTCAAAGACTTTTTCAGCTACTCAATTAAATTACACCACTACCGAGAGGGAGCTTTTGGCCATTGTATATGCCGTGGAGAAGTTTCGTCCATATCTTGTGGGGACGAGAACCATTGTGTATACGGACCATTTGGCTATCAAGTTTTTGATGAAGAAGAAGGATTCTAAACCTAGGTTGATTAGGTGGGTGCTACTTCTACAAGAATTCGATTTGGAGATTAGGGATAAGAAGGGAAGCGAAAATGTGATTGCCGACCATTTGTCAAGACTAGTGAGGGGAGATGAAGCGTTGGAAGAAAAAGAAGAGATACCTGAGAGTTTTCCGATGAGCATATCTTTAGTACTGAAGAGGAGAGACTTTGGAAGATGGAAGATGAGGCTCCATGGTATGCCGATTTTGCTAACTTCTTAGCAAGTGGGGCAACTCCTTATGGAATGAATTCAAATGCAAGGAAACGGTTTTACAAAGAGGTACGTCGTTATATTTGGGATGATCCATATTTGTATCATCGTTGTGCCGATTCCATGATTAGGAGATGTATCCCGGATGAAGAAATTGATAGTGTGCTTACACATTGCCATTCTTTGCCTTGCGGAGGACATTTTGGGTCCATTAAGACGGCTCAAAAGGTATTTAAATGTGGTTTTTATTGGCCTTCAGTTTTCAAGGATTGTCATATGTTTGTTGCCTGATGTGATCGATGCCAAAGAGTTGGGGGGTTGTCAAAGCGAGATGAGATGCCCTTGAATATCTTTCAAGAGGTGGAGGTTTTTTATGTATGGGGCATTGACTTTATGGGACCTTTCCCATCGTCTCATGGTTATTTGTATATTCTTTTGGCGGTTGATTATGTTTCGAAGTGGGTGGAAGCAATTCCCATGAAATTCAATGATGCAAGAGTGGTGATGGAGTTCTTACGGAAGAATATTTTTGCTAGATTTGGTGTGCCGAGATCATTGATTAGTGATGGGGGTACTCACTTTGTGAATAGAGCGTTGGGGAATCTACTAATATAGTACGATGTGAAGCATAAGATTTCCATGGCCTATCATCCCCAAACTAATGGATTGGCGGAAGTGTCAAATCGCCAAATAAAGCTTATCCTAGAGAAGACCGTGAGCGCTAATAGGAAAGATTGGGCACTTAAGTTGGATGATGCATTGTGGGCTTATCGTACGGCTTTCAAGACTCCGTTGAACCTTTCTCCTTACCAACTTGTATATGGTAAGCCTTGTCATTTGCCCGTTGAGCTTGAACACAAAGCTTATTGGGCCATTAAGAAGTTGAATTTTGATGAGAAAGCATGTGGGGAGAAAAGGCATCTTCAATTTTTAGAGTTAGATGAATTTAGAGATGAGGCATACGAAAATGCTAAGATTTTCAAGGAAAAGACTAAGAAATGGCATGATGTAAACATAAAAGAGAAGTCATTCAAAGTGCTCGATCAAGTACTTTTGTTTAATTCAAGATTGAAGTTGTTTCCCGGGAAATTAAAGTCGAAATGGAGTGGCCCCTTTACAATTTCAAATTGCTTTGCAAGTGGATGGTATGAATTGATGAATGATAAAGGGGAACTCTTCTATGCTAATGGTCATCGTTTGAAACTTTATCATAATTCCATGCCACGAGAGGGAACAAATTATTTGAGGCTATGTGATGTTGAGTCACCATGATTTGAGCTTAAGAGCCGTCCGGCTAGGGGACGTTAAATCCAAGCGCTAGATGGGAGGCAACCCATCCTTGTGGTTTATTTTGTAGTTTCTAGTGTTGATAGTGTAGTTAATTGTGTTTTGTTTATGTAGGTGCTTATTGTCCAAGGGAGTGCTTTCATAATATCATTGCTCTACGGGTGAGGTATTGTTTCCTTTCTCTTTGTGAAATACTTGGCCTAGCCAAGTTTGGGGGTGTCCTCTTGGTACTTGATAGATGATTGATGGATTATTGATGATTTGATCTTAGGATTGTTGATGCTTTTATTGATTGTACTTAATTCGTATGCATTGCTTGATATTGTCTTCACCTCTTTGCCAAACTTTTTAGACTTATGGTCTAAAAAAGTTTGGGGGGGTGTGATCGTTTTTCCATTCTCTTCGCAATGCTATATTTAGGATGATTTTGAGTGCTTGTATGATGTTTTGACCATATGCTTATGATTAGGTTGTTTTGCTTGTTATTTTTGGCCAAATTGTTGCTAAGCTTTGAGTAGTGTGGCATGAGATATGTTTATGGTTGTGTGGATGAGTTGAAATTTCATGTTGGATGTAGTAGAGTTATGACTTGATTCTTATCTTGTCTTTTGTGCTATGGATTTGATGATACTTGAGATTTTGATGATATGAGCATTTTTTATATGAGATGAGTCATGATCACATTATACCGTGAGGTTTTGAGCCATTTATGCCCGTTTCAATCTTGAACGGATGACATTTTTCTTGATGTGAGTCCACACATGTACATTTTACTCTAGAACTTGGCTTTAGTCTTGTTTAAAACTACATTCGACATTGAATTCACATAATATGATTTGAGGCCATCTTTGATCTACATTGAGCTACTTTGCCCTATGAGCCTACCTTGATATTATTATCCATTGCTCACCATTTTGTGCCTTTAGACCTTTCCTTTGGCTAACCTCACTTTAAGCCATTTTCCTTTCTTTTTGGAACTCTTTTGTCCCTATGATTAGTAGAGTGAAAAGAAGGAAGGAAGATTGGTGATATGATGAAGAACATGGTGGCCTAAAGTGGAATATATGAAGAATTTTATGCATGGATTGAAATTTTTGAAAAAAAAGCAAGTGCTAGCAAAGCATGAGAAAAAGTTGACTTTTGTTGAAAATATGGTCAAGTTGACCTTTGTTGTGAGTATGGCTAAAAATTGCAAAGAAGGGAAGAATGATCTTGAAGTGTGATTTTGAAGAGCATGAGAATGTGCACAATTGCATGAAGATATGAATGATTATTATTTGATTCCTTCTATCTTTACTAATCATACTTAGTTACTCTAATCCATATCTATTCATCCCTACCAAAGAGCCAACATTACAACCTTATGAAAGTCCTCAATGATTTGTGAATGATTTGTCATTCTAAGTGGTGGAGAATTTGAGACTTGAGCCAAGCTTATGGTAGTATTTGTATCATTGTGTGAAGATTGAGAGAACCTCAAACACTTGAGAGATGAGTTATACACTTCTATGTGAGGATCATGACTTGTTGATTTGACTATTTGTTCATTGATTCGATTTTGATTGTTGATTTAATGAAATTGCATTTTAGACTTGTTTGATATTGAGCTATGATTCTATGGCATTTGATCTTGTGCTTGATGCTTCATCAATACAATTATTCCCCTATCTTATCGCTTCGTTGCTCGAGGTCGAGCAACAATCTAGTTTGGGGGTGTGATTAGGGTCATAATTGCATGTTTTTGTAATCATTTCTATATGGTTTTGAAATTCTTATGATCATATTTGACCCTAATATGGTATAAATTGTGCTATTAACCCTTTTTGGCTAGAAAGTTGTGATTATAGGTGAAAACGAGCAAAACGAGGAAGAGACGAGCAAGTTCGTAAGAGTTCAGAAAATGTGAGTTGATCCAATGAAGACAAATGTGATACCATGTCGAAGAGTTCGAAGAGAGGGTCGCAATGAAAAAAGAATCGAGTCAATCGGAGCTCTAGAACTCAAGGTATGAAGAAAACGAGAAGTCGAGGATCGATCGCACAAGTCGAAGCCGGGTTCGAGCGACCACAGGCCAGACTCGTGCGACCATGGGCCACGTTCGTGCGCCGAACTTCTGGTTTGGGCAACGACGAGCCGCACAAACACTCACACGAGCTTGGTTCGTGCGGTCACCTGCTGGAGATCGTGCGATGGCTCGGTTGTTCCATTTTCGAAGGGCAGTTTCGTCTTTTCATTCGTTTAATGAGGGGCATATTGGACCAAGCATTGTGGACACTATAAATACTCTTAAGATCAGATTCTCAAAGGAGCCAAGTCATAATCCAAGACACATTTCTTAGATTAGAGAGAGAGTGAGGTAGTTACTTGGAGGTTTCTTAATAGTTCTTCTCACAAATTCTTAGATAACTTTTGATCTACCGTAGTGATCGTCGATCCGTTTATTCATGCATGCTCGTCTGGTTGTAGGCTACATTCTCACCGATCGAATTTCAATTTCATTCGTCGGATTTCAATTTAGCATTTTAGAGGTAAATTGTATCTTTCCAATTGTCATTGTAATAGGTAAATTTCTTTACATTTCTTTCTTAATGATGAATGTTCCTAGCATAATTGTTCTTAAGTTTACTCAATTAGCCATGGGCTAATTTCTTTATGTGTTAGTGTATGATGCCTATGGAGTGGTGAAGTGATATGTTGATCTTTTGAATGATTTGAATTGTTGTATGATCAATTCTCTAATTGGAAGGTTTGTATGAATGCTTGCATGTGTAGATGATAATAGGGCCATTAGGGAGTTAGTCTCTTGCGAAAGTAGAGCTTATTTCCTAAATTCTCTTGTATTAAGGCCAATGCATATCAAGTGTTTGATGAAATTCCTAAGATAGTGAGAATTATCTTTAGTGAATTAGATTAACAATTAGAGACTTTAATATGTATCCGGAAAACCTTTTTGCATGTTAGAGAGGCTTGTCCATTGATTATACACAATCTCATTGAATGATAAAGTGATACTTCACTCACGAAACATAGGATAGTACACTAGCACATTCCCTCACATTTGCTCACTTTGCGAACACAAGGTGATAGGTAGTTTGCTCTTTTGACAAATTAGTAGACGATAGATACCCTTGCCTTTTATTGCTTTGTTAGCTAGCCAATCGAAACAACGAATTATCATTCAAATCCTCGTCTCCTTTGGGTTCGATATATTTTAAAACTTGGTCAAGCTTACCACACTAATCACGAACACGTACACTTGCGTGAGGACTCATTTACACCGAACAATACTCTTTAACAACGCCGCCTTTGTAGTATAGACAACGGTTTGATAACAGTTGTCTTTCAACAATTTTTCTTAAAAACACAGATATACAACATAAATATACAACGGGTCAAAAATCGTTGTAGTAAAGTACCTTTTTACAATGCCGCTTTTTGAGATTACACAACGGTTCACCAAAACCGTTGTCTAACATCATATTCCATCCATAAAAGACAACGGATATACTTTACCCAACATATTTTTAACTTTAGACAACAGTTTTTAGAAAAATCGTTGTCTTTCTGGTGTTGTAAAACATCATTTTTCTTGTAGTGGATATTTATATAAAAATCCCTATTGAATTTAAAATTCCCCAAAAGAGGAATGATGTAAATCGCAGTTTGTAAACTGTAAAGATCATTGTATGATTTAAAACAATAAAGTCGAATATGGTTTAATCGACTTAGTGAATACCTCCTGAAGAAGGAAAGAGATTGAAGAAGCAAGTTCAATCTTAAAGACAAAATTCCAAATGAAAATTTTAGGTAAAACAAAGTTTTGTCTCGACCTGCAGATCGAGTAACTCCCTAAAGGAATCCTTATACACCAGCCAACCTAGTTAAAGAAAATTGTTGAATAGATACTATATGGACAAATCTCGTCCACTAAGTACACTAATAGTTGCTTGCTTCCTTGAAGTGGAGAAGAACCTATTTAGACCTATAGAAGATACCAAGAAAATATTAGGACCAGAAGTTCATCATTTTAGCGCGATTGTCGCATTACTTTATCTTACAAAGAGATTAGGACCGGATGTCATTTTCGTAGTAAACTCTATTGTTCACATTGTTTTTCATTAACACACACATATTTCGATGCACACAGAGAATTTTCAATACAATTCTAAAGTGTGAAAAACCACTATGAAAAGATATCTACAATTTTCTTTTATTTTGATGTTTTGTAAAATCTGCAACTGTAAACTTCATAATCTATAGTTATAACCTTAAAGACTCCATGGGAATAGCTTAATTTCACGCTGCATAGTCTTCACCACCAACGTGGAGTCCGTTTCGACCCAAAGATTATAACAGCCCTTTTCATAGGCAATTTCAATTGCCCAAAGAATTGCACCCAGCTCCGCCTCAAGAGGCCAGCCCCAGCCCCAGCCCACCTTGCCAGCTGTCGCCATAACAAAAAAACCTCGAGTTAAAGCCTCATTAGGAGGTGAGCTAACACCAGCATCCACATTAGCTTTAACCCACCCCAAAGGCGGTGGCTGCCACTTTCCTTGTACCACCCTTGGTGACGCTCTCAAAAGAAGACCCACTTACAAGTTTAAGCTTAATTTTCTAGGTTTTCTTCTTCTAGTTTTTCCAAAAAAAAAAAGGGACTTAAGTGACCAAGCTAATTCATATAACATCTAGGCTAAAGTGAAGCATAAATCTTGTTCATGTAATATCCAGATATTTTATTAGTTGCATGCAAGTTGGTAAGAGGTCATGCAAGTTCGCAAGAAGCCATGCAAGTTGATAAGAGGGGTATTAAAATAAGGTCCTTTATTTTAAAAAATATTTGCATGAAATAATAACAAGAGTTGGCCGCAAGTGTAGAAGAATTAAGTTATTGATTTTATTTTATTGTCTCGGTATCCTATTTAAGGAAATTAGTGTAATCATGAATTATTGGGAAGTAATTTTCTAAGAATTAAATCGTGAGTGTTCATGACTTTATGGAATTAAATTGAATGAGGAATTTTAATTAAGGAAAGTATATTACAATAGATTAGATTTTTATTCCACCAATTTATTGAGGATTTTAGAACAAGGAAAATAGTATTTTTATATAAGAAAGTTTTCCTCCATTATTCATTAAATTAGGAGAATTATATTGATGCATAGTATTATTAATTATTTACTCAAAATATGTCCAAAATTAGATCAAGAGTAATTCTTAGACCAAAACTGCTGAAAGTTATAGGCCTATTATTCTCCAGCCCTTTTTTTGAAAATTAGTGTCCTTTTTTAGAATAATTCTAAGACCAAACCCTTGATATTTTGGGGACTATATAGGATTACCATTACCTCACAATTTTCAAAAATTAGGAGTCTCAACTAAGAGTAATTCTTGTGTTTAAGATTTTATTTTTTCCTATTTTCTATAGAATTTTTGAAACATTTGAAGAGTTATAGGACTAAGATTTTATCATGTGATATCAAGGTTAAAGTTGAAGCTAGGATAGAGTCCATGAACTTGCCATCATCTCTTTTTTCAAAAAATTGTGCTTAAGTTGTAAATGTTCTTTGTTAAATTCATATGATTGATGGATGTATTTATTTCATTTGAAAGATACGAATAGCATTTAACTCGCATTTGTGTGACGTGAAAGATGAAGTGTATTATTTTTTGGCCGAGATAAAGTGGTTTTTTCAATTTGACTCCTCAGCTGTAGAGACATTCCTAACACTTCTGTTCACGGCGTCTGATCGTTATGATGGAGCACGATCGAAGTCTGCCGATGGACCGTCGAAAGAGGCCCTTGATAAACAGTTAGCCAAAGGTAATGACGTACTCCAAAGCATTGAGGCAAAGCAGGTTGAGGGCTCTTTGCAAGTCGAGACTCTTAAGGTAAGTTTGGAGACCGTTAGAGATAAGATAGACAAGTTGAAGAAGAAAGAAGCAATACGCTGCAGCGGCACCAAACATGACTTGAAAGTGTTGAAGTGAAGCGGAAATTTTGGATGCTCAGAATCAAGTTTCCGTTATCACTAACACTTTTCCGGTAGAGAAGACCGCGACTAAGGACTTGAAGAAAGCGAAGCTTGACTTGGAGACGCGTTTGAAAGAGTTAGAGGGTCTTAGTCTCTTTAGTTAGCTTAGCTTAGTCCAATTTTCTTGTTGAACTCGCTTTTGATTTTGTTCGCTTTTTTTTTTTTTTTTTTTGATGTCGAGACTATGTAGTTCTTTATCAATTTTATTTATTTATTTATCTTCAACACTTGTTCTTTCTTTCTTCTCATGCTTTTGAGTATTTCTTTATTTACTTATGAAACTTCTTCATATCTTGCATGCTTCAAACTTGATAAGATGATCCCGAGCAACATGCATTTTAGGCTAGTGCTTCAAGGTGCAACATGCATTTTAGGCTCGTGCGTCAAGGAGCAACATGCAGTTTAGGCTCGTGCGTCAAGGAGCATACTTTGATTTACGCATAGTAGCGTATGAAAATTTTCCCATTTATGGGACTAATGGTCGCACCCTCATTAGAGATCTTGTATGTGCCATTTGTGTAAATTTCTTTCACCATTCGAGCATCTTTATATGTGGTGATCTGATTTGTTGTAGTAGACACTTCATTGGATTCTCTTGTAAATTAAATCCACGCATATTCTTTCACCATTGGATTTGTGTAAGAATTGTCCATATCTTGAAGCCAAGAAGTACACTAACCTTGAGAAATTGTCTAGAAGAGAAAAATAAGAAAAAAATTGACAAGGAGAGAATAAGAGCACTTATTTTAAAATAAAATAAAATTATTGGAAATTTATTAAAGGAGGATCATGACACAATGGAAAATCTATTTCCTAAGATTGAATTTTATCCCACCAATATATTGAGGATTTTAGAACAAGAAAATTAGTATTATTGAAACAAGAAAAAATCTGCCAACTATTAATTTCTGTGGCAAGATATTTATACTTATATTTAGTCAAAATTTGGGTAAACTTAGATTTTTTTTTTTTTAAAAATATACCTTTTAAATTAGGGGAAAGTGGCCAAAAATTGGTGGGCATTTTAGGGCAGATTTTTCGTCCAAATCCAAACCTCTTTTTCAAAAAATAATATATATGTATCCATCCCCTTATTTTCGGATCTTAGGAGGTTGTTTTTATGTTAGAAGTCTTACGTTTAGGCATTCAAGCATGAAGGTTAGTGCAAGTTTAAGCTCAATTATTCTATCTTTTTTTTTTTCTGAAATTTTAGTAACTAAGCAAAACCTTGAAAATACTAGGCAAAAGTGAAGTCCAAGCATTGCCACACACGTTTTCGGAGAAAAAAAGTTTTTTAGTCCCATAAATTATTGAGTGTCCGCTTTTGGTCCCAAAAATTTTAACTTTTCGATTTTGGTCCTGTAACTCTTAGAGTTTGTCCAATTTTTGTCCCAAAAATTTTAACTTTTTGATTTTAGTCCCGTAACTCTTAGAGTTTGTCCAATTTTGGTCTCATTTTTACTGAAAAAGTGAAAATAATATTGTTTTTTATTGAGGTTTTTAGAACAAGAAAAATTTCACCCATTATTCATTAAATTAGGAGAATTATATTGATGCTTAATATTGTAAATTATTTACTCAAGATTTGGCCAAAATTAGATCAAGCAAAATAGGAAATTTCAGTCATCACTAATACATATTTGGGCTTGTTAAAAAACCGGTCTCTAAGAGCATTTCTAATTTTTTTTTAATTTTCTTCTAATGTTTTACAACACCCCTTTCATGCCCATGAAGCCTTTTTCACGCCCATGATTGTTACTACCTCCATCCCCCAAAAGTTTGTGGTACTTTTGGAGGCACGACTTTTAAAGAAAAGTGTAATGAGTATAATGTGTATGGTGGAGATTGTGAAATAAAAATTTTATAGGCGGAGATTTAAAGGAATATTTCCATTTTGGGAGAACTTCACTTTTCAATACAAGATGCTATGAAGCATCTAAGGGAGAACTCTTCTTGTAACTCTATTGATGTGGTTGAGTTTTGCTTTCAAGAAGCGTTTGAAAATGCTCAAATTCCTTTCTTTACTTCTAATTATGAAATTCCTAACTATAATGAAGTAAATGAAAGTGATTGTCTTGTTGTTGATGATGTAGGAAATGAAGATGAAAGGCCTGTGGATACTCAAGTGAAAGAGATGCTCATGGAAATCAAAGAGGAAGAGAGTGCAACAAAGGAAGGAGGGCAAGCAAGTAAGGACAAGGAAGAGGAGGCGAGGATTGCAAGTATGCGTATCTTGACAAAGACGAAAGGTGTCCGGTAATTGTATCCTTTTCTCTTAAGGATTATGAACTTGCCAAATTGCTTGTTGTACTTAGAAAGCAAAAATCGGCTATAGGTTAGAAAGCACAAAGAAAATAAACTCTCTCTCAGAATTTGTTGGCTGTAGACTTTGCTTAGGTTGAATGCTTGTATGCGCAGGTTGTTGTTGTTGCTTCCTCTAAGAACATCTTCTATTTATAGATGGATTTGAGTGACTTATCCGTTGAGAAATTCAAATTTGAATTCTGGATAAGGCTCCTCTCTCTATAGGCATGTTTGAAGTGGTCCTCATCCTTCACACAGGGTGGTACTGATTGTACTAATTGTCCTTTTCCTCAGAATTCTGGCTGTCTTTGAAATAATCTTCATTATTCTTCAGAATCTTTGAAATAACCTCCTCTTAAGTACTCTATAGTGAGTGCATAAATGCTACACTAATTTGAGCTTAAAGGTCTTCATAATCTTCATTTAATCTTGGATTTGTACTCCTTTCGTCAAACGGTCACCTCAGCTGTAGGGTCTTCAACCATGCAGCTGTAGAGTCCTAAAAATAACAAAAACTGGCTGTAGAGAAACATTACAGCTGTAAGATCATGTCTGGCTGTAGGTTGATCAAGTATACAGCTGCAGACTTCTCTTACATAACTATAACTTTCTAAACCAATTTCCTTAGATCAAGTGTTAGATTAATATACCATATAAACATATGTTTTGCACACATCAAAATCTAAATCAAGGTACTTTTTTTTTAAGCAGAAAAAGAAATATATATATCACCAATTAAACCAAGGTACTTAACAAAGTTAGACACGTTGCCACCTATTTTTCCCTTTATTTTAGAGAATTATGGTTTTGTTGCAAATATGGATTATGTGTTTAATGGAAATTTTGTATGGCAAGTTTGATTATATATAAGTGGATTTTATTATGTTGGAGTGGATTGTTTATTTGCATGTTAGAATTTATTTATGAGATATTAGGCTTTTAATTTATTTGATTTGCATGCAAAGTTGATGGACTAAATCAGTATCATGTCAGATAAATAAATTGTTGGTATGATGTATTTAATTTAATTGTATGCTTGGAAGATTAAGAAATTGAATTGCAAGTATAGAAGTTAGTGTCCTCTAGGAGAAAATTTTCTTGCCAATCTGGAATAGTACACCCGCTGTACCAAAACAGAAATTTTTGAAAAACTTGCTACTGTAGATGTAAATTATATGTATTTTCATGTTTAATATGAGTCCTATATGTTGTATGGAGGTTAGATAAATTAGGTTTTATAAGAAATAATTAAATTAATGTATGTTAGCATGCTAGGTTAGAAAATATGTTTAATTATGCATGATTATTTGTTAAGTTATGTTAAGCTTAAATTTGTGAAATTAGATGACTTGTTTATTATGTTTAATTATAAGAAGAAGATACTTTGATAATAGTCCTATATATTTTTTAAACAAAAATTTTTCAAAGAAAGTTAGTCGCACTCAAAGGAAAATTATTTATATTTTTAGAAACTTAATTAAGATAAGAGGACTTCTGCGTTCATTCGATGTATTAATGTTTTGGGCGTGACAGTCCAAGCAGTGGCACACATTGTTTTCGAAATATTCTTAAGTATTAAGGGTAGGGTTTTTGTTTTACATGATTTGTTACTTTTAAATGTTTCATGTGAGTGATTTGTTACTTAATACATCATATGATATATTTAATAAATTTGTTGATTCATGTTGTGGATTCAATAGTCATTCGTTAACACATGTTTTTCGTGGGAAACCATGCATACCGGTTTGTTGGTGCATCGTTGGTATAGCCAACACAGTCGTGTTAAGTCATGGCACAAGAAAAAGGGTATGCATGTTTGTGGGTTGACGATTTTATCAACATGTGATCTCTAACTGTGATATAGTGAATTTCACTGAGCTAGTTGTTTGCTCACACCAATCGAATATTTAAATTTTTTAGATTAAAGTTAAAGGAAGAGCTTGCAGTAAATATTGATGGTGTGGACGGGACGTAAACCAATATTCTAATAAAGTTGCCAAAATAATTAATTTCGTTGCAAGGTGTTTATTTTATTATATGCATGAGGATAAAATTTAAAATACTTGAAACTTATGGCATAGTTGCACCTCTATTGTTTTTTTTTTTTTTAACTTTGACGATTTTGTGGCAATGTTGCCAACTGTTGGGATTATGTGTATTATGCCAATTTCATGTGGCAAGTTAGACTTATGGAGTTGTTTATAAAACTGCTGAGAGTTTGAGGATATTGCCATGTGAAATTTAGGTCTTGCATTAATAGTTTGTGGCCTGTGTATTGCATGGATTTTAGTTGCTTTAGATTTTGCATGAAAATATTAATTAAATATATGTTAGTATGTTTAGTTTATGAAATTGAGCAATACTGTGTATGAATATATAAGTCCATTATGTTTTTAAAAGAAAATAATCTTTCAAGAAAGTTAGTCACGCTCAAAATATATTTTTCCTATTAATTTCGGAAAAAAAAACTTGTATAAATGTAAAGTCTTCTTCTTGCTATTTTATATAAAAATTGGAGCGTGATAGTGTGGTATCAGAGGAGGTCTACGTTCTTGTAGACTCGCTAAAATAAAATTCTTTTCTTTGATGTGTATGTGATTATGCATCTTTAAAAAGTTTATTAAAAAGGAATGTCCGCAACCGCTCCTCGAGGTATGAAAGAATTTTAAAGGGTTCCATGATTTAAAGGAAAGGCCATGTTACACAAGTGCAATATTTTCAACTTTGTTATGAAAAGTTCACGAGGAAAATTGCAAAGGCTATACTTGAAAATTTTTACAAGTGCATAACGTAAAAGGAAAAGTTTGTTTTATCAAAAAAATCCCAGAACATTTTTTAAAGATTTATGCATAAACGGCAATGTTTAGCAAGGACTACTTTGACTAAGTTGTGATTTAATGTTAGATAGATGAACTAGAACAACTGTCGGTCAAGTAAAGGTATGTATCTGAATTTTGGGGATGAAATTTATCTAAGGTTGGTATGTTCTAATACCCAGATTTTCTTCAACAAGGTACGTACATAAGTAAATTTTGAGAAAGAATTTTTAATTAAGGAGTGTAGGATGTAAATTTTAAGTAGTTGCTTGCATGTAGTAGTTTTCAAAATTTATTAAGAGGCCATGCAAGTTGGCAAGAAGCAATGCAAGTTGACAAGAGGAGTGATAAAATAAGGTCCTGTATTTTAGAAAATAAATGGCATAAGTTGGCGGCAATGAGGAGAAATTAATCCCTTGATTTTATTTATGCAAATTCTAGTATGCACACGTGTGCATACTATGCACCTTGATTTTACTTTAATTTTGAATTTAATTTGATATTTCCAAAAACACACAGTACACGCCGCACTATGTGTTTTTGGGT